>CM072821.1:57913415-58513415 GCA_036937905.1 Salvia rosmarinus | reverse complement strand
AGTTGAGTACCCTACGTTGTAGGTTTGTCATCTTCGCAAGGGTGTCCCCTTTTGAAGGTAAATTATGTTTCATCCGATTTGAGAACGGATTGTCACATAGATATAAGATGCGACGAAGTAATCTACTCATAATGAAAACATATGTTTTATTGATAAGTAAATAACATCGTGCTTTGGAAAAAGAGGGCTAACATAATGCCGACGTGAAATGAAAGCTATGTAAAATACCTCCTCAGGTGAGTGATATGCCAGGTTCAGGGGATAAGTGCACCGATAGGTGAGCAAGCTTATATGCCCTTTGCCGAGGTCCTCGTGGGCCAGTATGGGCCTTCCCATGTCGGGTCCGGTTTATTAAGCGCTTCGGCTTTCTTGGCTTCATTGTTTGTGGGACGAGTTCACCTACTTGGAGTGTGGAGGCTTTCACCCTTTGTTGTAGTACTGCGACCGACATTTGTACTTGGCTTCATTGATGAAAGCGAGCTCGCGTTTTCCTCTAGAGCATCGAGGTTGACTCGTAGGTTCTCGCCGTTGCCTGTTGGCAGTGAAGAGTTCTTGGGCTGGGGCACCGATCTCGGTGGTATAATGACCTCGGTGCCGTGAGACTGCGAAGGGTGTTTCAGTGGGAAGTCCAGGGTGTCGCTCAGTATGACCAAAGGACTGAGGGAGATTTTCAACCCAATCCCTTTAGCTCGATCTAGCCTCTTTTCAATCCTTGTACGATCGTGCGGTTTGTCACTTGATCCGATCGTTCGCCGTGGGTGTAACCGGGTGAACTGTTGTTTGATCCGGAGCTCTCCACACCATTCTCTGAAACTTTTGTCGATGAACGGGTGCCATTGTCCGAGATCGAGACATGTGGTATCGAGCGGCAAACTATGTTTTCCAAAAATGTCTCGAATCCTCTTGCTTGTGAGGTTTGAAAGAGGCTCCATCTCGACCCACTTGGTGAAGTAGTCTACGGCTAAAACCAAATACCGAAGCTGGCCCGGTGCTCGGTCGAAGGGACCAACGATGTCGATTCCCCACTGCATAAAAGGCTAAGGGCTTTTTAGGCCACTGAGGTCGGTCTGAGGTAGCTTCTTGACTGTGGCGTGAAGCTGGCACTTCAGACACTTCTTGACGAGCTCGGCCGAGTCTTGGATGAGGGTGGGCCAATAATATCCTGACCTCAGCGTCTTCTTTGAGAGAGCTCGCGACCCGATGTGGCTTCCACAAGATCCCATGTGAATCTCGTTGAGTACGTAGTTCGCCTCTTTTGGCCCAAGGCATCTCAGGAGGGGTTGAAGGTAGGATTTCCTATAGAGAATTCCTTCATGAATAAGGTACTTACGGGACTTGATCATCATTTTTTGGCGTCGAGCGATCTGTGATACGCCTTCTTCAAGTATGCTCTTATATGAGTCATCCGGTTCGGTTCAACTTGGTGATTATGCCGATGTGGGGCTCCTCGATATACGGAATGAACTTCTCCACTTGTGGATTTGTAGACGACGAGGCTAATTTGTCGGCGTCGGCTCGGCTATTCTCCCTCGCGGGATTCGGTGAATTGTGTAGTACACAGGCGGTCAAGATCTCCTTAGCCTTCTCAAGTCTTCTTCATCCTATCCTCCTGGCCTCGTATTTTCCTAAGACCTAGTTTACCACCACAGGAATCTCCAAAGATCCGGATTTTTCCACTTTCAATTCTTTTGCGGTATGAGTCCCGAGATCGATGCTTCATATTCCACCTCGTTGTTTGTGGTCGGGAAGGAAAACCGAAGTGCATAGGTTACTTCTTGTTTTTCCGGGCCGAGGAGCAGGATGCCTGCCCCGCTACCTGTTTTGCACGAAGCTCCATCCACATACATCTGCCAACAGCCATCAGGTAGGTTGAGGGCAGGTTCCTCCGTTGTAAGGGCGGAGGTCGGAGTGACCTCGCTGGTAGGATTGACCTCGGTAAACTTGGCCTCTACCAGGAAGTCAGCTAGAGCTTGCCCCTTTATGGCCGGTCTGGGGGAGTATAAGATGTCATGCTCGTCGAGCTCCAGTGCCCACTTAGCTATATGTCCTGACGATTCAGGTTTTGACAAGACTTGTCTCAGGGGTAAGTCAGTCAGTACCTGGATGGAATGGACTTGAAAATAAGGTCGGAGACGTCGCTTGGCGTTCACCAGTGCCAACGCTATTTTTTCGAAGCTGGTGTACCTAGTCTCCGGTCCTTTGAGAGCTCGATTGATGAAGTATATAGGGAGTTGTCGTCCGACCTCATCTCACACCAGTACCGCACTGATTGCCTCATCCGAAGTGGCCAGATATAAGGAAAGGAGCTCGCCTTCTTTTGGGGCGGACAGTGTGGGTAGGTCGGCGAGGTACTCTTTCAGCTGCGTGAAGGCGACATGGTGCTCTTCCTCCCAGGCGAAATCCGGGGCTCTCCTCAAGATTTTGAAGAAATGGAGTTGTTTCTCGACAGCCCGAGATAGGAATCACGAGGGCGGCCAAGCATCCGGTGAGTTTGTGGATCTCACATATTGTTTTTGGCACTTGCATGTCAAGTATCGTCTTCACTTTGGTGGGATTAACCTTCAAGCCTTCTTGGGAAACCCAAAGAACCTTGAGAACTTCCCGTTTTACCATGAGCGTGCACTTTTGGGGTTGAGCTTGAGGTTGACCGACCGAGGAGGCCGGAGGATAGTTACGAGGTCGTCGGCGTAACTTTCCGTTTTGGCTTTTGACCGTGATATCGTCGGCGTGAGACCTCGGCGATCTTCCTATGTGATCTTTGAATATTGCGTCCACCATTCTTTGGTAGGTAGCTCCAGCATTTTCAATCCAAAGGTATTTTTGGTATGCGAAGACAAAGTCGATGAATGAATGCCGTTTTGGAGCATCTTCCTTACTCATCAAGACTTGGTGGTACCCTTGTATAGATCCAGAATCGAAGATCTCGTGGCCACCAATGCCTCCACCTTCTTGTCGATATCGGGAGGGTAACAATCATTTGGACGGTGTTTATTCAGTCGGTATAGTCGACGCACACGCGCCACCACCCTCCGGCTTTGGACCACGCGGGATTAGCCATCCGTGTCGGATACTTGACCTCGAGCAGGATCTTGGCTTCCAGAGTTGGGTCACTGTCCCTTATGACCTTGCTACGCTCGCCATAAATCCTCTTTTCTTTTGCCGAACCGGTTTGGTAGCGGATCGATGTTGAGTCGATGAGTGATGAGGGCAGGTGACACTCGTCATGTCGAGTGGGACCATGCGAACACGCCCTGTATTCCCTCGGTCGTATGACATGTTGCCGAATATCGATTGGGACCACAGGTGCCGACCCAGCGATCTTGGAGGGTCGTTGTCATATAATTGGAGGTCGTCGGTCAGATCATCCCGGGGTGGCAACTTCTGAGGGTTCTGTAATTGCTAGGCCTGAGGTAAGGCCCCATCTTGGGTTGAGACTCTCAGGCATTCTTTAGCCGCCGTCTGGTCACCCTGGATACTTAACACTCCTGCCGGGGTGGGTATCTTGATGGTGAGGTGGTAGACCGAGCAGACGGCCTTGGTGGCATAGAGCCAGTCTCTCCCGAGGATGATATTATACGGAGAGGGAGCTTTAACCAGGAAGAACTGAATGGCTTTGGTGACCGACCTCGGGGCACGTCCTACGGTGACTGGAAGGGTGATAACGCCTTCTGGTTGTACCGCCTCCTGAGTGAAGCTCTGTAGTTTAGATGGTGCTGGATGAACTTGGATCCCTCCGACCTCAAGTTTGTCTAAGCAATTCTGAAAGATGATGTTGACAGAGGCACCGATGTCGATGTAGACCCTATGGACGTTCTTATTGCCCACCACAGCTTGTATGGTAATAGCGTCTTGGTGGGGCATGATCTTGGTCTTTGGTCGTCATTGGAAAAACGATGCTTTCACCGTCCGAAGTCGCTTGTTTTTTGGCTCATCGGGGATCGGTCTCCGAGCTTCAGTTTTCAATGCCGACCTCGTCGTACCTATAGGGAGTCCGGTGATGGCGTAGACTTGCTCCATTGCGTTGGGGCCGTCGTCCTCGTCATCTTAGGGTGTGTCATCGCCGAGGTCGGCCCGCAATTGTTGCCACCTCCATTCTTTCCTTCCGCGCTTCTTACTTCCCGACTTCGGACGTGGTGTGGTTGAGGTATTTCTTGAGTGCCCCTCCTTTGACGAGCTCATCTATCTTTGAGCTCAGGTTTCGGCAGTCGTCGGTATTGTGACCATACCCCTGGTGGTAATCACAATACTTGTCCTTCGATCTCTTCTTGGATCCTCCTTTTATAGGAGCTGGTTTCGGAAGAGCTCGGTGTGGAGTTCAAATATCTCCGCCTTGACTTGAGCGGTTGATGCGCGTTGTTGCGAGGGTTTGGCCGAGGTCCCAACTGACTCTATTGGGCCTTTTTGATTACATCGAAGGTATTTGCGATCGGTGCCTCTTCCCGGTCATCCGGCTTCTTCCTCTCAATCTTACGCTGTCGTCCCATGTTTCTCTCTTTTTACGATCCGACTCGTCCCCTTTGACGTAGTTGTCCACCAAGGTCCAGAGGCTACTAGCCGTCTTCGGCTTTTCCCTGGTGATCTCTTTGTTCAGTCGTCCGTCGGATCCCGGTTTTGAATGCATTGATGATGTAGAGATCGTTACTCTCATCAATCTTGAGGACTCGATAAACCGCGAGACTAAATTTGACATCGCCTCGCCTCGTCCTGGCGGATGGTGGCGGTCGGATGATGGTTCTCGAGGTGGCATCTTCGGTGAAGCACCACTTAAACCGATCCATGAGATCTCGAAGCCGTGTTTCTTTGCTACGGCGAAGTGAGGTGAACCAACGTCGGGCGTTGGAGACCGAAGACATCGGGAAGATTTTGCACATGTGAAAATCTTGATTCCTTGATTGCCATGTTGGTAGTATAGGCAAAAGGAAATCGGAGGGATCTCCGAGGCCGTCGTGGCGGCGATGTTGATGCGCCCGATATCGTTGGCGGGCGGTGTGTCGAGATTCCACGGAAAGGGAGAGATGATCCGTCGTGCGGTCGAATCCGGTAGCTCGTTGCCGCCATCTCTCTCGGGAGGTGTGGGAGACCGATAGCGGCGCCTATCGTCTCTTTGATGGGAGATCGGCCCGCCTCCTCTCTCCGTCCCGCTCACCACGGGACGTTATGCGAGGTGGCGACTTTGCGCTATTATCGAGGTGATCGACTCCGCGGGTGGCGCCGGGGTGAATGATTATGGGCGACCCGTCGAGGTGATCGACTTCGAACAATGTACCGAGGTGATTGTTCTCGGCTATCTCGCCGGGGTGAGCGTCGGTCATTTCGGAGGAGGGAGCGACCTCGGGCGCCCGTGTTGCCGATCCGGGCGTTTTGAGGTGCTCGCTCTTCGCCTCTAGCTCGAGGAAGTTCAAATGGCTGATGTTGGCGTTGAGGAATTCGGATACAGCTCTGCCGAGGACCTCGTGAGACTGTTGGATTGCTTGTTCACCGGTGTTGAGGTCGGCATCTCCCTCTTCGGTAGGGCGGCGATCCTGAGGGTGTATAGGAAGGTCTTCTATGTAACCTCGGTGTGTTGTTCTTGTCGACGCGCGATCTCTTTTCCCCGTACGTGTGACAAATTTTGATCGGTCTTCGGATCGTCTGTTGTCGACCACCGACGGCGCTAGGATTTGCACGAGTCCTTGCCATTGATTTTGCGTAGAAAATGAAGCTTTTTGTTCGGTTTCCCACAGACGCGCCAATGATAAATCTTGTATGTGCGAGATTTATAAGCGATAAGAACACGAGAGGCTTTTACGTGATTCGATCGAGGAAAGATCTACGTCCACGGAGGAGTGATTCCTCAATACTTTCACTATATGCGATTACAATGAATGTATTAAAAAGCTCGAGTATTCAAATAGTTGTCATCTTCTACCTTCAATCTAACCTCTATTTATACATGCTGTGGATCACTACAGATTATTATGGATCTCTTGTCTTGTGTGATCCGATCTCTGAGGATTAACTTGATCCTTGAATATCTCCTCCAATATCTCCTTCCATATCTGATAAGATATGGTTGATCTTAAATAGGGTTTAGGTGTTGGGCTTTGGGCCAAACCGCGTAGGCCGAAGTAGCTAGGCCAGGCCCAGTCCACGTGGGCCTGCTATTGGGCTTGAGCGGCTAGACCATATCCCATTAGGGGTGAGCAAAATATCCGAAATCCGAATATCCGATCCGATCCAAACCGAAATTTAAAATCGGTTCGGATTTTTCGATTTTCGGTTCGGATCGGATTGAAATTTTTAAAATTTGGATTTTGGATCGGATCGATTGGATTTTTAATCTGAAAAATCCAAAATCCGAATTATATATAATTTATATATAATAATAATATTTTATTTAAATATTTTAAATCTAATATAAATATATATAAGAATTAACAAAATTTTGTTTTGATTTTCGGATTTTTCATAATTTGGATTTTTGGTTCGGTTCGGATATTTTATAAAATATTTGGATTTTGATTTCATATTTTCGGATATTCGGTTCGGATCGGATTGTTTCTCTCTCAAAATTCGGATTTTCGGATCGGTTCGGATTAGGCAAAAATCCGAACCGAAATCCGAATGCTCACCCCTATATCCCATCAATGATTTACCTGGACCATACGTTTGAATAGCATAAGGTTGAATAACAAATATAATTAAGGAATAGATACACATATATATAGAAAAATAGTTTCCTAAAGCTTAGTTCAATTGGTTAAGAGTTAATAAATTTAAAATAAGGAGTAAAAAAACGATTAAATATAAACCCTCCATATTCGAGAAACTATAAACCAATATAGTCCGTAAATCAATTAATGGATGGTCAAGATTGATTTTTTCAAATGAGATGTATTTTCTTACGATAAAATAATATTTTCTATATAACTATGTTTTTCACGGATAAAACAATAAACTACTCAATTCTTATATTTTTAGGCATAATATAATGTTTTTTAATTCACAATTTCTAGAATGTGGCGAGTTTTTTAACAGGTATTATCCATAAATACATATAAGGAAAAGATCAAATAAAAACATCTTTTTCATAAGAATCTAAAGTTATTGCACTATGAGATATTGATGAGTAATGGTGTCTTTTATTAGAACTCAAGACTATATTAATTTTATACTTAAAGTGTATTAACTTTTTATATAAAGGGTATTAATCTTTAGGTTATTAAAAAATCATTATAACCATATATATATATATATATATATATATATATATATATATATATATATATATTCAAACAAGAGGTATTTTGCATTGAGTATGAAGATTACCTCTCTATTTAAATTATAAATTATTAGTATTTAAAATGAAATAAACTATAACAATATCAATTGAAGGCCTAAATTATTATTGAATGTGTACTGGAATTGGCCTTTGTATATATATCTAGCTAATTGATGATTCATCTAAAATCGATCAGGTTCACTGTTCACGACAAAGTTACAAACATAAGCGACCTTCATGCATGTTTGTATGCTGAAATTCAATAATCTGGTTTTGGTTCATAACTCAATATAATTTGATGATATCAAGAAGTTGGTTACATGTTTTTTTTAATTAATGGTTTACAGTCAAATCTTAATTTTTAAAATAAGTTTTCTTCATATAAACAAGCACTACAAAAAAATCGATCGTGACGGAAAATTCCGTCAGAAACCTCGTCGATCCGTCGCTAAAATGGATTAACGACGGATTAGAGGCGGAATGAGGGGTCGCTAGAAACCCGGTTGGCAAGCGTTTAGCGGCGAAATTACGTCCGTCGCTAATTTTTAGCGACGGACCAATGACGAAAATTCGATCGCTAATCCGCGACTCGTAACGCGTTAAATGCGATATAAATTCCGTCGCCGCACGCGATGATAATCCGTCGAAGTTAGCGACGGATTAACCACACACTTACTAAAGTAGCTAAAATGCCGCCGCTACTCCGGCGTTATTCGACGCTAATCCGTCTCGATCCGTCACATTAGCGGCGGACTAAGTCCGCCGCTAAAATTATAGTTTTTTTTCTTTTACGTAAAAGTCCGTCAGTAAATCTGGTAGTAGAATCGCCGCAAGTCCGCCGCAAGTTACGCTTGGTTCGGTTATTTCACGTTGTTAATCCGTCTCTAACCGCCTTTAATCCGTCACTAATCCGCCGCTATATTGGCACATTCTACGCGACTTCAATTTGTATTTTGACCAAACCACGCTTTCAAACAACCAACCCAAACAAATATACAAACAACCAATTCCATCCAATTCAATCTATACAATCCAACCAAACAAACCAATTCCAACCAATTCCATCCATACAATACAAACTATGAAAACAAACCAATTCAATCCATATAATACAAACTATCAAAATAAACCAATTCAATCCAAACAAAGCATTTCAATCCAAAATATCAGAATATCCAAACAATCCCATAAAAAACAATTTAAATCATGCGATAAGTTAACAAATTCATAATACAACCCGAATATGACGAGGTGAGGGGAAACGGGAGCTCATATCACGAGGGTGGGGGGAAACGGGAGCTGGCCATGAAGCGCTCTAGGGCCTCCTGCTGAGCGCGCATCTGAGCCTGAATCTGTTCTTGCACGCTATCTCGCTCGCCTCACCACTTGCATTACGCCTCGTATGCCAGGCGCTGTCGCCTCATTTCAATCGGGCCTCCAGATCCAATATCTGTTGTTGATAAGCTATGGGATCAGCAGGCTGGGCACTCTCCACCGAACGAGACGACGCCGCCTCCGCATGTATGTCCGTGATAGAGAACCAGCCCAAACATCCTATTCTTTTTCTTTGAGGAGCTCAGAAGGACATTTTGAGAATTTGAGTCCTATCAATTCGCAGCGTCTCATCACTCCCCGCATTGGCTCAACTGGGTCACATGTTCCTCAACCCGCCTCTCTAATATAATTTCATACAATTATTATTTAATTAAATGCTCGTTGTTGCGCTTAAAAATATACTTACCGCGATACTCCGAAGCTTTCTGCCTCAGATAGCTCCGTCGTCGGTGGCATGATACTCGGAATACATCCCTTTGGACCTCGATATGTCTACTCCACGCCTCTTGCTTATAAATAAGTAAAACAAATTAAATAATTAACAAGTATCACGATTCTTAAATAAATTTACTATATCTAAAACTTCAAAGTCTTTACAATCTCTCGTGATACTCGAGTGCGGGCGTGAGCCACCCCGATGCTTGACTATCCCAAGACCCTCGCCATCCGACTCGGACATCCTGCTGTGCGGGCCTTGCCGCCTTCTCTCAGACGTCTGTCCGAGCCCAATATGCCTTCCAATTATCCCAATCTCGCCTGGGGATAAATAGAGGTGGGTTGGCGAATATTCGCCGCTTGATCTTGTGAACAAGATCTTTATAGCGCCGCGGCCTCATCCATCGTATCATCCCAATAAAAATATTTACGCAAAAATATATGATTACAATATGCAAATTAAGGTCAAATCATAAATGACTTCAGTATAAACAACACGAACCTTGAATTCATCGAAATAAATCTGCTTGAACTCTTGAGGTACCAATTTCCAATTAGGCGTTGTGATTCATGAATCTACTGGAATGACTCCGTAATCACGCTGGCTATATCATTGCTCGGACACAAAATGCTACAATTCTGAGGAAATAAAGACATCGGAATGCTACAATTTATTTAAACCGAGACATACAAGAGATAACGCCATACCCATTCACAATGGCTATCTTCTTCATCCTCTCTAGATGGCACTCCACCACCGCCGAGGGGCGGGTGAGAGAGTGCCTCCGCCTTCTTCTAGGCGGCGGGTGAAGGCGACGGCGTGTATGACCACAGGTGCCTCCTACGTGATGACATACGCAAACAAAGGTAAAAATGTTGTATTAAAATTCACAAATAATACATATCATAACGTTTGTGTGCATACTAGAAAATAAAACGTTTCTTGTGCATACTAGTGACAATTATCGTCGTCTTCATCATAACGTTTGTGTGCATACTAAAAATGCTATAAATTCACAAATAATGCATATCATAATGTTTTGTGTGCATACAAAAATGCTATAAATTCAAACCCTATTCATCGTCGTAAATCATCATCATCATCCAATGTATGATTGTCTTGACTCGACAATTCAAATTCATCATCCTCATTATCGGATGTCTCTTCAATGTCATGAGTGTACCATCGGGATGAACTAGTGTCGTGTCCTCATCCACAACGACATTAGTAATCGAACCTAATGCATCCTCTCGAAAGGGAAAGTACTATCGATGCGTAACTCTCATCCGAAACTTCCACATTAGATCGAGCTTTAATTTTGCATACTTCCCACCACTCTTTCATAGATTGTTTTAAACTGGATATGCACAATAGTATACTTGAATGGCTTGATTGGCGAGGATAAACGGTTCGAACTTGTTATATCTTCTCGTATGATTTATCGAAACCAACTTGTACTCGGAATGAATTGATAACCCCAATCGTGAAGGATCAAACCACTCGTGATCTAAACAATGTTGTGGTCTTCGCTGGTAGCCCAGGATATTCCAACTCACAAACCTCCAATAATCGCCCATAAAATCGAGTTCTTGCGTCTGCATGCCATAAGTTTCACCTTTAATGCACACTCCACTATTCATAGTCGATCTTTGTGACCCATGTTCTAATGTGTGAAATTTGTAACCATTTATATAATACCCGGCACGCCTTAATTAGAGTCAAGGTCATTTGACAAGAGACAATATGAACGGATTCACAATGTTGTTAGTATGATCTTTGACCTATTATTAGTAAAAACGATTAGAATGACTAAACGATATATTAAATATTTTCTACTAATAATCATCGTAACACTCACATATGCCTCAAACCAAAACGGAAGCCTCTTTCAATCGACCTTTCAATATCGAGCTAGAGATCGCTGGATTTGATCTTTTCACATCTTCGATGAATAAACCACATCAACATATATTTACGAGCCTAGTTAATAATAACAATAATAATAATAATGTGGAATGAATTCTAAGAAAACACGACACTTACGCCATGTAAATGTCTCGCAACTTCAACACGCTTGAGCAACACATATAAACGAGCAAAGATCATATTCTCTACTATCCAAATATCTCGTTGACATATTTCCAAAAGGTCCGCCATCTTGCTTGAAGATTTGAAGCATATCTCGATAGTCTTCGCGCCTAATCTCCGCTTGACCATGATGCAATCTCGAACTGCTCTTACGTGATCATCAAAATAATACGAGCAAAATGTCGATGCTTCTTCTACTAAGTAAGCATTGCGATAGAACCTCAACACGGCTTTATTTTCAGACGTTGTTCTTCAACTTACGTAAGTATCTACAAAATTTAGAACGTTGTTCTTCAATTATATATATATATATATATATATATATATATATATATATATATATATATATATATATATATATATATATATATGTGTGATAATGTACGAGCAAGACCTTTCAAATGGATACATCCATCGGTATTGAACAGAGCCTCGCAATACGGGCTTCATCACTAGATGAACCGGAAGATGTTCCATGGAGTCAAGAAACTAGGGGAAAATGCGCTCAAGCTTCATAAAATCACCGAATATTTTCTTGGAGCTGCATGCATCATCAAGCCCTATGTTTCGAGAAGTTAAATCTTTGAAGAATAAAGATAATTACATTCTGACTTTCCAAACATTGCGGGAGAAGTTCGAAATGCAATCGGTAGAATTATTTGCATGAAAATGTGATGATCATGACTCTTCATCCCAAACATCTTCGGTTTGTCATGTCTACACATCTACCCATGTTCAAACGCATCTATCCGAAATCTTAAACCTCTTACCCACTCACATAAGACTTTTTCTCACGATTGTCAAGTGTATAAGAAGCCTTCGATATTTTCCTGTTGATTCATTCATCGTAAACTCGTGCATAGCAAGATAAATTAAGTTCTTCTCTAGATTTGCTCGTATCTTTGTCTTCCCTTGGACATTCATGATCGTGTTGAAGACATTATCGAACACATTCTTTCTATGTGCATGACATCCAAATTATGCCGAATCAAAAGAGAACTCCAGAAGGTAGATCCCGGAAAATACTTTTCTTCCATCCGCCCAAACCGCTGATATTCTCGCTATTTATTTCATCAACGCCAATCTACATTACGGAGACTAGTCCCATACCCATAATTAGTGATGAGCTCATCTTCCGATCGCGCTCGGTGGATCGTTAGTAATCACCGTGTTCTTTACGAAACCTCTTCGATCCCTTGAAATGGGTGATTAGAGCTAGAAATTTACGATGGTTATCAAACCATGACCGCTACCACTTTAGCTAAAGTAAAAGCATCGGTATACTCCATGCAAGGCGGACAAGCTAATCTTCCATTGTATCCATCCGCACAACATAGAGTATGCGAAGTCACTAATTGTCCAAAGTAATGCGCGCATTTGAAAATTTCGCTCAACGATACATCATAAGTAAGAACGCCCGTCATCCCACAAATCTATTAACTCGCTATCAATGGTTGCAAGAACACATCAATCTTCTCCTTCGGATTACGCGGTCCGCACTAAGATCGTAAGAAACATGTATTTCTTCATACACAGCCACGGGAAGATTATAAGGGTCAAGATAACGGGCCATGATGAATATTGCTTTCCGATCGATCGAATGGCTGAAACCGCCGATTGAGAGTCCCAATCGCACGTTACAATTTACGATGCAAATAAGGAAAACTTAGTGTTCAAATGTTTCCATGCAATCGAGTGCCGAATGACGATGACCCCATCATCGACCGACGATGCATGCCAACGCATATTTTCCATCAGTAGCATCGATGCATATAATCTCGTAGTCGAGGAGTTAGAGGAAAATAATACATCTTTTATATGCTACTTGTGCTTCCGTCGACTTCCACCACTCGGTATTGCTCTTGAAACGAGGATGGTTACTGAAATTTGCAGCTCGTCAATTCGTAATCTTCGCGCCAATAAATCATGCAATTAAATGGACAACAATCAATTTTGTGTACGGCAACCCCATGCCACGCAACAATCTCTTCATGTGTAGAAGTCATCAGCACGCATTTCCATCCGGATGCGACTCTTTCATCGATTCGATATTTGATCAAAACCCTTCTCAATAATGTTGTTCTCGCTTCCAACTCGTAAGTCGAGCCACAAATGATAATTGTGTATGATCCGAGCAACCCGCCACAAAGGTTTATCGGCAGATTCAACATATCGTAAAAATTTTGCATCGAATTTGGCTCCTCTTCGATCTCGTCAATTGAAGCGTGGACCCGCAGCATCCACTACCATCGTATGATACGTATTTGGTTCGACGGTTAACATCTGAATCCACAACATTGTGCCTACTTGTGGTTGTCTCTCCTTGAAATATCCATGTGTGATAATTTGAATAAATCCAAATTTTGATAAGTGATATCACGATGATCTTCTTCTCGATAAGGTATATTCTTACACTTTACACGGACACTGATTTTCTCTCCATCCGCGAATAAAAAGTGAGCACTAGCGAATTCAATAAAACTTTCAAGTCCATCTCGAAATTCAATATTTAATCCACCAACCGAACTAAACCTCTTATACATCCACTCACGATTGTCATTCATTCTTCAAGCTCCTAATTATAAATAATTAATTAAACATGTTCAACATAAGTTGTACAATATAAACTAATTATACACTCATAAGTTAGGAATATGTTAATTCATCTATGAAGTAGTTTCTTGTGATGACATCCTCATACAAGGACATATATGGACCACACTCATTTAGAAAATGTGATCACACTTAATTATGAAATGTGAGAACCACATTCAATTATGATCCCCGTGTCCTCACACAAGAATATTTTGCAAACATATATAAGATGTTATAACAGAAATTTTGAACTTAATGTAATTCCTATATATTTAATTAAATCTATATGTATGTGTATATGTATATTTGTGTGAGTGTATATGCTTTTCCGCCTCGTATCACATAGTACACCCCAAATAAACACTTATAAAACATCTTATTCATATAACAATTCTAACAAAATTTATAGTGAGTAAGTTTTATAAAATTAATCGCCATTTGATTCCAATTCAACCAAACTCATCCAAATTTCACCAATTCATCACCATATGCCTAATTATACACTTAACAACTCAAAACATCTCACTTAAATGATGAATTTATCATCCCAATTCACATCCAAGTTAAACATATTCACACCAAGCTTATCAATTTCGCAAAACATTTTTATCAAACACCACATATGCGTACGTTAACTCACGAAACGATGAATTTATCATCCCAATTCACATCCAAGCTTATCAATTTCACAAGCCCAAATCACAAGACTAACATTCAACGATCATTTTCACTATCAATTCAATGCATCATATATAATATTTTCACTATCAATTCAATACATTATATAATAATTTTCACTATCAATTCATATATATAACAAATATATAACAAAATAAAAACCCAAACAAACCAACACAGACGGACAATGGGGCGGGGAGGGGGGAGGCGGGGCGGGGCGGCGGGGAGGCGGCGGAGGCGGCAATGGCGCCGCTGGGCGAGGGTGGGGTGGGGTGGGGTGGGGTGGAAGGCTGGTGTGGTGGTGGTGGGGTGGGGCGGGGCAAGGGCAGGAGGACGGTGGCAAGGGGGTGGGCGGCGATGACGGCGATGGCGGCGCATGAGGCGGCAGTGGTGGTCGGCACAGACGAGGTGGGGTGGGGTGGGGGCATGTGTGTGGTGGTAGGCGGGGCTAGGGCTGGCTGTGGTCGGGGGTGGGCGGCAAGCGGTGGCGGTGGTCGGCGGCAGTGGCGGCACATGGGGGCGGGGTAGGGGTTGGGGTTGGGGAGGTTTGACGTTCGAGATGAAATTGGGAAGAAAGTCCGATTGTAATTAAACTTTTAGCGGCGGATTAACGACGGAATTATCCGTCGTTATATTTAAAATCCTATAACGACGGATTAACGACGAAATAATGGATTTAACGACGGAATAAGTTTAACGGCGGACACATATCCGTCGTTAATTTACGTACGTAATATAAAAAATCAAAATATTTAATTTAACGACGGACTTCATTCCGTCGTTAAATTAGCGATTACTTTACGACGGACAACCGTCGCTAAAATTTTTGGGAATAAATAAATTGTAATTAAAATTAACGACGGATTTTGTCAAAATCGTTAAAATAAATTTAAAAAACTAAAATAATCCGCTTATTTTACGACGGATTAACGACGGAATTGTTATCCAATTAAAAATAACAAAAAATTAATTTTAACGACGGATAGTGTCCGTCGTTAAATTTAACGACGGAATAGCGGCGGAAATGCGTCGTTAATACTTCGCCGAGAAATCCCGCCATGTTACGTGCCGATCCGTCGCAAAAATTCCTTTTTATTCCGTCGCTAATCCGTCACGATTCACGACCCGCATTTTGCCGCCGCTAATCCGTCGCTGATCGGCTGTATTTTTGTAGTGAAGAGCATCAAAATAATATAGGTGACATATTTAGAAACAAACATTATATATAAAAACAGACTATTCCAACTGGAGGAATCTAATTTGATAAAAAGGAAACAACGTTAGACTTAATTTATAATTCCAACAATAAGCTCATTTCCAATAAAGATGGATGTTGGAAAAGTGGTTGTTGAAATAAATAGGGGTGAGCATTCGGATTTTTACTTAATTCGAACCGATCTGAAAATCCGAATTTTGAGAGATAAAAAATCCGATATGAACCGAATATCCGAAAATCCAATTTTTTTATAAAAAAAATCCGAAAATTCGAACCGAACCGAACCAAAAAATCCGAAATTATGAAAAAATCGGAAATCCGAAACCAATTTTTGTTAATTCTTATATATATTTATATTAAATTTAAAAATATATAAATAAAATATTATTTTTATATATAATTCGAATTTTCAGATTTTTTCAGATTTAAAAAATCCAATCCGATCCAAACCGAAAATCCAAAATTTTGAAAAATTTCAATCCGATCCGAAAAATCCGAACCGAATTTTAAATTTCGATTTGGTTCGGATCGGATATTCGGTTTTCGGATTTTTTGCTCATCCCTAGAAATAATAAGGAAAGTACCTAAACTCCACTGAAACTACAATTTATAAAATAATAATATATAATACACAAAAAATCTTGTACATCCATCCAGAAGATGCAGATGGAAAAAATATAATTTATATTGAAAAAAATTATTATTTATTTTTTACCCTATAATTAAAAAGTATCATTTATATCAAGAAAATTATTATTTTCATTGAAAAATATATCAACATCCGTATATACGGATATCTACACAGGAGATAACCCCATGTGTAACCCGGATGTTGGAATATCCCAATTGCATTTTCATTGGAATCTATGCTAGTTATTATAAAATTCCACCAAATTTTTCTTGCATCCGAAAATTTTGGGTTGAAATTTTTAAGCTTTAATTTATAAGATCACAAAATAAGTTAGTATATAATAGATGATGCGATCAAGAGAAAGATCGAGAGAGAGAGTGAGAGTAGACATATTCTTTATGATATTGTTTGAGTAGTAGAATATTAATCATTTCAAAGAAACAAAAAGGGTTTAAAATATTATTGTGATAATGTATTTTAAATTTGAATTTAATCAATTCTTCATAGATGGAGCCTTTTGTATAACGTTTTTGTAGTGCAATTTTTCTTTTTTTGTATAATTTTCATACTATTACACAGGAACAAAATTGGGTTCGGAGCTTATTTACCAATTTTTGAAAAAATGTGTGTTGTCAATAGCCATTTGTAAAAATAAGTGCTATGTATACCCATTTCATTATTTTAATATATTTTCATCAAAATCATTCACACGGAAATTTGTGCAGTCAAAATATTCAGTCAAAATATTCAGAGAAAGAGATATTTTCGACTTTTTTGTTCAGATTGCTCGAATCACATGCAATTTTAATTCAAATTTGCTTATAAAAGAACTCTCTCTCACTCTCTCTCACTCTCTCTCTCTCTCTCTCTCTCTCTCTCTCTCTCTCGAGCTATCTCTCTCGCCTATCTCTCTCTCTCTCTCGCCCACCTCTCTCTCTCTCGCTCTCTCTCTCTCTATATCACCGTGGCCAACCTCCTGACGGCTAACCCTCCCCGTGCCAACCCCTCCCGCGACCAGCCCCCACTGCTGCCAACCCCTGACGGCCAACCTCGGCGGGCAGCCCACCCCTGGCCAACCCCACCCCGCGGTCAACCCTCCCCACCGGTCAACCCACCCCACCCTACGGCCAACCCGCCGGCATGAAACCCACCCCTGCTGCCAACCCCACACCTGCCAACCCTCCCCACCGGCCAAGCCACCCCAGGGCCAACCCCACCCCACGGCCAACCCCTTCCCACCGGCCAACCCACCCCACCCCACGGCCAACCCTCGACGGCCAACCCATCCTGCATGCCAACCCACCCCACCCCGCTGCCAACCCTCCCCACCGCCAACCCACCCCACCAAGGCCCCGCCCCTCGCCGCCAACCCTCACACCAACTCCATGCGGCCAACCTATGGCTTCTTCTTCATGTGTTCTTTTTATTTTTGTTTATTTATATTTTATGTCGGATATTTTTGTTAATTATTATGATTTCGGAATTATAATTCCAATTATATGCTTTGTTAATTATATATTGTTAATTATATATTTATATGCTTTGTTAACTATATATTGTTAATTATGTATTGTCTATGCTTTGTTAACTATATATTGTTAATTATGTATTGTTGTCTATGCTTTCTGAAATAATTCGAATATATGTGATATGATATTAATTATGAATTCGGACATGAATTATTATTCTTTGTGAATCTATGCTTTGTGAATTCGGACATTAATTCGAATCTATGCTTTGTGAATTATTATGTATTGTTGTCTATACTTTGTGAATTAATATATGTGAATTATAATTAGAATATATTGTTAATTATGCATTGGTGTCAATTTCACAGTTGAAATAGGATATGAAATACAACATTAGGATAAAGGTTAGCAAAATTATTTAAATTTAGGATCATGAATTTTGCATGATATATTGACAAATATATTTCTTTTAGGTAGAAATATCCACCAAGTAATTTTAGGTAGAAATTTCAATCCAATTCTATGTTAATCAAGACACAAAAAGTTCACCACCAATAATGATACAAATTGAGACTACCCTAGTGAAATATAATTTTGGAATTAATTTCACAATATGTGTGAACACACTAATTGACATATTTCATAATTAAGCATAGTTTAATTTTTTAATAAATAGAAATCGAGTTCTGGGGCCGAGACCATCAATCGTCCATCCACCATCAGCACGCACTTCAAGCCCAATTATTTAAGAAGGTCATTATGAGATTGAGAGATATAGCGGTGAAGACCGGTGATAGGTTTAAGCAAGGGTGTTTGTCACTTTGTTGGTTGGGAACACGGATCCAAGTCAAACATGAGTTTGCACCATGTGGTATCTGTTGATTTGTACATCGAAAGCGCTTTTGGTTGAGCTTGTATACAATGTTTCTCGTTACCACTATTACAATCTCCTATCCGAATTGATTACTTGATTGCATATATCATGTCCCCTTATCTCATATATAAGTTAGATCATACGGTGTAGAAGATCACGTAAGTCCGTATGATTGGTCAAGCTTAATGAGATATAAAAGAATCACGGCCGAGACAACTTGAGGACGAGTTGTTGGTATAGGTCATGTATAGATAAAGTGACTTCACTTGGTTGCTTATCTATGCTTGGTATGTCTCGACGATGATGGATCACGATGAGATGAGTTCTTCTATCCGACCGTGAAGAACCTAGATCTCGGTGACTTCACGATGATCTAAATCTCGATAAGGTATTAGGTGAGTATGAGTTCGACCATCACTTTGACTTGTTATGGGTGAGGTTACATGATTTAACCCAATATTCTCGCATCTTGGGTGGTGGCGGTGCTTGTATGTCATGCTAGTTATCTCAGACGAGTCACCGATCCGCTAGGATGATAACGCCCCTTAAGGAGCTCAAAGGGTTTATTGTACTAAACCCCGCAGTTGAGTTAGCTCAAGTACAATAATAAGGTTGAGTGGTACTACTTAAGGAATTAAAGAAATTAATTATTTTATGCAATGTAATGCTCTAAATAATTAATGGACGTGCGATATCTTAAATACGGGGATTCAGAATGTCTAAGTGCAAGCCCGACTCAACTTCGCAATAAAGGGTAAGTCAAGATTTATTCTCTAGTGGCATGAATGAATGTTTATAAATTAATTTATGTTCGGCTGAACATAAGATAATTAATTTATTTGAGGCCCACATTTATTCCTTGCATTTGATCCCTGGGCTGGCCCATCCAGGCCCGTGGCTTGGTGAATTTCGCCCCTCTCTCTCTAGAGTCCCACCGACTCGACTGATCCTCTCTATCCTAAATGATATTATTATATTTATTAGATATGCATAAATCTTATCTAGATAGGATTTGAGAGTGCATTATAAATATAAGGTGAGAGAGAAAATCAAGGCAAATCCTCATCCCACAATTTTCGAGAATTCCATAGCAATTGGGAGATAATTTTAGAAAATTTGTAGAGAGAAAAAGAGGGTGATTTTCTGTAGCATTCTCCATAGCTTATCCTCACTCGATATTGGAGATTGGGCAACCGGGATACAGTCTAGAAGATCAAAGCACAAGTCTTGATCCGTACATCCCTGACAGATTCGCAGGTAAACACGAGAAAACTCCTACGTGTTGCAATTAATTATATTGGTGCATGCTAGGCATATAATCAATGTATGGTGAATTAAACATCCAAGATAGATCATCGGAGATGGTTAAAATCGATTTTCCTACAATTGGTATCGGGCGAGGTTGATTAGATTCGCTCGTTGGATTAATTCACGTTTGATTATAACGTGCGCAATTAATTAATTGTGAATCATCGCTCATCGTAGCTCGCTTTATTTTGTCGATTTTGTTTTTCACCACGAGAAAATCCGTGGTTAGATTAGATTTTTCCCTGTAAATCTTATATGTAAAAGAAGAACGAAGATGAAAGCACGAAGAACGAGACGACGGAGATGCGTCGGAGAAACCCGACGACGGCGGTGCGGGCGGCGGGCGACGGCACGCGTGGGGTGCTCGGTGCTCGCGGCGCGACGCTCGGCCGCGCGCGCGTTCTCGGCGAAGGGTCGTGGCGGCGGCGCGGTCGGCACGGCTCGGTAGCCGTGGGCGGGGGCGCGCGCCGTGCACGGATGCCTCGCACCGCCGGCGGCGAGCGTGCGTGCTCGGCGGTGCTCGGGAGCGGTTCGCGGGCGCACGCCGTCCGCGAGGCGGGCACGCAAGATTGCGGGCGCGCTGGCGCGCGGGCGCGGGCACGCGCTTGTCGTCGAGATCCCGGCGTTCTCGCGAGCACCTTCGCGACGCGAGGTAGCCCGCGAGGCAACGCGCAGCGGCGCTGCGGCGCGAGGCGGCGGTTGGCGGCGCTCGGCAGGCGGCGCTCGGAGTACCTTCGCGATCGCGAGGCGGCCAGCGAGGCGACGCGCAAAGCTCGGGCGACGCGAGGGCACGCGGATCTCGCGCGAGGCCTCGGCGGCCTCGGCAAGAAGATCATCAGCAGAAACCTCAAGCCCGCACGATTTTCTCGTGGCTAGGCGCGAGGATGGGTAGCGGCGGTGGTGGGCGCTGCATGGGTCGCACTTAGCACGCTGCCCACCCCATCTTGGGCCGACCCACCCAAACCCGCCTGACCGATGTTCCGCCCAAACCCGATTTTTGGCCCGAATCCGCTGTTTGTGAATCCGTCCGCGCGGGTGCACGCGAGGTCCGTTTTCTAGTTTATGAAGATCTGTACTTTGCAATTCTATGTAATAGATTATGCGGAAAGTACGGGATCCACGAGTGGGCCACGATGAATGTTTTATTTTATTTTTATCGCTCATAGCATATCGTGGATGTTTAAATTATCTGTAAGCATGATATGTATGTTTAAATTACGAGATAAACATGTTATATGTTTTCGTGATTGGACGAGCATAGTAAGCATGCTAGGTTTATCGCGTTTTCAAGCATATTTTAGAATTTCATGAGCATGTTTTACATGTTGAGTTCTATAGAAAAGCATGCTAAGGATTATGTGATCCGCATGGACAAACATTTTGAAACAAAAGATTAAGCAAGTAACCCGACATATTAATTTCTAAAATTAAAATGTCAGATCTCCACTTTTTGATCTCTAAACAAAGTGATACGATCGTGAGTAAACGCCCACACGCGTGGCTTGCTTGCACTGCTTATCATAAGTTTGTTGGATGAGATTTCTAAATAAAACCTTTTAAATCTATCGAGAAGTGGGAGTTTCGTGTGTAAACGATCCACACGTGTGGCTCGATGTGCGATTTTCATAAGTTCTCTAGAGATTGATTTAAATGAGATAACAAAAGAATTTTAATTGAAGCGGTATGGTCCGAGTGAGTATGCCAATTCTAAGAATTCGTCATTGTTAAAATTGTGGTCATTGCTAGACATCACCTCAAGTACAACTTCCCACGAAGTCCCTTCTTGTGATAGTGATGTGGTGCAGTAAGGTCCAATCATTAATTTCATTTGTTATAAGGATAAGTTGACATAGATTGAAATTAAACGACTAAAAGGTATATTTTTAGTCCGGTCGGGGGTTCATGTGTAAACGCCCACACGCGTGGCTTGCATGTGGGATTCCTTGGGCGATTGAGGTTTCAATTAATATTGTTTTACCAAAAGGTTACAATATTATTATTACGTAATTATGTGCGATCGTATGCTTATGTGTTTACATTATCTTTTCGTATATGTCTCTTAATCGATTATCAATATGCTCACACAAAATCCTTATCCGGTCCAAATTTTATCGAGTGGAAACGAAACATGGAATATGTTCTTATCGTCAAGAACACATGTTTGTTCTTACTACTCCTAAACCCGACGCCTTATCGACGATCGACTAATGAGCAACGAGAGTCAATGACTTTCGCATAAGTCAAACAATATGGCCAAATGCTATATGATGACTACTATGTCCAAGGCTTGCTTGTACTGCAAAGATCGATCGATGGTAGACGCGATCGAAATATGGTCAAGTCTCGAGAGTAAGTTTGGGCGGTCGGATCGACGATCCGCTTCCACACAATGAGAGAAATCTTGTGTAAGATGGAAGAAGGAAGTTCGTCCATGAACATGTCTCCCACATGACTCATCTCATGGATAGTCTTGATCGGTTGGGAGGATGTATTGACGTACGAAGCTTGGTCGATATCATCCTCAACACACTGCCCAAGTCTTTTGAGAATTTTCGCGTGAACGCGATCATGAGCAAGACCGATTATACACTTAGTCAGTTGCTTAATGATCTCGTGGCCGTGGAAGGAGTCATGGGTAAAGGAGCACATGCTCTTGCTACACATCTAGGGGCCCAAATTTTCGCTAAAAATGGGAAAAGAAAAGGGCACCAAAGGTGGTAAAGGCGAGGAGCTAGTGGGAGTAGTGGGAGCAAGAACATGTTCGCCAACGGAGGCTTGAAGAAGCAAAGGAGAGGCAGTGCTTCAAGTGTGGCAAGCGTGCATTGGAAGGCTAAGTGCCCTATGCTCGAGGCTCAAGTACGCCATTTGCTTTAGTAACGGAAACATGTTTAGCGACTTGTTCTACCCATTCTTGGGTAGTAGATCAAAGCGATCGATCATGTTTGTTACACCTTGCGGGTTCCCGCGACAAGGGAGTGAATGATGGCGAGATAACGATCTCCATGGGCAACGCGGTGAAAGTCGAGGCCGTTGCGATCGGAGATGTTATTTTATGTTTTCAAACAACAGATTTAGTTTTGAAAGACGCGTTTATATGTGCCGAGTTTCATGGAACCTTATTTCTGCTTTCAAACTATTTATACATGGATATTCGTTATTTTTGATTGTGGTGTTTCTATCATAAGAAATGACGGTTATCCGTGGTGACACATTATATAATTCGCTTATACTATTTCTTCCAAACATAATACCTATAACTATGTCAGCATCTTCTTCAAACCTTAAAAGAGAAAGTTTTCTTCAGAAGATGACACCACATTTCTATGGCATCTTAGATTAGGTCACATCAATCTAAATAGGATCCAAAGGCGGCTAAGAATGGAGTGTTGGGTGATCTCACAGCCATCTGCTCCGGTCATGCGAATCTGTATATGAAGGTAAGATGTCGACCGGAATCTTCAAATCAAAGGGTTATAGAGCCAAAGAAGTGTCGAGCTAGTCCATTTCACGTGTGGACCTATGTCCACACAAGCTCGTGGAGGGTACGCAGTATTTTGTCACTTTCATCGACGATTACTCAAGGCACGGATACGATACCGCTTCGCATGAGTCCGAATGCTTTGAGAAATTCAAAGAGTTTAAGGCGGAAGTGGAGACTAAGCTTGGTAAGAGTATCAAGTCACTACGATCTGATCATGTGGCGAATACCTCAAGAACGAAGTTTATGGACTATCGGTGAAGTGTGGGATTACCTCCCAAATTACACACGGGCACACCACAAAGAAAATGGTGTGTCGAGGCGGAGAAATAGGACTATTTTAGAAATGGTTAGATCAATGACGAGTTATGCAACATTACCTATTTCGATTCGGGGGTATGCCTTAGAACGGCAAAGATACTTGCTAAATCTAGTACCATCCAAGTCAATCGAAAAGACCCCTTCGAGTTGTGGTTTGGGCGCAAGACTCAGTTTAAGCCACATAAGGATATGGGGCGCCCAACACATGTTTGAACAAGAAGGCCGACAAGTTGGAGGCTAGATCGAAGCAAGGTGTTTATGGCTATCCTATAGGGACTAAAGGTGGTTTATTCTATAGTCCCACAGGATCAAGGTCATTATTAAGACTAATGCCCGATTCTTGAAGAGGATTATATGAAAATCATAACCAAAGTTGAAATCATTCTTCAAGAATTAGAAGACGATCGTATTCCACCACCGATTAAACCAAAGTTACGAGATGTCGGTTCAGTGGGAGGATCGACACCGGATACTTCAAGAAATTGAAGTGGGTCGAGTTCCATCGGAGATACCGACCATACAAGTGGTTCCTACCCAAGAAGTTGTGCAAGATAGAGAACCACAAGTTATCGCACCCATTGTGCTGTGGCGCCTAGCTACGTCGTAGTGGGGGGTTGTTCGTCAACCCGAGCGATTTATGTTCGTGGGTGAATCTTCGGATTTAGTCCCGTGAAACGGCGGTGCAATAATCGACCCATGGACATACAAATGACGATACAAGACATTGATGCAAGATCATGGCACAATCGCTATGAACTTAGAAATTGAGTCCATAACAGCCTATGGATGTATACTGAAAAGACACATCTACCGGATGGCAAGGAAGCCATAGGTAGTAAGTGGGTACAAGAGGAAGAGAGATTCGGATGGAGAGGTTTCGCTTTTAAAGCCAAGCTAGTGGCGAAAGGGTACACTCAGATTGAGGGCATCGATTTCGATGAGACCTTTCACCGTAGCAATGCTCAAGTCCATCATAATTCTTCTCGCCATAGCAGCCCACTCAACCTTGAGGTTTGGCAAATGGATGTGATAACCGCTTAAACGTTACCTTGAGGAAGGTAGAGACATCTATATGCAAAGAAGAAGGTTATGTGGTGAAGGGTGAAGAGCATCTAGTTTGGAAGCTTAAGAAGTCCATTTATGGACTTAAGCAAGCTTCACGATCCCGAACTTACGCCACGAGGTGGTAAAGTCCTATGGATTTACCCAGTTGCTCTAGCGAAAGTTGTGTGTATCGTTTAGATGTCAACAATGATGTGGTATTTCTTGCTTTACGTAGATGACATTCTTCTAGTTGGCAACAATGTGAAGTTTTATCGACGTAAAGAGTTGGTTATCCGATCGGTTTCAAATGAAAGACTTAGGAGATGCGGTACATTCTTGGGATCAAGGTTTACCGAGATCGCAAGAGGAAAATGTTGAGCTTATCTCGGGCGTCTTACATTGATCCGTGATTACTCGTTTTAGTATGCGTATCGCCAAGAAAGGATTGCTACCTTTCGGACATGGCGTCCTTTATCTAAGGCGGTCACCTATGATTGCAAAGGAGATAGAGGAAATGAGACAAGTTCCTACGCCCAACCGTAGGAAGTCTCATGTACGCAATGTTATGTATGAGACACGATATCGCTATGCGGTGGCATAGTAGCTAGATATCGCCCAACCCGAGACAAGTTCATTGGATCGGTAAAGCATATACTCAAGCACGAAAAGGACTCGAGATTATAGGCTAGTTTAACATGCGATAGTCTAATGCCTTTGGGTTATTCTGACTTGATTTCCAAGTCGACCGTGATGAGAAAAAGTCTACCTCGTGCTATGTGTTTACCTTGGGAGGTGGAGCCGTATCTCAAGTGAGTGCAAAGTAGCGATGCATTGCGGACTCTACCATGGAAGTTTAATATGTAGCCGCCTTGGAGGTCAAGCATGAGGTCAGATGGTTCAAGAACTACTCATGGATCTAGGTGTGGTACCGGTTTGCCCAAGAGTATCATAGTTTCATCGTGATAACTCGGGTGCGATGGCAAACTCGAAGGAACCACGGACCCACAAGGCAACCAAACACATAGAGAAAGTACCATGTCATACGAGAAATCGTTAGGCGAGGGACGGCTTGATTGAAAAGATTGATATGACGGATAACCCAGCGGATCCATTCACGAAGAGCTCTGGTAAAAAGTCTACAAGTACACGCTCGAGGACTTGGATTGCATGATGGAACCCACTTAGAAAGGAAACTTTTGTATAAGTGGAAGAAGCAAAGTGATGGTTTTATTTGTAATAGCTAGTAGAGACACATTGTATACTAAAAGTTTGCTTTAGTATAAGTGGGAGATTGTTGGATTTGTATCTTGAAAGCGGTTTTGGTTGAGCTTGTATACAATGTTTCTGTTACCACTATTACAATCTCCTATCTCGAATTGATTACTTGATTGTATATATCTATGTCCCTTATCTCATATATAAGTTAGATCATACAGTGTGTAGAAGATCACGAAGTGCGTATGATTGGTCAAGCTTAATGAGATATAAAAAGAATCACGGCTGAGACTACTTGAGGACGAGTTGTTGGTTTAGGCTGCGGTATAGATAAGAAGTGACTTCACTTGGTTGCTTATCTATGCTGGTATGTCTCTGACGTATTGATGGATCACAGTGAGATGAGTTCTTCTATCTGACCGTCGTGAAGAACCTAGATCTCGATGACTTACGATGATCTAAATCTCGATAAGGTATTAGGTGAGTATGAGTTCTTGACCATCACTTTGACTTGTTATGGGTGAGGGTTACATGATTTAACCCAATATTCTCCGTGATCTTGGGTGGTGGCGGTGCTTGTATGTCATGCTAGTTATCTCGCTCGAGTCACCGTATCCGTTTAGGACGATGACGCCCCTTAAGGAGCTCAAAGGTTTATTGTACTAAACCCCGCAGGTTGAGTTAGCTCAAGTACAATAATAAGGTTGAGTAGTACTACTTATGAATTAAAGATATTAATTATTTTAAGCAATGTAATGCTCTAAATAATTAATGGACGTGCGATATCTTAAATACGGGATTCGTAATGTCTAAGTGCAAGTCCGACTCAACTTCGCAATAAAGGGTAAGTCAACATTTATTTTCCAAATGGCATGAATGAATGTTTATAAATTAATTTATGTTCAAGGTGAACATAAGATAATTAATTTATTTGAGGCCCATCTTTATTCCCTGCATTTGATCCTCTGGCCGCCCATCCCGGCCCGTAACTTGGTGAATTTCGCCTCTCTAGAGTCCTATTGGGACTCGACTTGATCCTCTATCCTAAAGGATATTATTATATTTATTAGATATGCATAAATCTTATCTAGATAGGATTTGGGAGTGCATTATAAATATAAGGTGAGAGAGAAAAAATCGCTAATCCTCATCCCACAATTTTCGAGAATTCCATAGCAATTGGGAAATAATTTTGAAAATTTGTAGAGAGAAAAAGAGGTGATTTTCAGTAGCGTTCTCCATAGCTTATCCTCACCGATATTGGAGATTGGGCAACCGGATACGATCCGGAAGATCAAAGCACGAGTCTTGATCCGTGCATCCCTGACAGATTCACAGGTAAACACGAGAAAACTCCTACGTGTTGCAATTAATTATATAGGTGCATGCTAGGCATATAATCAAAGTATGGTGAATTAAACATCCAAGATAGATCCTCGGAGAGGTTAAAATCGATTTTCCTACAAGATCCCGACAGATTAAGCCTCCCAGGTCTTTGAAGATCGAGGCGATATGGTTTTTATCAATGGGAGGACAATATGTTTTCCTTCTCGGATTTTGCGCTCGTGACGGGTTTGAGTTTTGGGACGCCATCTTCGATCCTACAATGAGTACGATCCGCAATCCGCTGAGGTTTATCGAAGGTTTGTTGGTGGCGGAGGGACTAGTATAGAGAATCTTGGTGTGAGATTCTTTGATACAGACGATCCGATTGATGATGACGACGATCATCTATATCTCCATGTGGCCCACATCTTAGTTCTTTACGCATTCGCCTTAGGTATCGACTTGCCACGCACCGTGGATCCGTGGTTGGGTCTTAGTTGACGATCCGGACGATTTGCCGATTTCCATGTCTTTGCGATATGCATATAAAATTCTACAATAGTAAATGTGGAATATGAAGACTGGGCCAAATATCACTTCTACGGACCATCATGGGCATTATATATTCGGTCACTAGAGATCATTCAGGATCTTGATACGACGGTTGCAAAGTATGTCCGGGGATGCGATCTAGATGCATGAGGTGGAAGTTCACGAAGATGATTGACGATGGATACACACCTCGCTCGATCGTGAGGGGCAACCATTTGGGGTTAGTCCGGATGACTATGAGAGTAGCATGCAGACGTATTATCGTCCCTCTATATCCGGGTGCACTAGGAGTGAACTATGGGAGACCCGCTCCCATCTCAGACGCATGGGGAACAACCCCGTCCCACTAGACAGCCTCGTTCTAGGCGGGGCCTTTTGGCGTGGGGTTAGTCGACGACCGGTGGCGATGCGAGGGCACGATCTTGTTGTTGAAGAGATTGATGAAGAGCACGAGAGTCCGAGGAGCATGAGGAGCCACGACATCGACCGTGGGGATAGAGCACGCGTCGGACGAACGCCGATCCGATATAAGGGATGCGGGCGGGATACGGGAAGCGACGAGACAGCTACGTTCCTCTTCATCTAGCGATGGCGGTGAGCACCACGTATCGCCCGAGTCGGAGGGATCGTCGTTGGATCACGCACACGATCCATGATGTGGTTAGAGAGAATATTCGAGGACTCAAGACGTGGTTTGAGTCTATGCTGTAGAAGACTCGATGTAGATGTTCGCAGAGCACCTTTGAGGCATATCGCCGCCTCGTCGTGGAACTACCCCATCGGCGATGCGGAGTGACGATCGTGACCAAGGCCTTCTACTGCACTCTATATCGGGTTGGTGTACCCCGCCAGACTCCTCTAGCAGATCCGGCCTCTCACACACCCCCGCAGTATACACCTCATCGCCGCCTCTCTGAGGAGTATGGATCTACATCTCGGATTCATTAGCCCATCACACGTTGAGGATCCACTCGTCATTCCATGCCGAGATGCCGAGACCATTGGTAAATTATCTTATTTTATATTATTGCATCATATTTGATATGTTTACTTTTTATAACTCGCTGTTGCTTAAACCAAAAATTAGCCAACTCGTGAAAGCGAAGCAGTAAGGTTTCACGCTACCAAGACCGAGGTCACCAGACGTGAATAGCCACTGCCTCGTCTCTATCCCCGATAGTGTCTTCGCTTCATGAAGATTTTCTTGAGGCGAGGACGGGTTCGATGATTATTAGAGGCGGTGGATGCAAGTCGACCATGTTGATTTTGTTCGCATCGAAGACCCATACGCCGATCTTGAAGTGAGGAAAGTATCACTTATTTCTATTTCTATTTTCATATATGAAATCGTTATTTAAAAAATAAATTATTTATTGCTAGATCTTGATTTGTACATGATGCATCTGAGGATCAGATTAATAAACAGGCATGACTTGTTGAATGGGGTCAATGAGACGAGCACTATTATTTTGGACACCGATTTCTTTGTAAGTATATATTTCGTATTTCTTATAGATGTGAATATATATGTATATATTCTTTATATATATTAATTTCTATTTCTTCTTTGAACAGCTTGTACATTAGTAGATCATGGCTGTATATTTTTGAGAATAGTCAAACGCAGCAGGATCTAGATCATGGTATATCTACGTGGGCTCCATCTAATAATTGGTATCGGGCAGTCCGTGGTAGAAGAGTGAGCCAAAGTCATAGATCATGGCTTCTTGCTGAACAGGTAACTTATTTATACAGTGACTAATTATAAAATAGATTTTTGTTTGTGCCTTTACGAAATTGAATCTCTTTTACGGATCATCATCCTTGTTTTAGTAGGTCGCATCGCTTTAGCTCGAATGCACATGATGGACGGGGTGTGTGAAATCTTCGATCGGTATATTATTCATTAGACCCCGACGACAAGAGGAGCGGTTGATGCATCGATCGGCTTGAGGATGTTATTTACACGCCTACCGTAACTCGTTGGTTTGAAAATAACACACTCGGTGTTTGTACCTTTCCACGTGATTTAACGTTTACATTGCCTACCCCGATCTACGATTCAGAACGAAGACAACAACACCGGTGCGGAACGCTCATGTGCATGTCGCGAACGCATCATTTCGTGTTCCCGAGCATTGAGTGGGGTAATGAGAATGTATATGCTCACCGAAGAAAATACCGGTTCTATCTTTCAATTATGTGAATGAGAGTCATAGAAAGTGGTCGAAACATGTTACTAATTATTATGTAATAACCTTATTTGTATTTGAGTGTATTTTCTTGAATATTGTAATATTTGTATTTGAGTATATTTTCTCGAAAATCATAATCACAACCCAATCAATTATACTTCAATAACGAAGGATATCACGAGTTTGGTTTCAACATAATACTTCAACATAATGCTTAAATTATCATATTAAACTCATATATCAAGTTAAGTGAAAAAAATAAAATCAATATCTCATTCAATTAATGGGATGGTAAATAAGGACATGATTGTCGCGTGTGATCTGCGGAACCACACAAGCCACACCTCCCACGCACGACTTGTCTTGCTTGACCCCATTTCTCCTCCACCGATCTTGATGGGGACGTTCGGTTGGATGATAATGGCGCCTAACTTTCGGATGACCCGCCGTCGGACCACGGTGGCGATTTCAACGCTGCGACATCGGAAGGAAGCATCCAGTGGATTGGGCGGAACATGATTTACTCTGTAGTGTAGTAGCTCGATTAGCTTCTCGGCGTGGTAGTATTCTCCCACATAGCTGGAAATTTGGTCATCTTTATGCTCGCACAAATTAAAATTGAGTATAAAAACAATGATAAAGTTGTTAGTTATAAATTGGCATACCGCATAAAAAATTATATTTAGTATGTAGCTCCATACCGTATAATCGCAATCGCATGAGAACATGGGATCGATCCATGTCCCACTCCAAGCACGAGCACGAGGTCGTCCCGAGATTGACATTGAAGGTTTGGTTTCATCCCTGACTTTGAATGTGTCGCTACTTTTGGGCACTATAGTATATCGGCGTGATCTCTCCAGCCCGCCCGTATCTTGCGAACAACTTGTGGGTTGGGTCGGTAGGGTATGTTCTGCCGCTTCAAGTCTTTGATCGAATCATTTTTATGATATGACGAATCGCTTCAACCATAGAGCAAATGGGCAATCGTCTTGCCCACAACAACCGAGCATTGAAGGACTCGCAATGTTGGAAGTCAAAGGTATAGCCCTCACAGGCACTTTGATCCGCCCACTTCTCAACTCCCTCGTCAACTTGCCATATGCACCACCAGTGGGTCTATCTTTAGCACGAGGGACTTTAACATGTTCATTGCTTTGTCAAACTCCGCTCCGATATCATAAGCGCGTCCGTACAATGCCACCGACGGTTTCCCAAAAGGCGTGATTTTTCGCAGATGGTAGTAGCATAAGCCGTGGGCGTTCTCGGGAAGACATTTTTCACAACATTGGATATCTTGGCGTGCGCATCGACACAATCAACGCCTCGCACCGACGGTAAGCGGTCTTCACATGTTGTCAGAAACTAAGTCCATGATAAATCATTCTCGATCGGACCAATTCCATAAGCCGATGGAAAACTTGCTCGTTGTCGATCTTCGAATGAAGAACAAACAATATACCTTATTGCGGCCCTTCAGTGCGTGCCATCCACAACAATAACAGCCTCATGCACAACGTAACCGAAGTCATTTGGGCCGAGAGCTACAAAAGGTGGCGGCGACCATCCGGTCCAATATCCGGTCGATTAACGAACCGAGATTAGTTGTCGCAACATGTGAAGATAACCCGAAGATCATCGATAGGATTGTTCATACCACCATATATCATCTCGATTGACCTATTACGAGCTCTCACCGCGACAAGATATGACCTGCCGCCATACTCGTTGTAACTCGCCATAATCGATCTCGGCTTAATGACATCACCGTCCTCGCGTATTTTTCGCGCTATGTATGTTGCGATCATACGGGCTTTGACCTTGCGCGTTTCGGTATTCATGAGATCATCTACACGGTGTGTACGACATCAAACTTGCGCACAAACAAAAACCACCACATTGCGATGCGGCGCAATAAAAGGACACGATCACGATATACGCATTTGAGCGTAATCCGGTGCGGTCCGATCGTGGAATAACAAATTACGCTCTTTGTTACATGTGCCACAACCCGATCGATATCTTAAGGTCCACCTTGTTGTCGAAGATGGAACCTTCGCTCACTCGTCGGGGTTCGAATAGAGTCGATAGGACTAGCAAAAGATTGTTCAAGCCTCATGAGGAATAACGAGTGAGCTAGCCAATTGCTCATCTCTTCCATTTGTTCTACCGAGTCCGCCGGTTACCCTGCGTGTTACTCGCATAATCATCCCAAGCAACTTTTTATTCCACCTCTCGACGTATCCACGCATCAAATTCTACAAGCGTGCGGAGATCACATTTGCACCGCACGCTCCTCCTCCTCCTCTTCTTCATCCGACTGTTTGTTCTTCACCGTCGTCAACGATCGCGTCCACCACTTCGCGCATGTTGCGACACTTCGAGGTGTATCTTGCTCAAACCAATCATATGCTCCAAATTGTTGTGTGAATGACTCATCCGGATATGAGTATTGTGAAGTGTAGTCATATGTTGTATCACGTGGTTGCTCGAATTGTGGCATATATGCTTGAGTTACGGTTGGGGCCGACGCCTCAGTATGTCACATACACTATACGGTTGGGCATAAACCTCGCACAATCGAGCTAGCGATCATCGGTGATCAAAGTGATTTGATAAGTCTACCACTGAGATCTCGATATATAATGTATTTGGTAGTCAAAAGAATTTGCTCCCGAAGGGAATTAATGCTTGCTCTTAACTCCCAAATAAGTACATTATCATCCGAACATAGGTATATGATGATGCATGCATGTGATGGTTCAAACAATCATCCCAACATCCTCCATATCTAATGATAATATTCTTCCACTCCGACATCTAATTAAATCATACAAATGCACAATAATTAATTAAAATTCATTAATTATAAAAAAAACATCTAAACTAAATAGTACAAATTAAATATAAAAACAGTAACATTGATCACGAATGTTTAATAATAAGAAGAATAAATTATAATTCATCGCCTCAATTCACCTAAACTTTGAAGGAATCGACAAAAGTTATTATGAACTAAACTAAACTAAATGAAAAATTCAATAATGAACGTGTATAAATCATGATTCACCTAAACTAAATCAAATAATAATTCACATAAACTAAATAAATAATACAAATGCACAATAATGAACGTGTATAAATCATCTAACATTAAGTATAAAACAAATCTCTAAACTAAATAATAATTAAATATTATAATTCATCGAGACGATTTAAATCATAATTCACCTAAACTAAATTAAATAATAATTCACCTAAACTAAACTAAATATTATAAACTAAACTAAACTAAACTAAACTAAACTAAATGAAAAATTCACCATGACCAACCCCTCCCCCAATGAGCTAAATGAAAATTTAAGGGCATTGAGACGTATTTATAATAATTAAACTAAACTAAACTAAACTAAACTAAATTAAAGCGCAAAACTATGATTTAATTCAACTGCAAAACTAAACTAAATAATAATTAAATATTATAATTTAATTCACTTGCACCCCATGCCCACCCCACCCCCACTACCAACCCCACCCCCGTGGCCAACCCCTCCCCAATGACTAAATGAAAAATTCAACTACATTGAGTGCGTATTTATAATAATTAAACTAAACTAAACTAAACTAAACTAAATTAAACTGCAAAACTATAAAAACTAAACTAAACTAAACTAAATAATAATTAAATATTATAATTTAATTCAACTTCATTGGGACGTATTTAATTCATCTAAAAATTCATAATACACAATAAATCATACAAATGCACAATGGTTAATTAATTATTAATCTAACAATAATTATACGATGCCCCTAAATAATTATTTATTGAAATTAATTAAAAATTCACCTAAATTCATCTAACAATAATTAAGGAATCATATATATAACAAATACACCAAAATATTGAAATTACCTTTTGTTTCAATCAAAGTGTACTTTAATCGACTCGTAAATGAATGAGGTGTTATAGTAGGAAAGTTAACCTAGTGGCTTCTCAAGGAAAACTTAATGTATGTTACTAAGTTACCACACGAAGCAATTAAATTCCTAAACATTCTAATCACCAAGAGAGTTGATTGATTACCTAGGCGAGGAATTATTAAAGGAAGAAAGGCGAATTAACTAGGCGGAAATTGATAAGCGAGATAAATTTCCTAGACAAGAATAAAACCCTAAATTGAAGAACAAAGAATCGACATGATGAACCCAGCATAAATCGAATAGATTAAAGGAAGACAAGAATAATTAAACAATACCAATATGAATCAACACCAAAACATATAAATCGATATCAAAGAAAATACGAGAAGGCGAAAAGCGATAAAGAAAACTCACTAAAAGAACAAACGATGAATTAAAGTTTCGGAATAGGAAATTCAATAGCAATAATCCGTACAATAATCTTCAATCCCCAATGATTAAGAAATAAAGAACAATATATGAATTACTTGAAGAACTAGAGAGAATTCTGTGAGGAGGCGTCCGAAAGCGAAAGACAAATTGAAATAATAAAAAGGAGGTAGGGTTTTCAGCGTTTAAATCATATATATATCGCAGAAAATTTCACACGCAGCGTCGGACGCGAGGAGCTCTGGAATGAGCAGAAATGGACACCCCACGGACGGAGCCAAACACCGGACGACGGTGGAAAGAATGAGCCAGCTACCGAACGAATTTGGAATGAGGAGGGCGGCGGTTTGGAAAGCGGCGGCGGGGGCCCGAGGAGGCGCTGGGTGAGGAGACCGCACCAAGCGCCGGTTTGGTGTGCAACGCTACTGGGCGGCGAACGCCGGACGGCGCAGCAGCCGGACGAGAAATGCACGCTGGGAGGAAATGCGTCATGCGCGACGGTGGAGCTGGGGCATACTGCTGCTGGTGCTGGGGAGGCGCTGGTCAAGCTCAGCGCCGCGTGGAACGCCGGTTGCATCATGAACGCTTGCTGGGCGAGCCAGCCCGGGCCACGGCCTGGACAGCGTCTTGGCGTCTGTGACTTCGTCGTTGGCACCGTTTTCTCGTCGAACTACAGTGCGATCCGTTTTGCGCCCGGACTCGTGTCGAGATGCTATTAAATTCTTATGAAGGACAAAATCCTTGATTCCTTCTTCATATTTCATGAGAATCATTGAAAGTGTCGACTCTCTGCCGAGTTCCACGTCAGAGTTTCTTGTCAGAATAATGCCCAAATAATGAGCTATTTCCTACATCAAATCAAAATTAGAATTCAATCTTTATAATATAATAACATAATAAATTATGTTAAAAGTAAAACTAAAGATCGATAATTTAAATCCAAAAGCATAGAAAAATACGACCAGATTCGGACTAAACAACTCACCCACACTTATCCATTTGCTTGTCCTCAAGCAAAGTCTATTCTAATAAGAATAGAAAAATAACTCATGCAACATAACTCTTAGTCCAATCAATCAAACCTCTTCCTGCAATTCCCCCATACATGATGAATACATAACCAAAGTTAACATGAAACAAATCTAAGATTGTGGAAATATCAAACAAACAAGTAAGTTATTTTGCAAAGACCCAACTCTCCGCTAGGGGTGAATTAACTAAAGTGGTCACCTTTAGCAACAAGTTTCCGTTTAGAACACAAGGAAAGTATTAATGATTTTGGGACAATGTTCGAAGGTGAACTCTCGATGAACTCGAGTCTCCTATCGTGGTTTCCATGTCCATTTCTCAATTTACGAGAAGAGGACATAATCTCATCCTCCATTTAAACAATCTCAAACCTTTTTTTTTTCTTTTCTTTTTCTTTCATTTTATATAAAAGAAACAAGTATATAGGTAACCACAATGTTAACACTACCCACGACATTAGCCGGACAAATCACGTCAATAACCCCTATTTAAGATCAATCCACACAATCTCGTCAATTCACATTGCACTTTAATCACATATCAACAAGAAAGCGGAATCACGTCATGGTCCGATCAATACCACGAGTTGGTTGCACAAATCAAAATCCTAACTTACTGCATATACAATACTTGATTCAAGAGATCAAAATAAGCGAAAGGCACATCACCAAACATACAAATAGATAAGATAAGCACACAAACCGAGTAATCATCCGCACATTTAATTCGAACGCATCCCCCCCTGCTCAAAACATTAATAACACAAAATGGGCCATAGAGATGATACTTCCACGATAATAAGCGAGTGTGCGCTACGGAGTTGGATTATCACGGCTTCACCACACGACTTACAATGTCCCGAAACTCAAGAATAATTAACACGAAAACCGCACTACACAAAACCAAAACAAAAACGAAAACACAAACACAAGCAAAACCAAAACCAAAACCAAAAGAAAACAAGACCCAAATATAAAAGAAAACAAAGGAACAATGAAACAAACAAAAGTAAAAGAAAGAGAAAGAACAGAAAAAACCGTGGGTAAACTCCCACGTAGTACTCAGTTTAACGTCATGAGCACGACGTATCCGGTTAACAATGGACTATCCATAGTCCTTCACCTGCAGGAATACCATCTCGGCCAAAGCATCAGTATTAACCATATAAGCACAAAGGACAGTAAAGAGAGTAGAAAGTAAATCAGTTAAGCTCAAATCGAACATCCTATTCGCCAAAGCGAAATAGATAACTTTAACTCCCAAAGCACAATACTTTGGTGAATTGGGATGTTGATATATTATAGATATTACCTCAACTTTTGTCCTCACTTTGTCCTCCTCTGGGAACACGTACTTCAATTGTTGAGGCAGTTCTTTCACTTCCAGAGTGGGCTTTGTCATGCTTGTAACCTCACATGCCCACTCTTCCTCGTCATCCGTCCTTGTAACAACATCTTGGCTCGATTACGCTTCTCATCCTCACGTGCCCACTCTTTCTCATTTTCACCCTCCGGCTGCAATTGCTCATCCGTGTCGCCCACCCCATTTTCAACTATTCGGTCACTTTCAAGAGAAATGATCGTCGAGCTGATCGGTTGATGTGGGAAAGGTATGACTTCATTTTCTTCTTCATTCTCCACCTCCGTGGTTGTAACGGCTCGTCGATGCCTCTCCCAACCCATTCTCAACAATTTGGTCACTTTCAAGAGTAATGACCGTCGAGCTTGATCGGGTTGGTGTGGGAAAGGTATGACTTCATTTTCTTCCTGTTTTCCATCTCATGTGGCTGCGGTGGCTCGTCGATGTCTCTCCTATCCCATTCTCAAGAATTGGAAGTTCATTCTCTGCGTTCTCGCAATGACTCCTTAAGCATGATATTAAAATGTACCATTTTCATCTACTACTGAAGTGTGGAGTTATGAGCATCCATTTTTGAATGGACAGCTTCCTTTGAGCGAACTCATCCTCCCAGTGGCCACCGGAGGTGGGGCGGTGTTGTGGGTCTTGTTGCGGAGGAGGCGGGCGCTGTGGATATGGATCTTGAGACGGAGGCGGCTGCTGCTGGTATGAATCTTGAGGTGGAGGGTTTGTTGTGGAGTACGGATCTTGTGGCGGAGGTGGTTGCTCTAGTAGGGATTGTAAGCTTGATCCTCATCCGCGGTGGAGGTGGTTGGTCCCGTAGGGATCGTGAAGCTTGATCATGAGGAGGTGGTTGGTCCCAAGTAGGGATTGTAGGCTTGATGCTCATGGCGGGGATCATAGGCTTGTTGCCCATGCTTTGTCGATATCCTCGAGAATTTAAGCGGGCTCCTTCTTCATAAGAAGGAGTTGCCCAATCGACAACCTTTCCTCCCACTGTTTGCCCATATTCGCATTCTTTGGTAACCCCGCATTATGAGACACCAACTACAAAAAATAGGATCACACGCACCTGGGAAGAAAAAACAATGATACAAAATAAGAAAGGCGAGGAGAAGAATAAAAACAAAAAGCAGTAATATAAGAAAACGCTTAAAGTTTTCCCGACAGCGGTGCAAAATTTGATTCAATCAAAAGTGTACTCTTAATTGACTCATAATCGAATGAGGTGTTATAGTAGGGAAAGTTAACCCTAGTCGTCTCTCAAGGAAAAATTAACAAGGCGTTACTAAGTTACCACACGAAAGCAATTAAATTCCTAAACATTCTAATCACCAAGAGAGTTGATTGATTACCTAGGCGAGGAATTATTAAAGGAAGAAAGACGAATTAACTAGGCGGAAATTGATAAAGCAGATAAATTTCCTAGACAAAATTAAACCCTAAATTGAAGAACAAAGAATCGACATGATGAACCTTGGCATAAATCGAATAGATTAAAGGAAGACAAGAATAATTAAACAATACCAATATGAATCAACACCAAAACATATAAATCAATATCAAAGAAAATACGAGAAGACTAAAGAAAGCGATAAAGAAAACTCACGGAAAAGAGCGAGCGATGAATTAAAGTTTGAATAGGAAATTAAATAGCAATAATCCCACAATAATCTTGATCCCAATGATTAAGAAATAAAGAACAATATATGAATTACTTGAAGAACTAGAGAGAATTACGTAAGGAGGTGTCCGGCGAAAGACAAATTGAAATAATAAAAAGGAGGTGGGGTTTTCGTTTAAATCATATATATAGCGAAAATTTCGCACACGCAACGGACGCGAGGAGCTCTGGAATGAGCAATGGACACCCGGTACGGACGGAGCGGGACGTCGGACGACGGTGGAAAGAATGAGCCTTGCGCAGACGGGCTGGAATGAGGAGGGCAACGCCAGTTTGGCTTGAGGAGGGCGCTGGGGCAAGCTCAGCGCCGCGTGCAACGCCTGTTGCATGCGAAACGCACGATGGGGCGAGCCCAGCGCCGGATGCGCTCGCGCGTGCGCATGCGCGACTTCGTTGTTTCGCACCGTTCTCTCTCGTCCGAACTCCGAATTACGATCCGTTTGCGCCTACGGACTCGTATCGAGATGCTCTTCCATTCTTATGAAGGAAAAAATCCTTGATTCCTTCTTCAATTTTCATGAGAATCATTGAAAGTGTCGACTCTCTGCACCAAGTTCCACGCCGTAGAGTTTCTTGTCCGAATAATGCCCAAATAATGAGTTATTTCCTACATCAAATCAATAATTTGAATTCAATATTTATAATATAATAACATAATAAATTATGTTAAAAGTAAAACTAAAGATCGATAATTTAAATCCAAAAGCATAGAAAAATACGACCAGATTCAGACTAAACAACTCACCCACACTTATCCATTTGCTTGTCCTCAAGCAAAGTCCATTCTAATAAGAATAGAAAAATAACTCATGCAACATAACTCTTAGTCCAATCAATCAAACCTCTTCCTGCAATTCCCCCAAACATGATGAATACATAACCAAAGTTAACATGAAACAAATCTAAGATTGTGGAAATATCAAACAAACAAGTAAGTTATTTTTGCAAAGACCCGACTCTCCGCTGAGGGTGAATTAACTAAAGTGGTCACCTTTAGCAACAAGTTTCCGTTTAGAACACAAGGAAAGTATTATGATTTTGGGACAATGTTGAAGGTGAACTCTCGATGAACTCGAGTCTCCTATCGTGGTTTCCCATGTCCATTTCTCAATTTACGAGAAAGAGGGACATAATCTCATCCTCCATTTAAATAATCTCAAACCGTTTTTTTCTTTTCTTTTCTTTTTCTTTCATTTTTATATAAAAAGAAACAAGTATATAGGTAACCACAATGTTAACACTACCCCTGACATTAGCCGGAAAAATCACGTCAATAACCCCCAATTTAAGATCAATCCACACAATCTCGTCAATTCACATTGCACTTTAATCACATATCAACAAGAGAAACGGAAGCACATCATGGTCCGGTCAATACCACAGAGTTCGGTTGCACAAATCAAATCCTAACTTACTCGCATATACAATACTTGATTCCAAGAGATCAAAATAAGCAGAAAGGCACATCACCAAACATACAAATAGATAAGATAAGCACACAAAACTGAGTAATCATAATCAAAAGTGTACTCTTAATTGACTCATAATCGAATGAGGTGTTATAGTAGGGAAAGTTAACCCTAGTCGTCTCTCAAGGAAAACTTAACAGGGCGTTACTAAGTTACCACACGAAAGCAATTAAATTCCTAAACATTCTAATCACCAAAAGGGTTGATTGATTACCTAGGCGAGGAATTATTAAAGGAAGAAAGACGAATTAACTAGGCGGAAATTGATAAAGCAGATAAATTTCCTAGACAAGAATAAAACCCTAAATTGAAGAACAAAGAATCGACATGATGAACCCTAGGCATAAATCGAATAGATTAAAAGGAAGACAAGAATAATCAAACAATACCAATATGAATCAACACCAAAACATATAAATCAATATAAAAGAAAATACGAGAAGACAAAAGAAAGCGATAAAGAAAACTCACGGAAAAGAACGAACGATGAATTAAAGTTTCGGAATAGGAAATTCAATAGCAATAATCCGTACAATAATCTTCAATCCCCAATGATTAAGAAATAAAGAACAATATATGAATTACTTGAAGAACTAGAGAATTACGAGGAGGCGTCCGAAAGCGAACAAATTGAAATGATAAAAAGGAGGTAGGGTTTTATTTAAATCATATATATACGCAGAAAATTTCGCGACGCAGCACGGACGACGAGGAGCTCTGGAATGAGCGAAATGGACACCAACACGGACGGAGCCAAACGTCGAGCTGCGGTGGAAAGAATGAGCCAGCACCGGACGAGGCTGGAATGAGGAGCAACGCCGGTTTGGCTTGAGGAGGCGGGGGTTTGAGGAGGGCTGGGCAAGCTCGGCGCGCGCGCAACGCCGGTTGCATCTGAAAACGTTGCGGGCGATCCGGCGCGGACACGCTCAGCAGCGTCTTGGCGTCGCGACTTTGTTGTTTTGCACCGTTCTCTCTCGTCCGAACTCCGAATTGCGATCCGTTTGCGCCTACGGACTCGTATCGAGATGCTCTTCAATTATTATGAAAGACAAAATCCTTGATTCCTTCTTCATTTTTTATGAGAATCATTGAAAGTGTCGACTCTCTGCACCAAGTTCCACGCCGTAGAGTTTCTTGTCCGAATAATGCCCAAATAATGTGCTATTTCCTACATCAAATCAAGAATTAGAATTCAATCTATATAATATAATAACATAATAAATTATGTTAAAAGTAAAACTAAAGATCGATAATTTAAATCCAAAAGCATAGGAAAATACGATCAGATTCGGACTAAACACCTTTTATGATCCACTGAGTGAGAGCGACGATATTTGATAAAGAAAAACGATTGCAAATATAGATATGCGCAAGATGAAAGTGAGTGATTCAGTGAACGAAAGGAAAGAATGAATTATATAGGTATAAGTCCGATCAAAATTTTATTCATGTCATTAATGGTGAAGTAAATTCACTGCAAAAATGTTGTTGGTTTATTTAATATGAAGTTGTTGGTGAAGTAAATTCATTGCAAAAAGTTGTTGGTTTATTTAATTTTCATTAGTATGAAGTTGTTGGTTTATTTAATTTTCATCGATAGTTAATTTAATTACAAAATTAAATATTATATATTTAATTTAATTACAAAATCAAATGTTATAGGATTGCAATTTATAATTAATTAATAAAATCGAGATTGCATTGTGCCAACCCACCCCCCTGCCAACCCACCTCAGTCGCCCATGCCAACCCACCCCTACCAACCCACCCCACCCCACCACCAACCCCAACCCCATGGTCAACCCACCCCACCGCCAACCCACCCCCACGGCCAACCCACCCCACCGCCAACCCCACCCCCACGGCCAACCCCACCCCCCACGACCAACCCCACCTGTGGCCAACCCTCCCCAACAGCCAACCCCTCCCAAATGCCAACCCCACCCCCACCCCCAGTGAGATAACTTTAATTTAATTTAATTTGTACATAATTATAAAAAATAAGATTTGATAAATTAACGGTTTTGATTGATTTTGATAGATATTTGAAATGATTGTATTAAATTTATGCAAATCCTCCAAAAATATATTTAAAAATGGTTTGGGTATAAATGCACTCTTTTTTTTTGAAATGGATATATACGGCTTCAACTTTTTTAAAAAAGGGCATTGATATATATTTCCACAACAAAATTTATGCAATGCACACCTCAAATAATGGATACGAATTTTTTCGTAGAAATATACATTTACATATATAGTAGAATGTTCAAATGAAAACTTTATTTAAAGTGAAAACGTGAGAATCATTTCCAGTTACTAGATCTTGAAGATCTACAGTAAATATATATCACTTCATTGGAAAATTACTCCTATTTATATATTCCAAAAAAAGCAGTAGTAGAATAATCAGAATGAATAAGAATCAGAACGTAGGTGATTCGAGGCAAAAGAATAGCATGAGATTGTTCACACATTTTGCCGGCACGGCTCTTCTAGTTGCTACATTTAGATAAAATCTTGTTTTCTTCTTCTAATAAATAAATAAATAATAATATTATAACAAGAATATAGAAGAACATAAACTTCAAATGACTGGGCTTAGAAAAGCGCACCACCGATTTCCTTTCTATTATTTATAATTTATTTTAATAGAACATTTCTATCCATTTGTATAATTATAATTAAATTATTTTGATAAAATTATAATTATAATTGAGTTATTGCAATAAAGTAATATTATATATGTATATAATTCGTATTTCGCTTTGTTTGGTTTAATCGAACCAAACCAAATTAACATAGTTTTTTTACTTTTATTTTAAAATTCTTATTGAATTTGAAAATCTACAAGATCTAATTTCATTTAATATTCAATTTAATTTGATTCAATTATTTAATTTTCATATATTTTGCTCACTGCTATTCTACAATACACGTACCAGACTATATGATGGTGACGTGAGACAATATATTCTTAGTTTGCAGGAAATGTCAAAACGACTTAAGATATATAGATGAAGCAAAATTAAAACTATACATATCTCATAAGATACATGTAGAAATGTTCAATTCTTATAAAACTACCTAAAAATTGGTAGATTTTCAATGAAATGGACAATAATACCCTTCAAATCAATATTCTACAACTTTACTATACTAAAATCATTTCACATTCATTAATGGAGATTAGACATACATAACAATCAGGCCCAACATGCTTCCGTATAATTATAAAATATTCAATCGAGTATCGACGTCATACCTTTTTTACCGTAATGTTGTTAGGTCACGTTTCTTCAGGTTGTGGGATTTTTATAACCTATTTCCACCCATATGTTTCCTGATAATTTTGTGGTTTGCATCTTTTTATATGCATCAACCTTTTTTCTAGATACTCCACGATGAGAATCTCATCCTACTGCATGGATATCCTGCTTAGCTCATGCGGTATGTAATATTGCATCGTTTTCTGTATTTTCCTTAACTCTATAAAATTTGATGAACTCAGTATAGTTTCCTTGAAATTTAGAGCAAATGTTGCTCTTTTGCTTCCATCAACCGTGTGGTGGATATGTGTTGTCTCTGATGATTCTCAACGCCTCATGAAGTTGGTCATTGATGATAACTCGTTCCTCAACTCTCTTCAAATTTGTATAGACAACTCAGATGTCTTGTTTTGATCCATCATTTTGAACATAATGTTCAAAATTTATTTCAATCCATCTAAGAATATCTCTTAGACGTTCCCATTTTCTCTCCAATTTCTGGACAAAAAACCTATATGCATCGCATCTCGGACAAGGGTCTAGATCCATGATATTATTGGAGTCTCCTTCTTTAGGATATCACGCTATTAATTAAATATTTTATATTTCATCAATAAAACATATGTTATGATACTATTTTAGAAACATAAGATCATAGCAAATAAAGTGTAGAAAAATAGAATTTTTATGTGTGCTTTAGAAGCTAAGATCCGATCGATCGGATTTCCTGATCGAATTTCTTGATCGGATTTCGATCCGGAAATCCGGTCCATTGGATTCCTTGCATTTCCAAAGCCAAATGAGGGCAATTTGTGTAAATCTTCCTTATTTTGCATGTTTTGACAAAGTTTGGATAAAGCCCTATATATCTTATGAAATTTGTATAGTTTTAATCATTCCTCTATATAGATTAATCTGATCCTTTGAATTAATTGAGAATTTTCATCGATAAAAATCCCTATTATATCCACCCAAAAATATCTGGTTATTATTTTATGTGTGGTCATGACTCATAGGGCTGCTTAACAGTACAGTTTCAGTTAATCGAAACCAAACTTTCGGTTAACCGAAACAGAATTACCGTGGAAATGATAACCAAAACCGATACCGAATCGGTTAACCGATTAACCGATTCGGTAAGTAAATAACCAAAATAACCAAAATTTAATTTAAAAAAATACAAAAATTATTTTCCTTTTTTTCTTCGACTATTTTCCTGTTTCGATTCCAAATCACAAGAAACAAAACTAAAATTTAAGTTATCACACATGGTATCAAGAATTCAAAGCTGAAAAATTAAAGGGACTGCAAGCAATTGGATCCCAAAGTTAACGCCCCAATCAATGCCCCCATCGGCCATCCCCCCTCAGCCCCTATGTTCCAAACTTCCAGCAAGCAATTGGATCTCAAAGTTAGAGCCAAAGTAAATCTATGGATTCTATATCCATGCATCATCTGAAAAACCAAAAGTAAATCCAGTGCAATGCATCATCAAATGCTTAATTTCATGTCAACACTCAAAACACTTAATCTTAATCTTCCAATCCACGTAAATTTAAATACCAAATACCCACAAGCAAACTAACAAATCAGCAGCTGAAGTAGTGAATTCAAAGCTGTGAAGTGGTCAATGAAAATGATCATGATGTCTTCCGACTCAAAGCACTCTATGTCGCCCTCGTAGTCGTATGTCCTCCAAGCCCTTCTCTAACATTAGGTCTACTACCAACACCAAGTTGGTCCAAAACTATTAGAAATGAAAATAAAGAAAGAAACATAGTTATTATATGAATTAAATCTATAATATTTAAGAATATAAAGTTAAAGTACTTACCCATTTGATTTTTTTTTCTAATTCGTCTTAGGTACATCTTCATCCTTAAGAAAGTTGTCACTTGAACAAGATTTCAGCCAATCTTCAGCGCATATGAGAGCCTCAACCATATTCGAAGTCAAAGAGCTTCCAAATTGGGAGAGAACACGTCATCCTGTGCTAAATGCAGATTCAGAAGCAACGCTAGATATCGGGATAGCCAAAATATCTCTTGCCATCTCAAACAGAATGGGGTAGCGTGGGGCGTTCTTCATCCACTACGCAGGATGTCAAAAGATCCCACCTCGCCCATTTTCATCTTGTATTGCTTCTCACTGAAATAAATAGTAACCTGACGCATCAGAAACATCGGGTTCATCATCTTCATCAAAAACTTCCAGAAAGCTACACGTACCTATAAAATAATCTTCTCCATGATCTAATATTCCCATAGTAGGATCTGAAGGACTTGCATTAGTTATTGACGCAGGACTCAGAGTCATTTGTCTATTGTAAAAATCAAATAACTCATGCAATGAGTTGTTAACATCTAACACCAATTCGGTTACCCGTTTATCTCCATACACTGTCCTCAAACACTTTTCCACGTGTTTCAACTTCTGCCTTGGATCCAATAATGTAGCAATGTAGAGAATCTTGTTCATCTTCGGATTAAATTCTTTATCCTCCAACCAATACTTCCCGATCTTCATTGCCATCTGACTGATTTGATTATCTTCATGCAACTCCAATTGATAAATGAGATCAAAGATATCACACATTTCTTTGAAAAATATATGCGATGTGGTATATGTGGTACTAGAGACAAGAAAGGTCAAAACATAAAACTTCCATAGATAACTGATCATCCTTTTGACATTAATCCAATCTAGCTCTTCAGGCACACCAAATAGGTTGATCTTTATACTTCTTTTGCTTCAAGTCATTTGAAAAATCTTTATTAATTGTCCCAAAGCACCTAATGGCATCTGCATAGGGTAGGGCTGATTCAAGCATCAAATATGTCGAGTTCCATCTCGTCGGCACATCCAAACACAAAGACTTTGTGCTTTCAATCATAAGGGCCTGCAAGGTGCCATTGAATCCTTCAATTCTGGCTGGAGATGCCTTTATCCATTTCACAGCTTTTCTAATTCATCTCACGAACAAACCTATCTCATCTAAACCGTCAGACACAACCAAATTAATGATATGTGCCGCACAACTCATATGCATGTACTTCCCACCAACAACACTCGTCTTCCACCTCTCAAGGACTGAGTATGCTTAATTGCCCCATCATTTGTCGATGCATTGTCCATCGTGCAGGAAAGAACTTTATCCAACCCCCACTCCTCCAATGAAGAGACAATCGAAGCACCAAGATCATTTCCTTACGATTGTAGATCTTGCGAAATTGATGATCTTCTTGTGCAAGACCCACATCGATGCAATGTGCGGTGACACAAATGAAATTTGTGTTGTTGATTGCAGTCCAACAATCAATAGTGATTGACACTCTTCACATGCCCTTCACTTGAAAAGGGACTTCAAGTTGATCTTGCGCTCCATAAATAACTTCATACAATCTGCTCGTATCGTGTGTCTACTCGGGATCTTGAATTGAGGACACAAACTCTCAGTGTACCTCTTGAACCCTTCCCGCTCTACAAATCGGAATGGAAGCTCGTCGCGAATGATCATCTCACATAGTCTTAGTCTACAGGTTTGTTGGTCGAATTTCCAACTTGTTAACGACCATTCCCCAGGTTCATCGGCATTAGGTTGAAGGTTTAACACTGATTGACCTTTTGTTGCTTCAAGCTTTTTCATACACGAAATACTATGGTTCTTCAAACTCGTTGTACCATTTTTCTTTGGATCAGCTACAAGGAGTGTTCCACACCGTTTGCATTTTGCTTTTTTAAGTTGTTGTGGAGGATCTCCACTCTCAATTGTAATCGGGGTAAATTCTTCCCAAACGGCAGATCGTGTGGATGGATTTTTCCTTTTCTTTCCACTTACCGATTATTTTTAAGTTTGAGTCTCCCTTGCTAGTTCTTCAATCTCAATTTCTTCTAACATCTCGAAATCTCCACCCACAAGCCTATTACTACCTTGTTGTGTCTGTGACTGAGACAAAGAACTCATCCAAACAACCACAAATAAAATAACAAATAAGAACAAAACTAATAAATTATAAAAACAAATGCTTATGTTTTGTTCTGTTATGTTCTTTTACAAAACTAAAATGCTTTTGTTTTGTTCTTCTATTCTTTTACAAATGTTATTAAGTATTAACATTGGAGCAGACACTATTAAAATAGAAAAGACATTTTATGAACTTTTAACATCTACACAAATCACGCCTCCATATATACTGTATACATAGGAAGATTTGATTGGTTGTTATTAGTTAAAAACTTCAAATCAAAGAAGGAAACAAGGTTAACGACAACGTATTGGTTAAGGACGATTTTACATATAATATTGTAAAAGTTTACCGATTCAAAACCTTTGAAAAATGAAATTTATAAGCATATTCGGCAATCGACAGACATGAAGAATTCATTTAGCTTCGATTCCATTCATTCCCAACACCAACATCCAACATCCAACATTTCCATTCATCCCCAACGATTCCATTCATTCCCAACATTTTCATTCATTCGATTCCATCCTCTCTTGGTCTTTCTCTTTCATTTCCATTCATTCCCAACATTTCCAAATTCGAATTATACACAAATACTGAAATACAAGAACATGAAACATGAAGAGAGGAAGATGTTGTGATACCTTATTCAATTTAGCTTCGATTTCAGAATTGGGACAAGGCAAAACGGGGAGTTCTTCCAATTCTACTGACTGAAAATGAAAGAAAATAGGTATGAGGTTTGGCTTGGAGATTGAGATAGAATAGATGAAAAGCTCGAGGCTTACCAGGACGACGATATCGAGAGACAGCGTGGCGCTGGCAATGACGGGAGAGAAAGATGGGCAACAGATGGAAGCCTGGAGCTGAGAGCTCGTGAGGCCCGGGTGGAGGGTTGCTTGTCTTGCGATGGATGGAGGAGCTCATGAGTCGGGTGTCGGGGAGGCGGATGCGGAGGCAGGACTAGGTGCAGGTGCAGGAGGCGGTGGGGAGGGACGATCGGACGATTGACGAGGGAGGGGGCGAGGGAGGGAAGGGAACAAAATCTAAAATGAAAAAGCAAGCAAGCCCTAATTGAATTAAAGTAGAATTTCGATTAAACGGTATACCCATCGCACTTCTCTCATTGCACTTCTCTCATATTTACCTCATTAAATGTATAATCGACCAAGTCTAATCCGAATGGTAAAATTACATCAAAATACTCTTCTAAATGAAAAGGTTTTTGTTTTGATTCTCATCTAAGTTTGGATTTTAATTAGTTCCATTTTATTTGTTTGTACCAATTTGATTATTAAAACTATTTTTTGAAATTCATAGTTTGATACGTATTTTGCAGCTAAAAAAACTCATCAAATATAGAGAAGTGGACTTTGGAAACTATCATGACATGTATAGATTTTCATACTTACAAAAATCCATAAAATAAGGTACAATGTCAGCTAAGCAAGGAGGCCAAATATCATACCACACACAAGTATTGCAAAGATTTTTAGCTAAACTAGCCAAGGCATGTACCACTATTTGTTTCTTGTCTCACAATATTATGATATACAACATGGAATAAAATTGACCCAACTATTTTCATAAATATAAAGTAAACGCATTATTAGTGGAATTCATTGTATCGTTCCAAATTTAAACTATCAACACCAAAATACAAATTATAAAACATGAATCGAATGAGAATTTTATTTAATATTATGAGATATATGGTAATATAGGAAAGACTAATCACTTATGAAACGAATTGGAGATAGATGTATTTCTTGGGTCCGCATAGCCAACTAGATTTGTACTTGGAAAAGTCTTCAAGGAATAAACATGACATGTTAGCTAGTCATATCAAAAAGTAAAACTTAAAAATTCTCATTTTGAGTAACCATTAAATGAATTTATCCCACTTAGAAGATATATAGACAAAATAAAAAGCCGGCATGTGATGTCTTTTCAAGACATAGAGGGTGTTTGGCTAAGCTTATTTTAAAGAGCTTATAAGCTCTAAGAGTTATAAGATGTTTCAAGAGCTTATAAAACATAATATTTTAAAAGCTTATAAGTTGTTAAAATGTTTGGATAATTAAGCTTATAAGCTAGAGAAAGAATCGTAAATTAGAGAGAGAAAATCATAATTAGAGAGAAAATTGACGAGATGTGAAGTCGATAGTGTATATCTAAAAAATAACTAACCATGATAAGGTTATTTTGGTAAATTCACTGTTATTTATAAGCTTATGGAAAAATAAGTTGTGGTTAAGCTACTTATTTTTAGAGGGGCTTATAAACTGTTAGAGCTTATTTTCACAGCTTATAAGCTGTTATGGAACTTATTTTGTCAAACATTTTACATAAGCCTATAAGCTCATAAATATCTTTTAAGTTGTTTTGAAGAGCTTATAAGCTTAACCAAACACCCTCATAGTCTTATCTCATAGTTCGATGCTTCGAGCACATTTACTATTTACCTTTCCTGCAAAATTTTGTTGATGGAATAGCATGTCTATGTTTCCAAATGAGATTTATCATTTTTAATGATTTATTTTTAAATTATAGTCCGAATTTTAACCTTATAGAAATTTTTTAACTCGAATTTGCAAATATTATAAATGATATATGTTGTTCACTTAATAGTACGAGTCATAATTTTCGGCCAATTATAGTTGATTTGTATCATTGGAAACTGATTTGACATCATGAAAAAAGAAATAACATCATAAATCAGCTTCTGGCGATAGCGACAGTATTAGTTGATCGGAAATTTTGACATAGACTATTAAATGAACAATGGAGATAAACATCTATATTTGTAATATTTGTAAATTTAGGCTAATAAATCACCATGGGATCAAAGTTTCGACAATAATAATAATAATAATAATAATAATAATAATAATAATAATAATAATAATAATAATAATAATAATAATAATAATAATAATAATAATAATAATAATAATAATATGGTTGATTGCTAAAACATTACGAAGTTTAACCTAATTTTGGTTTTGAAACGTTTTATAAATAGTTGCAGTAGTAAAATCAGTTTTTAATTTGTTGCAAAATAGACATATGCCCAATTTTTTCAAAAATTGGAAAAATGATGTGGAATGATTTGTTTTTTTCCACCCTTGCAAAAAATCTAACATGTACTCCTTTCATATCATTCATTGAACGTCACTTTATATGCATTAAGGTCCGAATGAGAACGTTTATGATAGCATGACTCTGTTGAATGCTCAATTACTAATCTAAACAACGTCATTTCAATTCGAGTACATACACGATATGATGTTATTGTTGCAATAATTTGTAAAAATGTGTATGGATCAAAGATTATAAATTTTTTAGCAATTAACGTACAATAATAATAATAACAATAATAATAATTATTATTATTACAAATTTGATAGATGAGACAAAAGTTGTGTGGACTTGCAGATGACTTGCCCAATAACTCAATGCTCATTCACATTACAACTTTGACCTCTCAGATCAACATTAAAATAAATGATGTCACACTAACAAAAATACAAATGACTATCATAACACATAATATCAAAGTTTCTGTCTCCCTCACCATTTTGTACATAAATACTCTTATTATTTCACTCTCATTATAAAAATACCCTTATTTCTATTATTTGAATGAGAAACATTATTCCAATTTTCATCTACGTCACTTGAATTTTATATGAAACATTAGTCGGTAAATCAATTTTCTATATCTTTTATATGAGAAAAGTTTGTAGTCATAACTTATAATCCCTCCGTCCCGATATTATTGACATGTTTTTTTACACGTAGATTAATGAGAGTTGTGTTTTGTGTGTAAAGTAGTGTGTGATACGAAATTCGAGGTATTTTTTTGTGTAAAATTATTTTATTTTTTGGAATGGACCAACAATAGCGGGACAGCCTAAAAGGAAAACGAGCCAACAATAATGAGACGGATGAAGCATATTTTTTTGTTATGAGAAAATTCTATTCGAATGCGTTAATTTGTAAATCACCTGAGATGTGTAAAGTATACGAGGAAAGCTCAAGGCAACGAATTCAATCTAAAAGCACTAGTAATATATACTCAAACTCATAACTGCACTTACTCCACCAATTAACTAATTATAAATGCACAAATTGTTTCCTTTTTTCCCCTAAAATGGGACAAAGTTAAATTATCCACAATTCTTTCTCTGCTTATAAGCTTAATTATCAAAATACTTTGACAGCTTATAAACTCTCGAAACATTACATCTTATAAGTTATCTAAAATAAGCTTAGCCAAGCACCCTCTGATTCTCCCTTCGATTTCTACTCTTATGATATATTATTGTACAAGAGTTGAGATAACGACTACATGATTTTTATTTTTTTAGTGTGGGAATAAGGAGATTAGACTTTGTACCATAGTCTCTTTAGAAGGATGATGAACATCATATTAAATTTTACAGAATCAAGATAATGACATAAAAGTTCTAAGTTTAGTAGATAAACCCCACGATTTAGGGGTGAGCAAAAAACCCAAGAATTGAATATTCGATCAGAGCCAAACCAAAATTTTATATTCGGTTCGGATTTTTCGGATCGGATTGAAATTTTTAAAAATTTTGGATTTTCGGATCGGATTGGATTTTTTAAATCCGAAAATCCGAATTATATATAAATTTTATATAAAAATAATATTTTATTTAAATATGTTTAAATTTAATATAAAATATATATAAAAATTAACACGGATTTTCAGTTTTTTAATAATTTTAGATTTTTCGGTTCGATTCGGATTTTTGTATAAAAAAATCGGATTTCGGATTTCCGGATATTCGGTTCGTATTGGATTTTTTCTCTCACAAAATTCAGATTTTCGAATCGATTCGAATTAGACAAAAATCCGAACCGAAATCCGAATGCTTACCCCTACCACGAATTTCACGGAATTAGGAAAAAAAAAAAGATATTTCAAAATATTGTAATTTAGGTTAAAGCTAGAAACTGATAGAAGTTGAAGAAATGAAATCTAAAAATGATATTCCTTGCAAAACGGGTAGCATGAGTCGGCATTTAATGCTCTGGAGATGGGATGTAACTGGACCTACCTACCCCCACAAATTGCTCTCACTATTAATTATATTTTTATCAATTTATATTTTTACTTTTATTTGGTTAAACATATCAGTATTTCATTTTTTTTATTTTTCATGTTGCACTTTCTTTTTCAACTAACTTTTTTTTTATTCTACTTCTTAGATACTCTTTGCATGTGTATAGCACCACAAGCAATTCATATTTACCCAATATGACTTGCGCCTTAAATTTTCTTACATAAACAGAGTAATTGGTTTCTCTATATAAATATAGTAATTCCGATTCTTTCACCAACTACTTCTTTTTCGTAGTTTTGTACATGTTTAAAAAGTGTTTATAAATTTGCACCGTCACGTTTCGTCCTAAAAATACTAATTTTACTATTTCCTTCCGAAAATTACTAAATAACCAAGTCTTTCTACAATAAGTTTATCGTGTTTTATTGGTAACGTTTCCGGTAATTCAATTTAGTGGATACTAACTAGGGATGCCAATGTAATTCACTACCATTTGAAGTGAATTACCAGTTTTTTTCAGAGGACGATCGATTATCAGTTTTTTTCTCCTAGTTGAGAACCTTTGTTTTTCTCCTTGTTGAGAACCTTTGTGTCTTTGGTCTTCTTTTTCTCGGTTGAGTGGCGTTGGTGAGGATTTTTCCATGGAGAATCATATGGCGGATCTTAATATCAATAGTGAAGAGGAGGAACTGGTCCTCGATGACACGGCTTTGGAGGATTCAAGTATTGAAGTGAATCTTTGCACGGTAGGAAGGTTTCTTACGGATCAATCGATCAATTTCAATATCATGAGATCCGGGATGGTGGTCTTTGGAGGCCGAGCAAAGGCGTCTTTGTGAAGGATATTGGGCGAGGCGATACATATTTCAATTCTTCCATACGGTGGACCTTGAGAGGATTATGGATGGAGGCCCGTGGACGTTTGGTAGCATTAGTTGATCCTCCATAGATTGAAGAGAGGAGAATTCCCTTGCTCGTTCCTATGGATACTCTTGCGTTTGGGTTCAAGTCCATGACCTTCCGGTGGGTATCTATCTCGAGGGTATAAGCGAGCTCTAGGAAACTTCATAGGAACCTTCTTGGAGTATGATGCTACGAACTCGGTGGGTGTTTGGCGGCAATATATGCGTGTCGGGGTGATTAGGGTGAAGGAAGCGAAAAGGAGTAAGAAAATTAAAGGTAGAGATGGGGTAAGTTTCTCTGTCAACTTGGGCACGAAAAACTGAATGTTTTCTGTTTCATTTATGAGACGATTGGGGCACAGAGAGTTTCGTGAGCGTTGTTCGATTTAGATATACGAGATCAAAAGGAATGGGGGCGTGGATTAAAGCGGCTGATCGTCGGGCAAGTATATCGGAAAATACGAAATGGCTACGTTCAACCGGAGAAAGAGATGGCCGGGAAGATGAGTCCTACCCCCCAGCGGCGGATCGTGATCGCAATAATCAAGGGGGAAATGCTGATTTTCAGAGCGGGAATAGTGGGATTCGTGCGGGAAATCAGCAAGATATACCAAAGCAGTTTGTCAATAGACTAGAAAAGACGGGGTCAACGCGAGTAACTTTAGGAGGAGGTGATCAGGAAGGTGCTGCTTTCACGGGAGGGAATCAGAGGGGAAGATTTGGTGCCAGCTACAGCGAGATTACCGTAACAGACAAATCTAAAAAGATGGCGCATGATTATGGGAGAGAATCGAAGTCACCCCCATGCAAGATGAGAATTTGAATATGCCCCAGGGAAGAAAGGAAACGCAGAAGGGCTAATGAGTGACAAACCAAATTTCTTTCACGACCGATGTTCTTCTTCGGAAAATTCGAGGATAGCGGTGGGACGTTCTTTTTTAGCGACGGGTTCGATGTTGGGACCGCCGATCCCAATGAATCTATTAATTGTGGAATTGTAGGGGGTTGGGTCATCCCCTTGCAATTCCGACGTTGCGTGAACTTGTAAGAGTTCACATACCTAAGGTGGTTTTTCTTTGCGAAACATTAGCGCACAAGCATAAGTTGGAGGACATTCGGATTAACCTGAAGTTCGAAGGATGTTTTACGGTGGACTGTGTAGGGAGAAGTGGGGGTTTATGCATGTTGTGGGAGGAGGCATCTTCGGGTAGCATCATTGGGTACTCGAGAAATCATATTGATATCAGGATTATGGATCAGCACGGGGACTGGAGATTGACGGGGTTCTATGGCTTCCCTGAAAGGAGTAAGCGGCGGGAATCTTGGAGCCTCCTGCGTAATCTTAGTAATGTAAGTAATCTTCCTTGGCTTATTATGGGGGACTTCAATGATCTTCTGAACATTGCAGACAAGAGAGGGAGGGTTCCCCATCCAAACTGGCTTCTGGTGGGCTTTAGATCGGCCGTATTAGACAGCGGATTATCTGACCTGGCTCTTAGCGGCCACCAGTTTACGTGGGCGAGGAGTTTGGGCTTGGCTTCCGCGGTGGAAGAGAGATTGACAGAGGTATGGCCAACGATGAATGGTTGGCTAAATTCCCGAATTGCTCTCTTGAAACTATTTTGGCACCTATCTCCGATCACCACCCGATTCTCTTAAGAACTGAGGGGGTTAGTAGGGTGAGATATGATTGGAAGTTTAAGTTCGAAAACAAGTGGTGCACTGATCCGGAGCTCCCGATTTTGGTGAGAGACTGCTGGAGAAATTCTGAAGGTCTCAGAATTGTTGAAAGGCTCACTGCCACTTCTACTTCTCTCGATACTTGGGCAAGAAGGAAGAAGGCTAAGGATCGAGCTAAGAAGGATTTTCTGCAATCCAAAATTATTTTTCTGCAAGCTAGAGACGACATGAGATCAGGAGCTGGCCTGGTAAGGGCAAGGAAGGAGCTTCAAACCCTATTGATCAGTGAGGAAACTCATTGGAAGCAAAGAGCTAAGCAATTTTGGTTGAAGGAGGGAGACCGTAACACTAAGTTCTTTCATGCGATGGCCTCGGCTCGTAGGCGGGTCAACAAAATTCAGAACCTCCAAAAATGATGGTTCTTGGACGTCTACGAACAGCGAGATCAAGATCGAAGTGATGAACTACTTCTCGAATCTCTTTGGTTCGTCAGTCGTTGCCCACCCGCACGGTTTGGTTCTTAACAAGTTGCAACTGCTATTTCGTTCTTGAAAAGCGTTGAGCTCGTTAGGCCCTTCGTATTGAGGAAGTCAGAAGCTCTTTTCGGATGCACTCGATAAATCGCCGGGGCGGATGGGTTTAATCCGAAATTCTACCAAAGACTTTTGGGCTATCTTGAAGATGATATCTTGAACAATGCTGTGCTCGCCTTGACGATTTTAGCCTTCGGGAGGACTTAACGATACCACTATCGTTCTTATCCCTAAAGTTGATCGGCCTTCACCATGAAAGACCTATGGCTATCTCTCTGCAATGTCTTCTATAAGATCATTTGAAGATTCTATGTAACAGTGAAGAAGATCTTACCTTCCTTGATCGCCCACTCAATCGCGCTTCGTGAAGGGTAGAAGCGATCCAAGACAACGCCCTAATAGCTTTCGAAGCTATTCATGCTATGAAAAGAAGAACTAGGGAAAATTTGGAGATTGCTCTTAAGGTGGATATCAATAAAGCTTATGAGGTTGATTGGGACTACACGGATGCGGTTTTGGAGAGGATGGGGTTCTGTGATAAATGGAGAAAGTGGATTCGTATGTGTGTCAGGACGGTAAAGTTCCATGTCTTGGTGAATGGAGATTTGGTGGGGCCGATCACCCCGAGTAGAGGCCTTCGACAAGGTGATCCTCTCGCCTTACTGCTCATCCTATGTCTTTGAAGGGCTTTCACCGTGATTAACAATGAAGAGGGTAGTGGGAGGCTCCATGGAATCAGAATTGGACGCGGCGGACCGTCTACACCTAATGTTCGCTGACGACTGCATGTTCTTTTGTAGAGCTAACACTATGGAATGCACGAAGCTTCGGAGCCTTCTTGATGATTATGAAATGGCTTGGTCGCTATCAATTACCAAAATCTGCATCTTCTTGAAGAGGAATGTCGGGAGAGTGATAAGCATAACCTTTCAATTATTTTGGGCGTCACCAAACCCCTCAATACGGGTAGATACCTTGGGCTCCCTTCCCTTATTGGTCGCAATAAGAAGGATATTTTTGAGCATCTTCGTGAGAGATTATGGAAGCGTATCCAAGGGTGGCAGGGTAAAAAGTTATCTAGAGCGGGTAAGGAGATTCTTCTCAAAGGGGTGGCCCAAGCTATACCATCCTACTGTATGTCTATCTTCCTTCTGCCGATCGGTGTAACGAATGATTTGGAAAGGATGATGAATTGTTTCTGGTGGGGTAAGAAATGCGAGTCGCGTGGAGGCATTTGTTGGATGAGATGGGAGAGGCTTTGTGTGGCTAAGAAGAAGGGAGGTCTGGGTTTTCGAAGTTTGGATCTGTTTAATCTTGCCATGCTTGGTAAGATGGGGTGGCGCCTTCAGTCAGATCCTACGGCCCTTGTCTGTCGGGTCCTGAAGGCCAAGTACTTCCCGAGAGGCGATTTTCTTTCGGCTAGGATTGGTCATAGCCCTAGTTATACATGGAGAAGTATATGGGCTTCACAAGATCTGGTTAGGAGGGGTGTGAGATGGAGGGTAGGAAACGGGGAAAAGATCAGTGTTATGTCCGATCCTTGGCTTCGTAGAGACGATAATTTTTTCATATCTTCGACGCAGCAAGGGTTTTTCTATGATATGAAAGTGAAGGACATTATGACCCCTGATCATCAGAGGTGGGATACGGATCTTATTCAGATCCTTTTTGAGGAGGCTGAAGCGAATATCATCATCAGCACTCCTATTCCGACTGTCATCTTGGAAGATAAAATTATCTGGCACTTCACCAATAACGGGCTCTTCTCGGTGAAATCTGCTTACCATCTCGCATGTTCTCTTACAATCAATGAGGATGTGGTGGATGGTGACAATTGGAATACTATTTGGAACCTGCACCTCCCATTGAAAGTTAGGATATTTTTGTGGAGGGCAGCTAGGAATAACCTCCCTACAAAATCTAAGCTTTGGAGTAGAGGTGTGAACGTGGAAGGATCTTGCGGGATTTGCAAAAATGATATAGAGACCGTATGGCATTCATTCATATCATGTCAATTCGCGAAAGAATCTTTGGAGGTGATGGGCTTTAAAGGGTTATTCGTAATGCGGTGAGCGGGTTCACGGCTTTCAAAGATGTGTTATTCCTCATCCTTAACACTAGCGATAATGGCGTGCATGTAAGAGCTAGCATGGTCCTCTGGCGGATATGGAAGAGAGAATAACGCGATGCGGAATGGGATTTATCCGTCTCCCGAGATCCCGTACTCTTTCCATGGTGAGTAGAGAGGGTGGTGGCGATGCGGAAGATCAGGAGGGTTGGAATGGGCGGTGGTGCTCCTGCTAGAGACAGATGTAGAGGATGGCACAACTTGGAAGAGGGTGGACTAAGTGCAGCGTTGATCGCTTTTTAAAGAATCGAACTCTTTCAGTGTGGGTATTTGCCTTCGCGATCATAAAGGCGTTTTCATCGCGGCAAAGACTATTCGGAAGCAGGGGCTCGTCAGAGTTGAGGAAGGCGAGATTTTTGGCATCCTAGAAGCCCTTTCTTGGATCAAAACCCTCAACATTACCAGATGCTGCATTGAAAGTGATAGTCAGGTTGCTTGCAATTCCATAAATTCACGCTCAGAGAATATATCCGAACTTGGTTGCCTCGCTTCTATTTGCCGAGATATGTTGCTTAACCTTGATGATACTTTTGTTAGAAGCATTAGGAGGACGTCTAATGTGATTGCTCACAGATTAGCTAGAAAGGCTATTGATTTTGGTACACCGCATGTTTGGGAAGAACCCCCGGCCTTTGTGGAGGGTCTTCTTCATACCCCATGTTCGTGTTAATTGATTATTCTTCTTAAAAAAAAAAAAAAAACTAGGGATGTCAATCTAGTCCGTAAATTATAGGTTGATTCGAAAAGACCCATAATCCGATAAAGTTAGGATTGATAGTTTATAACCCGAATAGCCCGATAACCTGAGTGGATTAACTTGCCTGAACCGGAATAGATTGATCCAAAAATTGAGTGGGTTCCTCAATTAAGTGAGATTTTCCTTGTTAAATGGTTTTCAAATTTTATTATTTACTTTTGAAAATAAGCAATAATAAAAAATTAAAATCTTAAAAATGTATTTTGGTTTAATATTTGAAAATTATACTTATTATTTCACTTCTTTATATTTTTACTCCAACATTTAATATAAAATATTTGTTATAAATATATCATAGTCAATAAAAAGTATATATAATTATTATTTTTTGTTAAGCTTTTCAGCCCGACTGACCCTATGAGTTAGCTCAAAATCGAGAGTTTGAGATTAGGGTTGAACATTTCTAACTTGAAAAAAATGTCAACTCGAATAATTGAAGTGGATTGACCCAAACCTAATAAGTTAATCCGACTGACATCCTAATACTACCTACTTGTAGTTGATGGATATTTGAGACTACGTATTGAATATCCAACCAAGTAGCACGAAATGTACCAATATTATTCATCTAAGTACTAAGTTTGTTGATTTTTTTGGCGATAATATACCAACTTTACCCGGTTTTTGCTTGAGATGTAACCTTTTGTTCCGGTCTTTTGAAAAACTATAAATATGGTCGAACCTTCATTCCAATTTTTTTTGCTTATGGCCCGATTTTTGAAGAATTACAAATATGATCCGACTTTCGTTTTGTTTTTATACTTATGGCATGATTTTTGAAAAATCTATGTAGCATCAAATGTTTCTTAAGCATATTCTTATTAATAAAAAAAATCACAAAATAATGTCATTTTACTCGCTTTGTTCGATAATATACTTATGGCCTGCTAATTGAACAACGTTAATAGAATTATGACTAGAATTAACGAAAGCTCACGTTGGCAGATTATTTTGTTACCGAACACCAAATAGTGTAAAATGACACCGTTTTGTATTTTTTTAATTTATAAAAGTATGCCTAAACAAAGGAAACAAAAGTTGGATCATATTTTGTAAAGTATCAAAGATTAGGGTAGAAGATCATCAAACGAGCAAAAATCAAGATAAAATTGAATATTTAACACTTTTTGTTCCCCTGTAAGTTTTTTCACGGTATTACTTGATGTGCTTTATTTTAATACGACATATATCTATATATCGTTGTCGAGAAAAACCTAACTATAAATTGAATTTGTTTAATTAAAAATGTTATATTGTAAGTACACTCCCATATATAAGTTAAAAGAGAATATTTTGATGAAGTTAGATAGCAATTCGATTATAATTTTATTTTGAAAATAAGGGAAACCCAATAAATTGCTTAACATTCACAAATCCAAACTCTGAAATAGTTTAAATTAAGTTAGCTAAAATTCCTCAAAAATCAGCGTAAAATTGAAACCATTATTTTACCAAATCAAGCACAGCGCAGTAAAACACCTTTTAGAAAACTTTCAGCATCATTTTATTTTGAAGTTTTGACCCTTGGGTCAGAAAAGTCAATCACTTTTACAGCGGAGGCGAGTGCAGGTCACGCACCAAATAAGAAAAAGGCAGCCAAATTAACAAAGCTGATTGTTCGTGGAAGAGCGCGTGACATCTGACCCCGCTGCATTTACTGATTGTTCTGTTCTTGCATTTGGGGTAGATAGATAGATCAACATCCAAATAAACTCACTAATTTGCTTATCACTCTCCACAAAAACTCAAACCTCAAATTCTTCAACAAAAAAATTGGTGGATTGTTGCAGGTATTTTGGCTGATAGAGAAGATGAGAATGAGAGAGAGACAGCCCATGCATGAACCGGTGTTGTGAAATTGTTGTTTGATTTGGTGGAATTTACATGAAAATTGTTGAGAAAAGTAGAAATTGTATAATAGATGAAATCAATGGCGACTTCTTCTTCGTCTTCCTCCAAAACCTCCCTCTCCCCGCACCACCCTCCTCACTTCACTCCGGTAAGTCTTTCTCTCTCTAAAACCTGCAATTTCTTCGACAAAAGCCTTAGGCGGCGCCGTTTGCGGAGTTTCCCCTTGAAATAACACGATTAGGGCATCCGATTTTGTTATTTTGTTTTGGTAGATTGAAGAGGGAAACGAGGAGGAGGAATTCTCGCAGGGGAGGATGAGTTTCAGAGCAACTCCGGCGAGCGACTTCTCGGAGAAGAGAGACAGCGATTACACGCATTTTCCGACACCGCTGAATTCCGAGACGAGCCGCCGGAGCAGCAAGACGTCGTCGCCGGCGAAGAAGCGGCAGGAAAGCGACGAGGCGAGCGGCGTCTCGTGCAATAAGTGCAGGCCTAGCAATAGGGAGAGATTCTCGGTTGTGCCGTTGGAGAGCAATAATGGCGGCGTCCACAACCATAGGCTCTCAATGGCTAGCCCCAACGGCATTTTCAAATCTATTTTGGCCTCACTCGCGCTCAGGAAGAGTCCTAAGTCTTCGGAATCTGCCGCCTCCTCCGCCGCGTCGTCTTCGCGGGAGGAGCACTGGAAGATCGTGGTGGCGGAGCTCTCCAACAAGCTGATCCAGGCGAGCCGGCGCCGCGACGAGGCCGTTCTAGAAGCTTCCAAGCTCAAGTACTCCATGGCCGAGCTCGAGAAGAAGCTCAACAAGCTCGAAATCTACTGCCACACCTTGAAATCCGAGCTCGAAATCTGCACCACCAATGGCGGCGCCTATTTTAACCATAATCAAAAGCAGCAGCATAAATCGCCGGTGCGCATGAATTACAAGCTCATCAAAGTGGGGGATCAGTCAAAGGTGATCGAGCATTTCCTGGTCTCGGTGTCGGAGACGCGGTCGTCGGTGCGGTTCCTGGGCCGGGCCCTGAGCCTCCAGCTCCGGCAGATGGGCCCGAAAGTCTACGACCGGGTCGCGACGCTTCTGCAGCCTTATGACATCAAGATTTCCCTCTCGAGGAACCCTCGGGCCCTCGTCTTCTACCTCGAGGCCCTGCTGAACAGAGCATTCTTCGAGGATTTCGAGTCCGCCGGGTTCCACAAGGGCGGGCCGAGCCCGATTCTCAACCCGATCGACCGCTGCGAATCCAACTTCGCCATGTTCAGCAGACTGCAGGAGCTCACGTGGGAGGAGGTCCTCAACAAAGGGACCAGGCATTTCAGTGAGGATTTTAGCAGGTTCTGTGACAGGAAAATGAGTGAAATTGTGGCTATGTTAGGCTGGAATCGGGCCTGGCCCGAACCGCTCTTGCAGGCCTTTTTCGGGGCTTCGAAGACCGTGTGGCTGGTGCACCTTTTGGCTAACTCGTTGCACCCGGGCCTGCCCATTTTCCGGGTCGATAAGGGCATCGGGTTTGACCCGGTTTACATGGAGGATATGGGCGGAGACAAGGCGAAAAAGCTCGTTCCCACCATGGTTCGGATCATGGTTACACCCGGTTTCTATGTCTACGATAACGTGGTTAAGTGTAAGGTGCTCTGTAGGTATTACAACAACAACAGTAACAACAACAACAACGGGATTAATGCTAGCCATATCTACGACGCGGGCTTCACCCCATCCCCAACGTAGCAGGAATTCCTATCGATCAAACCGAATCAAATCAAATCTAATATAGGAAACTTATGCAATGTTTGTCTCAATATTTTTCTAGTGGCCATGTTACACTTTTTGATTGTATCGACTCGAGAAAAGGTGGGATTTGGACAATGAGAATGTTTTGAAAATGTAGGGAATACCGAGGTTGGATTATGAAGAAGGAGATTTTGATGTTAAACATTTAGCAAGTGGAAAGTAAAATATTTGGACTTATGTTATTGTTTTGTTGTGTATTGACTCGTGAGTTGGTCAATTTTGCTGTTGGATTCTCTAGTTTTTTTGCAAGGTTAAGACAAGTTTGGCATGTGGGGATCTCTATTTATAATGTGTGTCACTCTGAGTAGTGTTCAAAATTTTTGGACTTTTCACTTTGTTGAATCATAGTAATTTCTCATCTGTTTGATTTGTTTGTCCGTTGGCCATTTTCGGGTCGGGTTGACCCGGAGGATGGAGATGGACCCGTTGTGTTATCATGTCGAATTAGGGGAATACAGTACAGCTCATTACTCGTGTACATTATGGGAAGGCTATAGTTGTTGTCTTGCTCATTAATGTTGATAAAAAGTTAGAATTTTTTTTTCTACTGAATTTGTGAAGGATGTAATGGAGGCCCCTCAAAATCATGATTGAATTATGACTGTACATGGGTCGAGTTGAGGTGGATTTATTTTATTCTTTTATCTTTTTTTATTCCAAAAAAAAGGGAAGCTCTTAGAAACCTCTATCCCAACCCTATAAGAATATGAAAGGATAAATTACGATAACTCAGTGATTAAGAAATTATGAGAATTTTGTCTAATACCAATAAGGAGGATCTTTTTTTTTGGGAGCGGGGATGGTAATGGTTTAAATGTAGATTTTTTTTCGTGAGTATATAATTTTTAATTAAAGTTGACAAAATTTGAGTTGGATAAATTATGGGTGTGATAGGTTCAAACTCAAAGAAAATAATACTTAAAAATCAAGTATGACAGACTTAGATTCATAGATACGTTAGCAGATTTGAACCTAAGATACACAAAAATGTGTTTCTTTGTGATGGATTTGCTGCATCATCGGACGGATACCACATAAGTTTAATTTCTTTATTTCGATTATTAAAACATCAAACATGCCGCCACTTCCAAATTTTTGAGTACTTCTTTTCCCAAATTGACATGATTTAATCATTATTTTTTTCCTCCATGAAAGCATATTTTCGTAGTCGAGAGTATCGTCCAGTAATTTATCACACTAAATTTACGTCTGAAATAATTATTTTTCCTAATTAATATTCACAAATTTTAATTTTCTTGAGCACCTTTTCCTCTTATATTATGAAACAGTCCCACGGTCCCACCAGTATTGTCTTAGGTTAAGCTCACTGCAAATTGCAAAAAAGATTGTCATATATAGTCTTACTTCTTTTGTGAGATTACGGATTATTACTTGATCTAATAGTTGCTGCGAATTTTATTTCAATCATATGAAAATAAATAAATAAAAAATAAAAATAAAGCAGACAAAACCTTATCATCTCTTGTGTAATTGTATTTTCTGAAAGGAAATAATTTATGCTATTTTTTACATCTGAATCAAAGCAAGATGCCATATTAATTAGCCCTTATGAAGGTAAGTATATCATGTTTTCTAATTTTTTTATTGTATGTATATATAGTCGTGTATTGAATTTAAAAAATCAATAAAAATTAATTTGTATACAAATTTTCAATAATAAATGAACAATTGTATCCCATCCAGAAATTTAGATCCCCACTTACATAAAATAAATTTTCCATAGAACTGTGAACATAACTTACTAAAATCGGGTATATATTAGTATGTACTGACTTTTACACAAAAAGATATTGATTCATACTATTATATTTGACTATGTCACACCATTAACGAGCTGGTTTTGATTAATTTGTATTATTATAGTTAGACATAATATTCTTATAATTTGATTAAACTAGTTTATGTAAATCCTAATTGATTGAACCAATTTTCTTTAATTTATGCTTTTTAATGTTTGGACTAATTAATCCAATAGTTTTTTTTTTTGGTTTCATGTCTCGAATTGAACTTCTCAATTACAAGTGTAATGAACTTCTCATAAAGAACTTCTCTGCTTTCGCTCAGCAATGGCATCGGCCTCATCACAGGTCGAGTTGGTCGTTGAATTCCGGCTGAATTCGTCTGGCTATATTTAATTCATAAATTATGTTGAATGATTATATTGGAGATATGTTGCCATCGTTAATCCACTAAAAATATTGGAATTTAAATATCTAATTAATTTGAAAAGATATGGAAAAGAGATTTGATTTCAGAAAGTAAACTATTACAAAAAAATAGATGTAAAAATATATGAGTCTTATCAGTAGCTTTCGTTTAATACATATAATGTGTTTTACATAAATATCCCTTTGTGTTTTGACTCTTAATACATATGTCTAATTAGTATTTTCCTTTATCAAAATACCAACCATCTGTTAAATTTGTTATGTGATGTACATATTGTTTGACATATAAATAAAAATAAAATACTATAAAATAGTTTTAAATTATGATAATTTAATTCGCAACAATAAACAAAGCCAATAATTAATATAAATTGAATTATATATATATATATATATATATGTATGAGTTGAGTTGTGAGAGCGTGAGAACAAAAATGATGAATCCACGGTGAAAGTTGATGAATCCGCTAGGAAAGTTCTTGAATCCAAAAATAAAATTTTAGTCCCTCATGGGATTCGAACCGGGATTACAAGTACTTTCATAACTAATTCATTTGGTTCTTAGTTTTAGGATAAGAATGGTTCTAAACCACTATATATATATATATATATATATATATATATTTTGAACACGTGAGTTGGGTTCAGTAGTCTTCATTCCCAGGATAGTATGCACATATTTTGAACACGTGGCCACATCACGGTCGACACGTGGCAACTCATTTCTTTTATTTTCGCAAGGGGTAAAATGAGAAGAAATCAAATCAACTGTCTTCTTCTCCTCCTTGGTGGTAGCGGACGGCGCCGGAGACGATGACGGCGACAACGGTAGCGGATGGCGTTGGCGACGATGGCAGCAACATCGACGAATAGCAGCAGCAAGATACACAAACAACAACAAACAATAGATTTTGAAAGAAAGAAAAAAATTTGATAACAAAACTGATAGATTTTGAGAAAAAATAGAATATGAATTTGATAGATGATTGAAGAATCGAGAAAGATGGTGGTTATGGCGGTGGTCTACGAAGAATTTGTCGGGAATCATGAAAAGAGATGACGAAATTGATAGATAAAGATGGATGAGAGATTTGATGTCGAAAACCACAAAAATGCATTGAACAAACCATGCAACTGCATTGAACAAAATATGAAACTGCATGTTGCCATGAAACACAAACATGCATTTAACAAAGCACGTTCATGCATTGATCAAAACATGTCCATTCATTTAACAAAACATGTTCATGTATTTAACAAAACGTAAAAATGCATCGTTGGCCAACGGGTGCACGAGCGAGCGCCGGAGCGACGCGCGAGCACGAGTGCACGTTGAACACGCGCTATGCATGAGATTCCAACCGTATGCATTATTGTGTTCAACTACATGTATTTTTTGTTCATTTGAATGCATTATTCAGTTCAACTCAATGCATAATTTTTTTTCGCAATCACATAACAAATTTGATTACTAATATACTCTTACTGTAGCGAAAATCAACGAAATTAACCTTAAAAAGTCCAAAAAAATCTCAACCATAGGATCGTGAGATGAGTTGATGATATTGAGTACTACATACTATCTCGGGCTCGGGTGTTATATGATCCTCTTATATATATATATATATATATATATATATATATATATATATATATATAGGAGATGGATCGGTAGGAATGAATAATTTGATAGGAAATAGGAATGAATCGAGCCTTTGATTTGCTATATCAATGGTTGAGATTTAATTTTCGGTGTGTCTTCTGGTTTTGTGTTTTGTGTGCTACACGGATTATTGTGCAACACTATAACTCTTCTTGTGCTACGTTGCAATGAAAGATGTGCTAAACTAATATATTTAGCATATGTGCTACGAATGGATGAAATATGTGCTAAACTAACATGTGCAATATAGTAATTTTGATGTGCTACACAAATATGAAAGATGTGCTACTATTCTTATTTTCGTACATTAAGGAGCTTTCTCACCATAACCAACCCCTATATATATATATGTGTGTGTGTGTGTGTGTGTGTAAAACTAACATATTCCATTATTTGGTTTAGTATTTTCTAGCGTTGTAAATATTAGTTACATACCAAACAATGGGTTGCATGACAAATTTGATGGATGATTGGTAATTCTACTAATAAGGGGCCCATCTTGACCTAAAAGGAAAAATTAATTAGCGGTATAATTAATGATTGACCAAATTAAAATAATATGAATTACATTAATATTTTGTGCAAAAGTTAGGAGTCGATAGAATTGTGTTACTTGTGCCTAAAAATATCAAATATCAAGCCATGGTTTATCTTTCTCCTTCTCTTTCCATTCTAAAAGAGATACTGTAATTTATAAAGTGTGTGTTGTTAGTATATTATGTAAATATGTACATGTTGTTCAGAAAATGTTTGTTGCTAGTATATATGACCACAATTAATTATGATTCACTAGAATTATGTCCAGTGGCTCAAACTACAAAAATAAAAAAATAAAATAAAAACATTAACCTTTAAGATTGCAATATCCAAATATTTTTTGGTTAGAACAAGAAAACAAATATTTATATTTATATCTTATTTTCAAAATTGGCCTAAATCTATAACTATATGTAATCAAACTCTGTAGAATAGACAAAGATTTTGGGTTTCAACCATTGTCTATTTTTTGAATGTTTTTTTAATAATAAAATTGGACTATGTAGGCACTGAAATCGGCGTCTATGTTATAATACAATAGAATTTGTGTTAAATCATTGACTATTGTTGTCGGTATATGGTTATTGCTATTGAACCGATATAACTAACATAATATAATAGCACTTTCTTTCAACTACTTCCAATTTAAAAATTTCCTAAAAATTGAACCTTTACTCGATGCAAAGTCATTTAGAGATATATATGTTGCAGGTAGAGGTGAGCCCTCATTATATATGGCTAATACAATAACACCTACATTAAAATGAAAATGATTTGGATTGAATGTGACTACTTTTTCTGAAACTGTTAGCACAACGTTAATTTTTTTTTTGTTCCAATATGATTAGTTAAAAAATAGTTATGGTTGCAACTAGGGATGTCAACGAGTGTATTTTACCCGAACCGATTCAAAACCGTTCAAAACCCATTAAATTTTAAAGCGGTTACGGTTAGGACCGCTTAGACCCGGACCGTTTAGATCCATAGTTTGATGGTCCGGTCCGGATCTGGTTTTGGTTTCAGAACCAGAACCAATACTTATTTATTGATTCTGATCAGAGTAAAACTCGTATATTGACAAACCTAAGTTTAAATAGACTTGTCAATGAGCTAGTTTTATCCATATCGATTCGAAATAACTCATAACCCATTAAATTATAAAGCAACGGTTTGATTTGATTCGGTTCTTGTCAGGTTGATCGATTACGGTTCCAAACCCGCTCAGATGCAGACCGCTTAAGACCCATAGTTGATGTTTCAGTTCCGGTCTGAATCCAGTGTTTAATGGGTCGATTCCAGAACCAGAACCATTACTTATTTATTGGTTTTGATCCGGATAAAACTCACCCATTGACATCCCTAGTTGCAACCCAAACTAACCTAAAATGAACACCACCACCATTGATTGATTAATGAAAACTCTCAATTTTTTTGGTATCCTTTTGTTATTCTTCATAAATGGTTTGTGTTGATGTCCGTAATTTTTAAATTTATTCGTACACACAATCTCTCAAGCTCCATTTTATTTATTGTATCTCATAAATATAGACTATGGGGCATTACATGGCATATACAATATGTTTGTCATTATATATATAATAATTTCGAAAAGAGTGATAAAAAGAGAGACATAACTAAAGTGATGGTTGGTACGCAGGAATCAAATTAGATAGGAATGTAATAAATTTCAGAATGGAATGATGATAAGAATGAAATAAAATGAAATATGTGATTCTTATGACTGACATGTACAAAGAATGAATGAATATGAATGAAATAAAATAAATGAAAAAACCATTATTTTTATAATTTATGTTATTATTATAATAATTAATTAATTAATTAATAATTGTTATTAATTAATAATAATTATTGTTATTATTATTATGAATTAATTAATAAATATTAATACTATCATTTTAATAAAATGTTTATTGGTATTATTTTTTACGTTAATATTTATTATTATTATTATTATTATTATTATTATTATTATTAATTATTATTATTATTATTACTCTCTCCGTCCCACCCATGACGATTCATTTCTTTTCGTTATGGTCATTTAGGAGAAATGTATAAAGTGAATAAAGTGATAAAAAGTAAGTAGGTCCCACAACTTTTGAAGAGATAATTATTTTCTAAAAAGAAAAACAGACAATCTTGGATGGGACAGCCCAAAAAGAAATACATGTCATCTTGGATGGGACGGATGGAGTAATAGTTATTATTATTATTATTGTTGTTGTTGCTTATTATTATTATTATTATTATTATTATTATTATTATTGTTATTATTATTATTATTATTATTATTATTATTATTATTATTATTAATAATAATAAAAATAATAATAATATTTTAATATAACTATTTATTATATTAATTATTATTTATTATGTTAATATTATTAATAACTATAATTTTACACTTATTATATTATAATAATTTATTTTTAATAATTACTATTTATTTATTATCACAAATATTACTATTTTATTATTATTAATAATAATAATTTTATAAGACAAAAAATAAATAAGAATAATTTGTTTGAAAAAATAAATGAATTTGACCAATCTCGTGTTCATATGAATATCTAATACCATAGGCTAGAGGTGGAATGTCTAATCCCATATTCATGGGAATAAACATTCATTCGAGAATGATAATTCCTACCGTAAAAATCTTATCAATCATAAGATTGAGAATGAAGACATGAATCACCATTACATTCTATTCCATTTTTATTCTCATTCCCATTTCCATTCCCATTTTATGCCTAGATATCAACTGCCACCTAAAGGTTGATGTGGTAACTAGGATCGTTGACGGCGGTGAAATGTAATTTAATATAATAATGATTATATTTCTGGATACATTTCTTCACTTTGCAAAATAATTTCACCTTTATTTAATAATTTAATTATAATAATCAAGCCCGTACAGCATATGGGGTGATATAATAGTACACATAAAAGATAAATTCCACCAGTTATCAAGCTCTAGCATTTAAGGGCCGCACGGGAGATTTATGCATTTTTACCTACTAAACTAACTACTCATAATTCATAACATTTCATTTTCATTTCTATGATGATGAGGACTCTTAAGATTGGCAATTTTAAGTTATTGACGTTGATATACACCTAACCATCTACCCATGCATACATTATTATAAAAGTCTCACGCTATCTATATTTTATCACAATATTTTACAACTAGTATATTTATGATGTGTTTATAATTAGGGAATAAATATTGACAATATTAAAATAATAATTTAGACAATTGCGATGGGTTGAAGGTAGGCCCAGTGAGTTGTGAAAAAGTGAAAAGGAAGATGATTGTACCTTGATAGATAACAGTGATGAAAAGATGCAAAGGGAGTGTGGATTGGGCTTCAGGAGAGGTACAACACAATGCACACATGTGATGTTACTAAAAGTGTGGCGGCCCAATACTACTCCTTTCGAGAGAAAGAGAGAGAGACAGAGAGAGAGAGAGTGGATGGTCATAGGCGTATTGGGAGTGTCTTGGCTACTTGGAAAATTTTCTACATTCTTTGTTAACATATGAGTTGCCATAGCACTTTTTAATCAAACATTGATAATAAAGTAGGATTTGATACATACAACAAAGCAACAAGGAAACAGATCAAGCACAGATTACAAAAGCATTGGTTTATGAAGATATCAGAAATGTCGAATCCATACACCTATCACACCAATAAATATGTGAAATCAATTCTTCAAGTTTTCATTTCTGCTAAATGTATTCATCCTAAGAGTTTATATGCCTCTATGTTTCCAAAAAATGTCCAGTTAGCAACAATACTTAGCTGTGCAGTTGTTTTGCTTTGCTGTTGAGGAGAGCTTCTGCTTTCCTCTTCTTGCATTCGCCTACTACCCTCTTTATATACGCAATGTAGCCTTCTACATCGAACTTTCTCTTGCAGCCGGCATAGTTCATGTACCGAATCTTTCCAAAAACTGGTCGCTCTTGCCAGCCCTAAACAACCAAATGAGCTCAGTTTTAGCACTTAAAAGACTTGATTTAAATTTTTGGGAGGTATGCATTTTAATGTATTAGAGGTCGAGAGATCAAATGGACCTGGTCATGCACTCCGCATATTGACCACATGCACCCGACGTATCCATTTGGATCCCTGCCATCTATTTGATACTGTAGGAAAATGAAATGAGGGAAAATAAATTTATCTCATTTTGGTTGATATGCATATTACAGTGCGAAAATAAGTCCTATGATAGAAGAGGGGGAAAAAAGTTTCAAAAATGTGTACCTTATCATTCAAGTATATTGATGTTGCAAGTGCTTCTTCTGGTCCACTAGTCCACTCAAGAATCTTTTTTGCCCAGTACATTCTGAATTCATATTCCAACACCCAAAATTTAATAGTTATCACTTATCACAAGATATATGTATTTGTATAATTTGTTCCTACTTCCTAGTATATGCATAATGCATGTAAACAAGAAGTTGATGCACGTCTAAGATTTGCATTGCTCATAGTTATTGATAGATAATTCAACTACAGAAGTTTTAGATTATATATTCAAGCATAAATTGGGTACGTTATTGGAATGTTCAGGTTTGGAGTAGCTGAATGAGAACCCAAAGGATAGAAGAACACAAAGTATTATCATAAAAAGATGGAGAAATGATCATTATTGGGTGAAATACTTAACCTCTTCTATGAGTGGGAGAAGGGCCACTTTATGGTCATAAAGTTGTTTCTAAAAGCATCTTAGAAAACTGGATAAATGTACCTGTTGATGTAAAAATAGTAAGATAGAAAGTGGTTTACCTCATAAAACCATGCATCTTTCCATAATGAACCATTTCTAACTGAGAAGCATTCCAAAGCTGAAAGATAAAGGCACAGAAGATTGTAAGAGAAAAATATAACATGATAATTTACGCATGCAGTTCAACGCATAGCTCAAGTATTTTTAAGGACCATATATAGATAGTTGAACGGAGCAATCACAATGGCAAGGCCTTTGGAGAAAATTCAAATACTTACTGGATCAGCCGTTTTTGCTTTCTCCAACTGCTCTCTCCTGCAAATAAAAAATAAGAATGTCCAAGCATTAAGCCACCCACGACAAAAGAAGCATAGAATACCAGGGAGGAAATCAAAGACAATCACTAACGTGTATGTATGTTCACGTTTATCAGAGGCATGGTCGATCAAAGTCTTACGAGCCCACTCCCAAGCACCTTCTAGTGAATCATAATGTGGTTGGTAGAAGCAGAAGTTATCTGCAAGTTCTCTGCGAACAATCAATTCTTCCAAGAAGACATCAACTGCCTTAGGATAGCAGCCGCAACAAGCAAGCAATTGTCAGATATAAGAACAAAGCAAGCTTCATATGAAATCACCAATATAGAGCATCGAATAAAGTAATACATTTGGGAGCATAGAAAAGCATAACAAGTCTGAAACTAGAGAGAAACTTGAAAGATACACTTTGCAGCACACACCTTGGTGTATAGTTTCCGCACTTTTTCTGCCTCTAAGGCACATCTCTGAGCTGATATCTGCCCAAAATGCAAATAAGGAGAGAGGCCGGATAGTGCTTTGGGTTTTAACGGAATATTTCTGTCTGAAGAATAATTCTTCAATCTCACTTTCAAAAAGCCACTTTTGTCTCCCAGTAGTACTTCAAGTGCTGCCTTTTCGCCTGGCTCACACCATTCGAGTTCAGGAACTTCTGCACCTTGCCTGGTCATATTTTTAGATGCATACAAGCCTAACTTTGTAGCACAGATTATAGAATACTCATTCAACAAGAGCTAACATCTCACCTTACAACACTAGCAATGAGGTCCTCCCATTCTATAGAATTACTCGAGGAAGCCCATTTTTTTATTGGACTCGTGAGTTCAGGAAAATCATTCAGATACTCAGGAAGCTTTTTGTTTATCTTGCCCCTTAAAGTTCTAGCAGCGTATTCCAGTTTGTCCGATGCCACCCAAATAGGCACCACATTGTGCGCGTCAACTTCATGAATAGAAACTGACTCAGTTACCCTCTTGCAGATTTCTTCTTTCCACTGCCTAACCTCCCTCAATGGTGAGAAGTCTGTCACCAAAAGTGAAGCCCCAGATTCTTTCAGAAAATTGGGAATGGTGTCAACAGCTTCACCCTATTAATTCAATTTTGCAAAACATTCAGTACTATGGTAGAACAATTTCTGTGTCTTCCCATTGAAAAACATTATAACATTATGGCAGTCATCCAAAATCCTGATATTGTATGCTTGGTATTTATAGCAGATATTAATGCAAGCTAATATCCAAATCCAAATGCAAACAGTAATTCCAGTTATAAAGAATGAGAAAATCATATTCACTGATGACTAAGCAGGAGGCAGAGAGAGAGAGAGATTACTACAATTGCAAACAGCCATACTTAACAAAATTAACACTAAACCAGAATTCTGACACAAGTATTGTCAACAGAAAACTCGATAAGGAGACAACGAGCAGCTTTAAGCCAATGCTCAAGCAATCACATTTAAACACATGTTATCATTTCCATAAACATTGGAAATATAAAGAAAAAAGATCTCCGTTTTTCACCCTCAAATTAGCAAAACCCGACAAAGTAAATGATCACTACAAAGATAGATGGAAGTTAAAAAAAACAGGAAAACAGAGAAATCTAGGCGTGAAAAGCAACTCGCCTGGAACAAGAAAAAGGGGACATCGAGCGTGGAGCGGAGATCCGAATGCAATTTCTTAAGGCCTCTGAGCATAAACCCTAATTGACGAGCCTTGGCGCCCTTAAACTGATGGAAGAGATTGAAAGCGATGGCGAGGGGCACCTCCAGCAGATTGGCCTGATGGACGGCGTGGATCAAAGCCCAGTTGTCCCTCAGCCGTTGATCCCTGAACATCCAGTACACCACCGGCCCGGCCGGCTTCGGGTCGGATCCTCTCTTCAGAACTCTGATTCTTCCCGGCTGGACAGGTGGTATCGAGCAAGACATTTGGTGCACCTGTTGAGCTAATGTGCGCCGGGAGAATGTAGGGTTGAATGAGAGACGAGAAGGGAGGGAGCGATGAAATGGAGGGAATTCAAACGGTTAACGGTTGTGGTTTTGAAGGTGGACACGTAAGATTCTTTCTATTCGTTTGTTTTTTAATTACTTTTTTATTGTTCGGCCCATTTTATCGACGGCCCAGATTAGTGCAGTACAGATTGACATTCAATGTCCCATAATTTTATATGTAACCGTTGTATCCCATTATATTCATAATTTTACTTATACGTTTTCGAAAAATAAAATTTCTTACAATATTATGAATTATATTTAACTTTTATTTTAAAAATCAAAATTTTAAAAATTATATACCTAATTTAGGATTTGTCAATCATAGCAATAAAATATTAACTAATAAAAGTGAAATTAAGTGATAAAAAATAATCATATACTATAATTGGATGGAATAAATCCTAGTTAATCATTACAAAACTAAACTACATCATTCAAAATTGAAATTGAAGAAAAAAGTCAAAAAAAATTGAAAATATGATACAAAATGAGACACCAATTATGAGATACTAAATCACAACCCGTCTAGTACCTCTTCTGAGAGGCACTGATTTAACATATATTTTATTGTGACATTTATTAGTTTGAATATTGTTTCGTATTTTACATTTTACTTGTAAGATAATACAAACACTTATATGAGCAACACGAAGATAGATTGTGGATCTTACTTCTATAAGAATGACAGATCAAGTCATGAATCTCAAAACCGTCACCCCAACTAAAAAAATAGAGAGCTTTTTTAGCAATTTTTATTTTAAAAGTGAATTATAAATATTCATAGTATCTGAAGAGATTTTCCATGTGTGTCCGTCAAGCAGTCGTAATTTTCTACAATGTGAGATTCCAGAATTTGCGACCGTCATCTAAGATCCTTATCAAAATTAAGATTAAGTTTATAATAGAGTTTGCTTTAATGCAGCTTCTTAAGCATGCAATGGATAAACTGTTATATGATAATATTACTACTACATCAACCCGTACGATGCGCATAAATCATCAAAATTAATAGATATTTTAAGTAATTTAGTAGATATAAATTATAAGTGAACAAAATTATCAGTAATTGTAACAACAAAAGATCGTATTTTTATATATTTTGGAATACGCTCATATATGTACGGTACATTCATTATAATTGAATAATTCTAATTGTGATCAATATATTATAATTAGAGACTAATAAACTTTAGTTAGGGATTCATAATCACATTGCATACAAATGCATCCAAATTTTTGTATCTTTTAAATGCTTTTTATGTGTAGAAACTATCATTTAAGATCCTCAACTGTTCATTTATATATATAAAATCCTCTTATTCATATACGAAAGACATGTGACAATTCTAAGAATTTAAAATATATAGATGTTAATGTATATATTTTTCTTATATAAATCATATATCATAAATCTTTAGTATCACCGCATGTCACTAATTTATAAATTAAAGCAATAGAGAATGTCTTGATTATGATTGAAGTTAAGTGATCACTGTTAATTAATTTCAAGATATGTTGATGAATCTAATTTTAGTAACTATATAACATTAGATTATTAGTTTTGTTATAATATTAATGATAACTAGTTAGTTTGACAAACATCTGGTGCACATTAATGCCACCATATCACATGAAAGGAATAAACATATGATTTATAAGATTAAAATTATTTAAAATATGAAATTAGATTTTATTAAAATGTTATTTTGTATTTATTTTAAAAATTATATTAGTTCTCAAATCGGTTTTGATTTCCTACTTCCTTATTATTCCACGAGCCTATCTTTCTTTAGAAACAATACACCACTAACCTCAATATATATTACAATAATTTATATTATTTTCAAGTGTTCAATAATCATATTTTTATCAAATTATATTTTAGTTTCACAAAAACTCTTGTTCGGACGTTCAAAAGTGTAAATTAAGAACTAATTAAAGAGAAGTATCATTTAGATTGAAAAAAGTACCATTTGTTTTATTTTCCTATAAATAGAAAGTGTAATTTGCATTAATAAAAATATCAATGTTCACATATACGGACGTCCGTATAGGAGTCCACCTCATTAATATCGCACATGCGAGTCCGCATATGAGTTTACCTCATTAATTTTTACTGGTTTGTCTTGATAATTCAAAAAAATTATCAACGTTTATAAGAGTGAGTTCAGACCAGTGTTATCAAATTTCCGCCATGGCAGCGCCATGGCAGATGGCGGTGGCAATTTTTAAGGATTTTGCCATGACCACCTCATGGCATGGCATCTTTCCCATGGCGCGCTATGGCGGCTACCATGACCATGGCGGCCGTATCAGGTATGGCAATTATGACACAAATGGCGTTGGCAATTAAAATAAAATGGGTCAAACCCGATCCAAACCCAAACTCAAGCCCATCCCACACTGAAATTAGGGTTTTATTTTGTAAAAAGTGATTCGCTAGCTTTTCCTCTTCTCCTTAGCTTCAAACAGAAACATATTATTCTCTCTACATTAAGACCACCGGCCATCGATCACCGGCGATGACTTAGGCATACAGTTGTTCAACAAGTTAGTTTGGATTTTTCACCTTTTTTTATTTAGTTGTTTCTTCCAATTTTTTTTCTTCTTTATAATAAATAAATATATTAGAGCATTCTCTATGAGTTGTCAGTTTCTCAATATGAAAATCGAACCTTTTATGAATTATGAGAAATGGCAGAAGTTATATGTATAATATTTCTTATATAAATGAAAGTTGCTTCAAAGTTTCACAAGAGGTTCTTCATGTTTAGGACACTGAGATAATTAATTTTGCAGCTACACGCCTTTAGTTAGCAAAAAATTAAGGTCTTTCAATCATTCCTTCAACTTAGACGTAGAAGCAATCTCGTGAACAAATCAAACAGAGCCACAACTAAATGAAGACTAATTAATACAATCTGCTTCTACACAGTACTAGTTGCTGCTGTAAATTAATAATTTCAAACTACAAAAATCCAAAATATATTACAAATTAAATACCTTATATATTAGACATATTTATATTTATGAGTTTATGATTTAATGTTTGTGTTGAACTTATGTTTTATGGACTTATGATAGTATGGTTTATGAATGTGTGCTTTAATGATTATGTTAGAACTTATGTTTTCTATTGTTTTATCAATTTCTACAGTTTTAAGTTATTAATTATAGTATATATATATTGTATTTTATTTAATCCGCCATGCTTCCGCCATAACGCGCCATGCCATCCACCATAATCTTATGGCGGGTTTTTGCCATCCGCCATGACCCGCCATCCGCCATAGATAACTATGGTTCAAACGTTTCACAATTTAATAAGATGAAAATGTATGATATTTGAAATTTTAATCGTCCCCCACATTGTTATTAATCTCTCATCTTTATATCTCTACAAGTTAATCACATAATATAGAATAGTATAATGATAAGAATCCTTTTATGCCTAGGAAAGGATTCGCGTCTTAACATGCATATAAATACACTAATATAGCCATCGAGTTAAGGAATGTCAAATTATAGCCACGAACATAAAATGTCAAATTATAGCTAAGTTGTTGGTCTATTGGGACTATTATCACCAAATAGTACCGATAGGACCATTTGGTCCTATTGGTACTATTGGTACTATTTGCTATAATTTGACATTTTTTATTCGCTATAATTGACATTCCTTAACTCGACGGCTATATAACGTCCGCTCTTATTATATAGCCCAGTTATGTTTCTCATTATTCGTTCCATCAAACAATAATCTCTCTGCAAAAAATCCGAAATTTCGTTTATCTTTAAGCATGGATTACTGGTACGATCCACGCACCTCCTTCCGCTTTCTCCGACGGGGTGTTAGAAAATGGAAGGTGATTATTGGTGGTTTGGATATAGAGGAATTTAGAATGGAGTTATTGTCTCCAAGAAAGGCTATAGATATATTTGCTATGTATTTAGCTTAGAGCTTTTAGTTTTTGGCTTAGTTACAAATGATCCTAGTGAGCTCTATTTATAGGTGTTAGAGGACCATTCTAGATCCTCATTTATTATATTAAAAATCTAGAATTCTCTACTACTATATAGCTTGAGAATTCTCTAGATCCTAGATATTTTCTCTACTCTTAAATTCTCTAGAATACATAAGACTTTTCTATACTTAAATAGATTATTCTAGATAAATGCATCACTCTTTAATACTCCTCCTTGATGCATTTATCGGTAACTCCGAGCATTCTTCGTAGAAACTGGAATCTGTCCCTTGGCAGAGCCTTGGTGAAAATATCTGCTAGTTGTTCCTTTGTCGGACAATACTTCATCTCTATATAACTCTTTTCTTGGACATCTCTCAAGAAGTGGTATTTTATATTGATGTGTTTGGTCCGATTGTGTTGAACTGGATTATTAGCCATTGCGATAGGCGACTTGTTATCTGATGAGAGCTTGTAGCCGAGTTTTGTTATTCTCCCATGTCTTCTAATATTCTTCTCACCATATTGCTTAACATGCGACTCGGTTCTTTGCAACATACTCGACTTCTGCTGAAGATAGTGCAACCGAGTCTTGCTTCCTTGATCCCCAAGAGAAAATTCACGATCGAGCTTGAATCGTATCCGAGGTGCTCTTCATGTCATCTTGTGATCCAGCCCAATCACTATCATTATATCCGGTGATTCGTGAATAAGAACTTAGCTTGTACCAAATACCATAGTTAATTGTTCCTTGAAGGTACCTAAGGAGTCTTTTCTTTGCTCCAAATTGGATCTCATTGGGCTTTCCATAAATCTCGACGATAAACTTGTAGCATACATCGGCCTTGTTCTTCATTAAGTAGAGCGGACTTCGATCAAACTTTGGTAGATGGTCGCCTCCATGATTTTGATCCATCTTCTTTCTTTAGCTTCTCATTTGGAACTAGCGGTGTGACTACATGCTTGCAGTCTTGCATCCTGAACTTTTTGAGCATATCTTCTATATACTTCTTTTGTGATAAGAAGATGCCTTCTTTTTCTTGGCTTATCTCCATTTCGAGGAAATAGTGCATTAATCCCAAGTCACTCATTTCAAAAGTGTTCATCATGTCTTTCTTGAATTCCTCAATTAGCTTTGTATTATTTCCTGTGATAATTAGATCATCAACATAAAGAGAGACGATCATAATGTCATTTTTACCTTGGGATTTGATGTAGAGAGTGTGCTCGTTCTTGCTCCTCCTGAAACCTTGAAGAGTGAAATAGCCATTGATTTTGTTGTACCAAGCTCGTGGCGCTTGTTTGAGGCCATAAAGTGCTTTCTTCAAGCGAAGTACTTTGCATTCTTAATTCGTGAATCCTTCGGGTTGCTCCGCATATACTTATGTTGTCAATCTCCATTTAGGAAGGCCGACTTAACATCGAGTTGATATATTCTCCATCTCTTCTGAGCAGCGAGAGCTATGAGTGCTCTAATTGTGTCCATCCGTGCAACTGGAGCGAACGTCTCGTTGTAGTCGACTCCCGGCATTTGAGCATATCCTTTTGCAACTAGTCTCGCCTTATGCTTCTGGATCGAACCATCAGGATTTAGCTTTGTCTTGTATACCCACTTGACTCCAATAACCTCCTTGTTGCTTGGAAGATCCACCAACTCCCAAGTATCGTTCTTTTCTATCATTTTTATCTCATCCTCCATTGCTTTAATCCACACTTTATCTTTTGAAGTTTCTGCATAGTTATGTGGCTCCAAAGAGCAAAAGTTGCATGTTTCATAGATCTCAATGGATTCATATAAATCTACTAAAGTTCTTACCCGACGAGGTGGAGATTACGGTGAGTCGGATTCTCCTCTGATGTCGACTTCGAGGAGGACCTTGGCGTAGATCTGGGGCTTTGTTGGTCTCGTTATTCTTATTCTGGGATTTTCTCAAGCTATGTTGTTGTTGTCCTTCTATCAACACTCTCGGTCTCCCAATTCCACGAAGCTTGCTCGTCGAACTCCACATCTCTGCTTATCACTAGCTTCTTTGTCTCAAGATTGTAGATTCTATATCCCTAGGATATAGAGCTGTAGCCGAGGAAGATGCCCTTCTCCGTCTTCTCCTCTAGTTTGTGCCTTTTGACTGAGGGAACGTGGATGTAGCATATGCTTCCAAAAACCTTCAAATGTTTGGCTGAAGGCTTTTGTCCCGACCATGCTTCAACTAGTGTCTTGTCTGGAACTGCCTTAGTTGGACATCGGTTGAGCAAATAGATTGAGGTATAGACTGCCTCTGTCCAGAACTTCTTCGGCAATCCCTTCTCCGCTAGCATGGATCTCGCCATCTCCATGACTGTTCGATTTTTTCTTTCTAACACCCCATTTTGTTGTGGAGTGTAGGTTACTGTAAGTTGATGCTCGACGCCTTCATCTTCATAGAACTTGTTAAATTCTTTTGAGTTGTACTCGGTACCTCGATCACTTCTCAGCTTTTTGATCTTGTGACCACTCTGTTTCTCCACGAAGTTTTTAAATCTTTGGAATATTCTAAAGACTTCCGACTTTTCTTGGAAGAAGAATACCCAAGTCATTCTAGAATAATCATCTATGAAGAGTATGAAGTACCTGTTTTGATTTAGTGAAGATGTCCTCATGGGGCCACAGACGTCGGTATGAACAAGCTCCAATATCTCCTTGGCTCGCCATGTTTTATCCGTTGGAAATGGTTGTCTGTGCTGCTTCCCGGACATGCATCCTTTGCATACACATTCCTTCTCATTTAGAATGGGTAAATCTCTCATCATATTTTTCTGATGAAGTAGCCGCAATGCATTGAGGTTGAAGTGCCCAAACCTTCGATGCCATAGACTTGTGTCGTCGAATTGAGCCATCATGCCTTTTTGTGGATATTGCCATTGGATGGGAAAATTTCTATTATTTCCCATTTTTACCTCTGCAATTTCTTGATTATTTTGTAAAAATATGTGTACAAAACACTACAACTTGCCGGACGTATTACAACTTGAAAAGAAATGTAGAAGGAGAAGATCAAACTAACAATGAACTTAAAACACGAAAAAAACAAAAGAAACTGTAAAATCGTATTCTAATGCCGAGTCGAGGAGGCCTCTTTCCGCAAGACGAGATACGCCCCGGTAGTGCTCTCGGTTCTGGCGTATCGTCTCCAAAGATAAAACGGCAGCATCTCGTGGGTGGCAGCACCGCAAACCAACGAGCTCCGGCGAATAGGAACGAGGCGAGGACAGAGCTTCGACACGAGCTATGTATGCAGAGAGTGCTTTGGAATGCTGGAATGCAGATGTGCAGTAGGTGGCTTATGTTGGGAAGACATGTCCTATTTATAGGCGTCGTCCCCCTCATGAGGAGCATGCTGGAGTCAACACCCATATTGATGTTGGGTGTTACGAAGTTATGTCCCCCTTAAGTGCAGAGGGGTTACGTGGCGGTTTCTGGAGATAAGGTGGGAGTTACACCCACGTTTCCCGCAGAGCCATCATGTCGGAACGTTACCGATAGTTACGATGAATCTGGACAACGCGTGCGTCCAGGTTCATTGGACGTATCCGGACGTCTCTTCAAGTGCACAACAGGCCCAACAGATTGGGCCACACGAGTTGGGCCTCGGACCAACTTCATCTTTGGGCTCGATCAAACATTGATCCAAAATATACGGGCAATGGGCCACGGAACCAGGCCCACGAAGCAACCCCACGAACAAGCCCATGGAACCAAGATCCGGGCCCGAACGGGATGGACGGAATCGCGTCGGGCGAGGCGAACCGGACTGGGCCGGTTCCTTGTCTTGGCGTGTGGGCTTTTCCAGCCCATCACTTGTGCACATAATTATACTAAGTGTTCAATGAACCACTTATATAGACAATTAATGAATGTACATTAATCAATGTGGGATAAGGATTAATTAATCCATGCTTATCCCCTTAAATACATAACTTCATGTTTAAGTAACCAACTTTGATCCATTATTTCTCACTCACCGAAAATCGGATTTGAGAATGTGAATATACCACGATCATCTACTCAAAGCGTAGATCGATCCTATGCCGTTTAATTTCACAAAATTAAACGTTACGTCACTCAAAATCTTGGTCAAAGTAGCTTCCGGCAACTTGACCACATATAAAACTTGACCATATATATATATATATATATATGATTTCAACAATCCTCCACATGAGTGGAAATAGCCATATGCATGTATGCAGACACAGCTCAGTCCTCAAGAGATGTTAAAATATTTAGACATATGGTTTATGGCCTTGAACCTTCCATAGTTAGTACCATCGAGTACACAAGCGGATTAGTGGACACGATGCCTTGAACTATTCCCCCACAACGTGCATTGAGAAAATGGTATTAACACTTTAACACCTCAACCTCATCCGTTCTCACGTTTGATTCCATTTTGGCCATGGACATCCACTTTGGATTCATAAGTGTTTTGTTTGAAGCGGCCCCACTTCGCACTTACATAGGTGATTCTTTACCGAGTATCTTTCCATACTCAACCTCCTCGAGGTATCTTAGGAATTATTAAGAGTCAACGACTCAACCTCACCACTAGGCAAGTTTTCCAACACTCGTTTGCTTTCTAGGGAACAGACTAACTTGAGTGTTTACACACGAATTCCTATAGCTTAGTTCTCCCATTGAACCAAGTTCTTGGGATCTCCAGTCATCATGGATGGATTACCACTATGATTGTTCTTAAGATGTGGATTTTAATCTCATTCCCTCTAGCAACTTGATCATTTGATCCCGGTTCAACCCTTTGGTTAGCGGATCGCAGATTATCTATTGACTTGACATAGTCGGTGAGATAACCCCACTTGTGATCAAATGCCTCACGATATTATATCGCCGACGATATGTCGAGACTTACCATTATACAAACCACTTTTCGCCTTCCAATAGTTGCTTTGATATCACGGTGAATCATCACCGGTGGCACGAGTTTAGACCAACATGGAATATCTTCCAAAAATTACAGAGCCACTCGACTTCCTCACCGACTTTATCCAAAGCTATGAATTACGATTCCATGGTGGATCGGGCTATACACGTCTGTTTCATGGATCTCAAGAAACAAGCACCTCCCTAATCTTGAACACATACCCACTTGTAGAAAGTGAATCTTTCGTGTTAGATATCGATTGGCATCACGGTACCCTTCAAGTCTTGGGGATATCTCGTGAAATGCAGCCCATGATTTTGAGTATACTTCAAGTACCTCAAAACACTCACTAGAGCATTCCAATGCTCCTTGCTTGGATTGCTCGTGTAACGACTCAATTTATTCACGGCGCAAGCTATGTCGGGTCGGGTGCAATTTGTAAGATACATCAAACACCCGATGACCTTAGCACAGTCTTCTTACCTAACAGGTTCACCACTGTTCTTACTCAAGTGAACATTGAGCTCCAATGTGGTCTTAGCAGGCAAGCTATCAAACGCGTTGAATCTCTTAAGCACTTTCTCGACGTAGTGAGATTATGTCAAGATAATTCCTTCTGATCTTCTTAGAATCTTGATTCCAAGAATTACATCAGCTAATCCCATGTCCTTCATGTCAAAATTTCTATTTAACATGTGCTTTGTGTCATTAATGACTTGAGTATTGCTACCTATGATCAACATGTCATCTACATACAGACACACTATAACATAACTATTATCAGTGTTCTTAACGTAGACACATTTATCACACTCGTTGATCTTGAAACCATTTGCCAACATTACATTATCAAATTTCAAGTGTCATTGCAACGACGCTTGTTTCAAACCATATAGAGACTTCACGAGTTTGCATACCTTGCCCTCTTGACCAGGTACTACAAACCCTTCGGGTTGCTCTATATATACCTCATCCTCGAGGTCACCATTCAAAAACGCAGTCTTAACATCCATTTGATGAATCTCAAGATTGTGCAAAGCGGCAATTGCGAGAAGCACCCGGATAGACGTAATCCTCGTCACATGTGAATAGGTATCGAAGAAATCGTACCCCTCTTTTTGTTTAAACCCTTCGACAACCAAACAGGCCTTATACTTTTCAATTGATCCATATGCCTTGTACTTTTTTTTAAGGATCCATTTGCATCGTAAGGGCTTACAACCTTCTGGAAAATCAACCAACACCCAAGTGTGGTTTTGCAGAATGAAATCAATCTCGCTTTGAACAGCCTCTTGCCAGAGCATTCCGTCTGGCCGAGCATAGGCTACGTTGATCGAATTTGGTTCTTCGTCCAACATGAACACAATATAGTCAGGACCAAAATCCTTTGGCGTTCTGACTCTACTGCCACATCTCGATTCCGACCCCTCTAGATCAGACCTCGATCGTTTATGCGATATCGGTTCTTCAATTAAAGGTTTAGAACTTGAAGCTTCACCATCAGCTCTATTGCTAGAACTGGCTTCACTTTTATCCTTGTCTTTACAGGGATAAACACTTTCAAAGAATATAGCATTCCTTGATTCAATCATCGTCCCCACAGTCATATCCGGTACCTCTGACCTGTGGATCAGAAAACGATAGACGCTGCTGTTCAGTGCATACCCAATAAAGATACTATCGACTGTTTTAGGTCCAATTGCAACTTTTTTAGGAAGAGACACCTCAACCTTCGCCAAACACCCCCACACTTTGAGATATTTGCATGATGGTTTTCTTCATTTTCACAACTCGTAAGGAGTGACATCCTTACTCTTAAGTGGAATCTTGTTCGATGTAGTTGGTTGTCAAAAGACTTCTCCCCACAAGTTCGGGCAACCTCGGACTAATCAACAAAGCATTCATCATCTCCTTAAGTGTTCGATTTTTCGTTCAACAATGCTATTAGGCGAGGTGAATAAGAGGCGTCGTTTGATGTATTATACCACTTTCGTTGCATAATGCTTCAAACGAGCTACATATTCTCCCATCTATCACTTCAAATGTCTTAATTCGATGACTTAGTTGATTCTCGGCTTCGTTCTTAATGTTTTTAAAAGCTTCAATAGCATCGTCTTTACTTCTTAGAAGATAAAGATAACAATATCTTGTACAGTCATCAATAAACGTGATGAAGTACTTTTTACCACCTCTAGTTTGTACAAACTTTAAATCACATACATCAGTGTGAATAAGTTCTAGAGGTTTAGTACTCCGTTCTACCGAATGAAACAGTAACTTAGCCATTTTGGCTTCCACACAAACCTTACATTTCGTTTGTGTATTAACTTCATTTAATTTTAGTAAATTTAAATTTACTAATCTTTTTATTGCATTTAGATTAACATGTCCTAATCTACAATGCCATAAATCAGAGCACTCAGTCAAGTAAGAGGAAGTAGATGCATTTTCATTCGTAGCAACTTTGGGTACACGGCGCACAACCATTACATTTAGTTTGAAAAGACCCCCGGTGAGATAACCTCTACTAAGGAACTTCCCAAACTTAGTCAAGACAAACTTGTCCGACTCAAAAACTAGTCTAAACCCCTTATTAACTAGAATAGAGCCCGACACTAAGTTCTTGCGAATGTCTGGGACATGCAGCACATCCTTCAACGTGATCTCAATGCCTGATGACATCTTGAGCACCACGCCACCAACTCCGGAAACCTCGGATGAAGCTTGGTTCCCCATGTTGAGCTTCCTCCCCTCAACAGGCTTGTAGGTGGAGAAACGCCTCTTTTCGGCGCAGACGTGCACAGTTGCGCCAATGTCGATGAACCATCCACCTTGATTCTCGACGTGGTTGAATTCTTCGGTCACCACAGCAGTCAAGTCATCCTTGTCCCATTTGTCGAAGTCCTTCTCGACAACGTTGGTAACTTGCTTAGCCTTCTTTTTCTTAGGCTGATGGCAGTCCTTCATCGTGTGACCATGCTTGCCACAATTTTAACAGTCCCCGTTAAACTTACGGGCAACCATCTTCCCTTTACCTTGGTCGTTGACATTGGGACGAATACGTTTGTTGGAGGGACCGCCTCTCTCCAACAGGTTGACTTTAGCATCGATCAAGCCTTTCGCTTTTAATTCTTGCTTCTTCACGTCAGACTCGATGCGCAGTTTGACGATCAAGTCTTCAAGCATCATATCCTTTCGCTTGTGCTTAAGGTAGACCTTGAAGTCTCTCCACCCCGGGGGTAGCTTCTCAATTACTGTAGCGACGACAAAGCCGTTGAAGCAGTGTGCCTTCGACGATCCTCGTGTACAATGAGTTGAAACTCTCGCACTTGGTCCATGATCTATCGAGAATCGACCATCTTGTAGTTCAAATATTTGGCTACAATGAACTTCTTTGTACCTGCATCACCACTACGATACTTCTTTTCTAACGCATCCCACATACATTTGGATGTCGTTACAACAACATAAACACTATACAAGCTATCTTCTAAACTACCAAGTATAAAGTTTTTACAAAGATAGTCGCCAGTACGCCAGTTGTCATATGTTGCTCGGACGTGAAAGTCCGTCACTTCAGCCCCCGAAACGGCGGGCTCATCTTCCACCAAGAAGTTGGCGAAGCCCAACGTCGTGAGGTAGAACAACATCTTTTGCTGCCATCTCTTGAAGTCGGATCCTCCAAACTTCGGCGACTTTTCGACGGGCGCATCATCCTTGCGGTATGAACATGCACCGAGATCGATCCAAAATCGGATCCACCAGCACCACTTGAAGTGTGCTGAAACATAGAACTTGTATGAGAACCACCAGTGTTAGATCCCATGGATCCAACAGTTGACCTACTAAAAGTGGAACCAACAGTCGACCCAAAGGGTCCAATGGTTAACCCTGAAGGCATCGAACCAAACATGGCTGTAGTCATAGTGCCAGAAGTGGCAGCGACGGAGGTGGCGATAGTGGCGGCGGCGGAAGCAGAGTCGGTTGCAGGAACAGTCGACATCTCCAAGCAAATGTATTAGTTTCGAAAGTTTTAAGTCAATTTTAATGTCTCAACTCCTTCGTGGCAAGTATTATCTCGTCTTGCGATTGTAAGAATATGTGTACAAAATAGTACAACTTGTCGGGCATATTACAACTTGAAAAGAAATGTAGAAGGAGAAGATCAAACTAACAATGAACTTAAAACACGAAAAAAATAAAAGAAACTATAAAACCGTATTCTAATGCCGAGTCGAGGAGGCCTCTTTCCGCAAGACGAGATACGCCCTGGTAGTGCTCTCGGTTCTGGCGTATCGTCTCCAAAGATAAAACGGCAGCGTCTCGTGGGTGGCAGCACCGCAAACCAACGAGCTCCAGCGAACAAGAACGAGGCGAGGACAGATCTTCGACACGAGCTATGTATGCAGAGAGTGCTTTGGAATGCAGATGTGCAGTAGGTGGCTTATGCTGGGGAGACATGTCCTATTTATAGGCGTCGCCCCCCTCATGGGGAGCATGCTGGAGTCAACACCCGCATTGATGTCGGGTGTTACAAAGTTATGTCCCCCTAAAGTGAAGAGGGGTTACGCGGCGGTTTCTGGAGACAAGGTGGGAGTTACACCCACGTTTCCCGCATAGCCATCATGTCGGTACGTTATCGACAGTTACGATGAATCTGGACAACCCGTGCGTCCAGGTTCATTGGACGTATCCGGACATCTCTTCAAGTGCACAACAGGCCCAACGGATTGGGCCACACGAGTTGGGCCTCGGACCAACTCCATCTTTGGGCTCGATCAAACATTGATCCAAAATATACGGGCAATGGGCCACGGAACCAGGCCCACGAACAAGCCCAAAGACCAAGATCCATGATCCACAGAATCGAAACCGGACCGGGCCGGGCCGGGCGGCCGCGAACTGGACGACCGGCGGCGGCGGCGTGTGGGCTTTTTCAGCCCATCACTTGTGCACACAATTATACTAAGTGTTCAATGAACCACTTATATAGACAATTAATGAATGTACATTAATCAATGTGGGATAAGGATTAATTAATCCATGCTTATCCCCTTAAACACATAACTTCATATTTAAGTGACAAACTTTGATCCATTATTTCTCACTCACCGAAAATCGGATTTGATAATATGAATACACCACGATCATCTACTCAAAGCGTAGATCGATCATATGCCATTTAATTTCATAAAATTAAACGTTACATCACTCAAAATCTTGGTCAAAGTATCTTATTGGCAACTTGACACATATATATATATATATATATATATATATATATATATATATATATATATATATATATATATATATTCGTTGATTTCAACATATTTCTCATGTCGTAAATTTGACATGATTTATTCTCAAAATGGAGGCATATCCATTCTCCATCATTTGGCCGACACTTAGTAGATTTTGTGCAAGACGTGGTACGAGGAGAACATATCTTATAAATCGCGTACCTTTCTTCGTTTCTATGGCGATTGTACCATTTCCTCTCGTCTCCACCAGTTCTCCGTTGCCCATCTTGACATTTGTTTTGATTGAAGTATCTAGATCGCGGAAGATACCTCCATTGGATGTCATATGGTTGCTGCATCCTCTATCGATATACCATTCCTCTGCTTTTGCTTCTATTGCAGAGTGACACGCATATAATAGATGATTTCCTTCTCATTTTGATCTTCAGAGAAACTAGCCTGATGATGCCTTTTATCTCTGCAATTTTTTTCACATACCCAAATCTTTTGCAATTCCGGCATTGTGGTTTTCCTCTATGATAACAATCCTTCTCCAGATGGTTCGTCCTCTTGCACGTACCGCATGGTGGGAAGTTGCCTCTTTTCTCCATGTTGTTGAAGCTTCCTTCCTTGCTATAGATTTTAAATTTTCCACCGTCTCTTGACTTATCACCTTTAACGTTGAGCTTGGACTGAAAGGCGCTTTCAAGTGAATTTTCTTGTCGCCTACTCAGTCGTTGCTCGTGGGCTTCTAAAGAACCCATCAGCTCTGCGACTGACATATTTGACAAATCCTTCGATTCTTCAATGGCCACTACTACTGGATCATACTTCTCATTGAGACTGATTAAGACCTTTTGGATTATCCTTTCATCGGATATCTTTTCTCCAAAAGTTATCATTTGATTGATTATTTCCATAATTCGAGAGATAATCTTTTGCAGCTTCAGAATCTTTCATTTTAAGATTCTCTAGTTCTCGCCTTAAACTTTGTAGTTTAATGGTTCGAACTTTAGCATTTCCTTGGAACTCCTCCTTAAGGATATTCCAAGCTTCTTTTGCAGTAGTAGCTCGAATAATTCTTGCCATAATAGAATCACTAATCGACTGTTGAAGAAGATAAAGAGCTTTGGCATTTTGTTGCTTTAATTTCCTACGTACCTCGGATGAGGATGCTTTATTGCTTTCTTCTTTCGACATGGTGACTCATTCTTCAACAACATCACAAAGATCATGAGACTCAAGGCAAGTTTTCATATGGACACTCCAATAGTCGTAGTTTTCTCCATTGAACATTAGAGTCGTGACGGAGAGACTTGACTCCATAACGCCAGCTTATGATCGAACTGGCTCTGATACCACTTGTTAGAAAATGAAGGTAATTATTGGTGGTTTGGATATAGAGGGATTTAGAATGGAGTTCTTGTATCCAAGAAAGGCTATAGATATATTTGCTATGTATTTAGCTTAGAGCTTTTAGTTTTTGGCTTAGTTGCAAATGATCCTAGTGAGCTCTATTTATAGGTGTTGGAGGATCATTCTAGATCCTCATTTATTATATTAAAAATCTAGAATTCTCTACTACTATCTAGCTTGAGAATTCTCTAGATCCTAGATATTTTCTCCACTCTTGAATTCTCTAGAATACATAAAACTTTTCTATACTTAACTAGATTATTCTAGATAAATGCATCACTATTTAATACGGGGTTTCCACCCTCAATTGAACTACTCAAAATCAAATTCCACTTTTTCTTCGAAATCAAATACCATATTAGCTATCTAAACTACGATTCCACATTTGACTCCTCCGCCGCCTCCGAAGACTACGCCTCTGCTGCCGTGGACGTCGGCGAATCCCTTTCTTTCGGGGACATAGCGGAGGCCGTCGGAGGAGCCATAGGCGACCATATCCTAGCCGTTTGCGTCCGGCGGCGCGAGGACTTGATCGAGCTCACGTGGGAACACGTGTGCGAGAGTTTTGGCCGAAACCCTACCTAAGTATGGCGTTCTTCATCTTATTTTCGTATTAAACGTCGACCACCAACACGTGTACGCACCGGAAGGCGAGCGTCCTTTCACGATTCCGGCTGTGGAGATACCGTCGTTTGCGCTGTTGGAGAAGCACGAGGTTGATGATGAGGAGAAGGGTGTTGCTCCATTTGCTTGGAGGAGCTCGGCGACGGCGGCGAGCAAGGGAGAGCAGCGTTGAGAACACCGTGTTCGCATGTGTTTCACGGCGACTGCATCAAGAAGTGGCTGAGGAAAAGCCCTTGTTGCCCGCTTTGCCGATACGAGATGTCCACAGAATAGAGCGAGAGAGAAAATTTTACATTTCAAGATTTGACAAGTTGCTCTCAAGAATTGTTATTTTTAAGTTTTTTTTGTTATGTTACATGATCGAGTGAGTGGTGGTTTTGTACAATTAGAACAATGAAATTATATTATTCTCATATTAAAGAAATAGGTGGTTTGTAATGCATTCTTCTCAACCATCATTTTTACAAAGTATCTTATTCTCCACGATATTGAATACTCTTCCGTGGTGTCACACCCCGTCTAGACTCTATACTAGCAAGGATCGCCAATTTGGGAGGGAGTGACTGATCTGATGTTTGATTCATAAGACCATATTTATTTATATACAAGAGAATTCAAAAAGGGTTAAGACTCAAGGTATAACAAGGAAACTGACTAATGTATATATAAATCAATAAGATCAAGTTGAAATGTAGGGTTGTTAAACGGTTCGGTTTCGGTTAACCAAACCGAATTATTCGGTTAACAAAATCGAATTTCTCCAAAAAAGTTGAACTGAAATTGAACCATTTTAAATTTTTGGTTAATCGAAAACCGATCGGTTCCGACGGTTCGGTTTTCGGTTAACCGAAAAACCGAATTAAAATTAATTAATAATAAAAATAAATAAAATAATAATTACAAAACTGAAACTTATTATCAATAAATAAAATATTTAACAAATAATTAAAATAATTAATAAAGTAATAATTAAAAATTGATCTTCAGAATTTTTAATTAATTAATTAATAATTAAAAATAAAAAATGGTTTTTCGGTTCCGAACCGTTCGGTTATCGGTTAACCAATAATCGAAATTTTATTCAACTCTGGAACCGAAACCGAACCGATAACCGAATTTATCGGTTTTCGGTTAACCGAATTTATCGGTTTCGATTCGATTTCGGTTCTAACCGAAAACCGTTTATACACCCCTATAGCAATGTACATATAAGAACAATTTGAATTTGACTGAAAGCATTTTAAGCTTAGAATTACACAACACCAATGCATCAAAGATTTATAACGAAAGACTTGAAATAAGATATGTGTATGAAGACACACATCTTACACTATACTATAGTCAACAAAGTTTCACCCGCACTCCTTTCACACTTTAGTTCAATCTGCATATTTAGAAATACATGCAAGATTGAGTACAAAAACATTCAATGGACCCATACAAAAAACTATACATTTTTTAATTAAAATCCATAAAAAGAGAAAGTTTTCTTCACAAGAGGACTATATATATCTTTGGCATCTTAGATTATGTCACATCAATCTAAATAGGATCTAAAGACTTGCTAAGAATGAAGCATTCGGTGAATTTACGGTTACTTTATTTCCAGTATGTGAAAATGACTCGAAATTATACTACGATAAAACATATACTCAAGTACTTGAAAATGACTCGAAATTATATGCTAGTTTATCAGAGAGACAGTCTAATGCCTTTGGATTATTGTGATTCAGATTTTCAAGCTGACCGTGATGAAAATAAGTCTACCTCAGGCTATCTGTTAACTAGGGGTGAGCAAAACCGAATTCAAACCGAATAACCGAACCGAACAGTAGCAATTTGGTCGGTTTGGATCGATTTTTAACAACTTCGGTTCTATTTGAATGCAAAAAATGAAAATCGAAACTTTTTCTATTCGGTTCGATTTAGTAATCCAAAATTTCAGTTCGGACCGAACCGAACCGAAGTTCATATAAATATATATATATATATATTAAATTATTAAAATATTAAACCCTATTAAATTAAATTATATATATAAGTATTAAACCATATTAAATTAAATATATATATATATATACATATTAAATTATTAAAATTATAAAAAGTTCGGTTAGCCAAAAATCGAACCGAAATCGAAGTTTAAAATTCGGTTCGGTTTGGTTGGGTTTGAGTAAAAATTCGGTTCGGTTCGGTTGTTGATTTTGAACGGTTCGATTTTTTCGATTTTGAATTTTCAGTTCGGTTTTTAACCGAACCGACCGAATGCTCACCCCTACTGTTAACCTTGAGAGTTGGAGCCATATCTTGACGGAGTGCAAAACAGCGTTGCATTGCAGACTCTACCATGGAGATTAAATATGTAGTCGTATCAGAGGGTGCTAAGGAGACAGTGTGGCTCAAGAATTACCTCTTGGATTTAGGTGTGGTACTTCGTTTGCCAAAGAGTATCACATTGTTCTGCGATAACTCTGGTGCAATAGCAAACTCGAAGGAACCATAGACCCATAAGGGGACGAAACACATAGAGAGAAAGTACCACATCATACGAGAAACCGTACGATGAGGAGATATGGTTATATAGAAAAATGGTATTGCGGATAACCTAGTTGATCTATTCACGAAGAGCATGCCGCAAATAGTCTACGACAAACATGTTCAAGGACTTAGATTGCAAGATGAACCCCACTTAGTTTAAGAAATTTTTTGCATAAGTGGGAGAGGTAAAGTAATGGTGTTTGTAATAGCTAGTAGGGAGATACATTGTATACTAAAAGTTTGTTTTAGTACAAGTGGAAGATTGTTAGATTTGTATACTGAAAGTAGATTGGTTGATGTTGTATACTATGTTTCACGTTACTACTATCTCGATCTCCTATCTGAATTGTTTACTTGATTGCATATATTGTCACATTATCTCATATAAAAGTTAGATCATATAGTGTGTAGAAGATCACAAAAGTCTATATGATTGATCAAGCTAGTTAAAACATAAAAAGGATCACAACTGATATAACTTGAGGACGAGTTGTTGGTATAAGCTATAGTATAAATAAGAATCTATATTGGTATGTCTTGACGTATTGATGAATAACATATGAGTTCTTCTATATGACCGTCGTGAAGAACATAGATCTCGATGACTTTATGTTGATCTAAACCTCGATAAGGTTTCAGATGAATATGAGTTACTGACCATCACTTTGACTTGTTATCGGTGAGGATTACATGGGATAACTCAATATTCTTCGCATCTTGGATGGTGACAGTGCTTATATATATATATATATATATATATATATATATATATATATATATATATATATATATATATATATATATCATGCTGATTATCTGTATCGAGTTACCGTATCCGTTTAGGATAATGGCATCTCTTTAAGGAGCTCAAAATGTTTATTGTATTAAACCCTGCATGATTAAGTTAGCTTAAGTACAATAATAAGGTTGAGTGGTACTATTTAAGAAATAAATAAAAAGATTAATTATTTTAAGGAGTCATAGTACTATAAATAATTAATGGACGTAAGATATCTTAAATACGAGAATTTGTAAGTCTAAGTATAAGCCCGACTCAACTTCAATAATAAAAGGGTAAGTCAACATTTATTCTCTAGTGGAATAAATAAATGTTTATGAATTAATTTATATTATGGACTGAACATAAGATAATTAATTCATTTTAGGCACTTTTGTATTCCTTATATTTTATCCTTGGGTTGGCCCACCAAGGTCTATCTACCATGATATTTTTGGCCACCGTCTACACTTCCACTGAGACTATGTTCTGATTATTGTAATATTTATTTAACACATTTCCTAATCTTGATAGATATTATTTGATATAAAAAATATCAAGAGATAATTATTCTAAAAATAAATTATCTTCAAGAAAAAAGATAATTATTGTATTTATTAGATGTGTCAGAATCCTATCACATTAGGTTTCTAGGGAGAACACTATAAATACATGGTAGGAGAAATCAGTAGTATCCTCACAACTACAATGATTTGAAATCACTAGGCAATGGGTGAAAGTTTAGTGTTCTCTATAGATTGCTCTAACCCAGTATTGAAGATCAGACATATGAGACACAGTCCAAAAGATCAAAGCTGGAGTCAGCCATCGATCAGATTTGTTAGAAATTTGCAGGTAAAGATAAGAAAACCCCTAGTGTTGCAATTAATATATATGCTAGAAATAGACATGCACGGTTTTACGACACGGGGGCCGCCCCAGGCCCGCCCTAAAGTCAACAGTTCGGCCCGGACCGACGGTCAACGGCCCGAACGAACCGTGAGCTAGGGCTCAGGCCGGGCTCGGTTCATGCGAATCGGCCCGAAGCGACGTTAACCGCCGGTCCGAAACCGTGGGTTGGGATGGAACCATAGGTCCGGTTATAGCCGTTGGAACCGGCGGGCCTAGGGTCGAACCATGGGTCAGCGGGCCGGGGCGAACCGGCGGGCTTTTAGAGCCGTTGAACCGCGGTCCGCCCTAAACCGCGGTCCCAACGGCTAGAAAACGGCTATTTTCGATTTTCACCCCAAAATCACTCCTATAAATATATCCATCATCCTAACTCTATCCTCACTTCAATCTCTCATTTCTCAACCTTAATTCACTCATTTACATCTAATTTTCAAGCTTTCAAGCTCTCATTCTCACTCTCAAACTCAATCTCTCAAGTTCTCAAGCTCTCTCAATCTCTCATTCTTATTCTAAACTCTCAAACTTTCTCACTTCATCAATCATCATGTCTTTCTTTAAACGATTAAACAAGGGAAAGGAAAGGCCACCGATGAAGGAGCTCCAGTGAGGAGAAACATTCCAACTCAACGTTCACGAAGGGCCTTAGCGGTGGAGGAAATCTCAAGCAAGTTGCGAAAGGTTCTGTGAAGAAGATGCTCGATTTTATGAAATGGTGCATTGAATGGAAAGAAGTCCCAATTTCGGTGGCGTGGGCTCGAACGACCAAGACGACGATGAAGAAGGCGACGAAGAAGGCGACGAAGAATATGACGACTTTGACGAATCGCCGCCACAACCACCAAAATCAAAGGAACTTAAGTCCGACGTTTTGTGAAGCACTTTAGATACGTAAATTTTACGTTTCTTACAAATTAGTTTCACAATTTTAATTTCATGTTCATAGTTCTTACAATATCTTGTTATATTTTCTTTAGAAAAGTGGAAGTCTTAAGTGAAGCACCTCTTCCCGACGGTCGAAAGAGATCGTTGCTTATTGCAACTATTGCACGAAAACCTACAAATGGATCGAGAAAGGAGGTTACGGGCGCTCAATAGGCACATGGAGGTTCTCATCCTCATGAGTATGGAATATCAACGAACCAAGCTCAAATTAAAACCCTTCTCAATATTCTACAAGGTGCGTCCACTTTATTTAAATTTGATAAGGAAAATATGAAGATGCGATGGCTAGATATTGTGCTATGGAAAAACTCCCTTTTAATTATGCCGATAGAGTTACGTATGAAGAATGTTATAAAGAGGGACTTGGTCCTAATGCATGCAAAGTTAGTAGAAGTATTATGCTTAAGAAGATTAGGAGACAATGCATGGAAAAAAAACATGATTTAAAGAAATATTTGGTTCGTTTAGGTCATAAAGTTTCTATTTGTGCCGATGTTTGGACGGATGCTTATAATAAGAATTCTTATATGGGTATTACTTGTCATTGGATTGATTCGAAATGGGTTATGCAAAAACGTTTAATTGCTTTTAGAGAGTTTGAAGAGCCTCATAATGCTTTAGGTATTGCTAATATTATAATTGGTGTGTTAAATGAGTATTCTTTGATTAATAAAATTTTTTCCGTTGGTTTTGATAATGCTTCGGCAAACACCGCTAGTATTCCTCAACTTATTGAAGCATGCGCGACCTTCTTTTGAAGGAAAATACTTTCATTCTAGATGCATTTGTCATATTTTAAATTTATGTGTTCAAGATGCACTTAGTATTTTCAAGAATCCGTTAGTCCTATTAGAGATGCTATCAAATGTTTGCATGCTTCAAAACTTATGGGAAGAAATGGCAAAAATATTGTCGTATAAAAATATTGCTTATACATGTTTCAAATTGGATGTTTCATCGTTGGAATTCTACTTATGAAATGCTTAATAGTACTATTTCATATAAGGGTCATTTATGTGATTTTTTAGAAAAGAGTTTACATCTATTCAATTACATCTTAATGAGTCTCATTGGGATGCTTGCATGGATTTATATCGATTGTTAAAGGTATTTCATGGTGCAACGAAACAATTATCGGGAGTTTATTATTGCACTTCGTTATGGTTTTAGAACATTGCATGCATATTGCCATGTCTTTTCGTAGTTGTTTTAGTAAACCATCTTTATGTGGTGTAATTTATTTTATGGTTCAAAAGTGGCTAAAATATTTTAGGGAGATACCTACAATTTTTTTGATTGCTAAGTGTTTAGATCCTAAATGGAAATATGATGGTACTTGTCAAATGCTTAATGTTTATTATGATGCTTTTAGGCAAATGGATTTTCAAGGTGCTAGTATAGAAGGAGAATTAGTTTATTTTGATCTCCGGATGTAGATCAAATCAAATATAATCTTGAAAAGAATTTAAGAAGTCTTTTTCAAGAATATAGGTCGAAATATGGTAGTGATGATGATATTCAAACTCCACCTCCTTCTTCTATGATGTCTTCGATTAATTTTCCTTTTGATATGAATGAGTTTGATCCTTTGGTGCAACAAATGACTTGATGTACCAAAATAGAACATTCGAAAGGCCGAGAGGACAAGGTAATAGTGAATTAGATATATATTTGCAAACTCCTTTTGTCTTTGGTGTTGAAGATAGCGGTCCTTCGATCGATGTCTTGAAGTGGTGGTCGAAGAAAGAGGAGTACCCAATCCTCTCAATCATGGCAAAGGAGTTATTTGCCGTCCGGCATCCACAGTATCCGTTGAACAAGCATTTAGCATTGGAGGACTAATGCTTGATCAAAGAAGAAGCAACATGAAGCCGCGAACATTGAAGCTACAATGTTGCTCGATGATTGGTGTAGGGCCGACCTTAGAGCTCAAGAACCACAATGGGAAGATGGTAGCGAGGCGAAGACGAGGCCTTCACCGAAACGGATCGATCGAATCGGTGCGGAGACGGAGTAGAGCATTTAGAAATTAAAAGAACTACATGGACTTTGATTATACATGATTATGAGGATATGTAGGCAACTCAATTTTAGAAATTAAATTGAGCTCAAGTCCTTTATTATTATTATTTTTCATCCCTATGTAAAAGTCATAAACGGATTTATGTAATTTTACTCATCATTTATTAAAAATGCAAAGTGTTGACACATATTTTATATTTATACGTATTTTAACAAATGCAAAATGAAAGTATTTACAAGTTCAAACATAAAAAATCACTTACAAATTTAAAAATATTTACAAGTTTAGTAGTTTACAAATTTTACAACTTTAAAAATATTTACAAGTTTATTAAGCTTTAGACTTAAAAGTTAAAAGTTAAAAGTTAAAACTTAAAAGTTTGTTAAAATCTTGGACTTTGATACTTGTTGCATATTTGATTGAATTTTCAGAAAAATTGAGATATAATTGGAGATTTTACCCTTCATAAGAGTTGAAGTATATCGCGATACGAGTTCGTGGCGCAAACGGATCGAAAATCGGGCTCGGACGAGAGAGCGGATCGATACAAAATCGCTGCGTCTGCGAATAGGCCGAACCGCCGGGCCGGCCTAAACCGGCGGTTCGAGCTCGAACCGGGACCCATGGGGCTCGGGCCCTACCTAAACCGCCAACTAGTATGTAGGGCCGGGCTAGGGCCGTCACATTTGAACCGCCGGACCGCGGTCCCGCCCTAAACCGCGGTTCCGGCCCATCAACACGTCTGGTAGAAATATAATCAATGTATTGTGAATCAAACATCCAAGATAGATCATTGGGATTACGAAAAATCATATTTCCCTATAATTAGAATACATCTCTTGCAGCGTATCCCTTATGGTTTTAGTAGTGTCTAAGAACATAATATTCTCACTCACCATAAGGAGATAGGTCATAACAGGATAATCATTAGCACTCCAAATACCATAATTGAGATCAGTAGTAGCACGAGACCACAGAAGATAATTGGAACATTTCAATCCAATGATGAAAGAAAGAAAGAAAATGAAACCCTAGGTAAAGTAGAGTAGAGTAGGAATAGTAGCAATGGTTGAAGGCGGACCAACAAGGACAAAGAAGATGTAGTGGAAACATGATAACGACGATGACACGGAAAAACAGAGTACTGTAGCGGCGATGCAAAAAAAATATAGTTAGGTACCTGCTTTGGCACCATGTGAATTAGTAAAGTATAGAGAGAAAAGAATGAATTCTATATTCACAACAAAATAGTCTTCCATGTATATAAGGAGTAGAAAGCTATGATTACTATTAGGTTAAATCTAGTCCTAAAATAACAATAGATACATTTTTATTTTGATGATGTAGTGAATTTATTCTTTTGTTATGTCAATCAAACTTTATCTATAATTGGGTTAACCTTATGATTCAATAATGGACACTTTCTCCGGCTATGAAGCTAGCCTTGGTAATCCCAATGTTATCCGCTCTATGGTTTGCCATAACGGAAACTCTTGCAGTATCTTTGTCGAATCCTAATTGTCAACAAAATTGCGGAAATGTGACCATTCCCTATCCCAAACGCAGTGTAAATTCCTTCTTCAATGTCATGTGTCAAAATTCAACAGTTCCTCAAGAGTCAACTGTTGGGAACATCAGTTTGGAAATAGTACACAGAATCTCTGCTCATATCACTCAAGGGAGGTCCATTTTACATCTCAGCACACCACAATTCATTGGTTGTGATGGGCTGCAAGAAGTCGGTGTGGTTGCATATTAATGTTGCCACAGTTGGAGGGTGCATGGCCGTCTGTGATGTCACCACTTGCAATGGCGTTAACTCATTGATTCCAAGACAGACTCCAAGAGCTTCGGTATACTCACCAAAACAATAGTAGCTTCTGTGGGTATGTTTTTCCTGCTAACAAGATATGGTTGCAAAATGAGGATTACACAAGGCATAAAGCTCTGGCATTTGGAGTGATCCGGTGAATCCATTTCATCCAGAATTTGGATTTGCACCGCTGGTACTTGAGTGGGAATTTGGTCATGAAACACAAATCGATAGTTGCACAAGTCCAGATGATTTTCCCCCTTTGGTCCCGCAGTCAGATGGATTTTTCGTCTCGACTAGTGATCATTGCTTCGGATATCCTTATGATTATCGCTGCCGTTTGTTCGATAATTATGTCCACGAGTATAAATATGCTACGTATTATGTTGATCATGTAGAGGATTATGCATCGTCGATTCGGTAATGCAAATGCTATTGTATGCCTGAAGGAAATGTGTACACACTTGAAGGATGTGGTCTTGATGAATATAACACAATGGGGCATTTTGAAGATGGCAATGACTGATTTCGACTCATCTTCAAAATATCATCATCGTTGTTGGCAGTGTGGTTGGAGGGCAAAAATTGCCAAACAAGTAGCCGGAGCACTCTACCGCGTCTATTCCCATCTATCACCGCGATATCAAGTCAACAAACATACTCCGGGATGAAATTTCAGATTTCGGGACATCAAGATCGGTTTCTATTGATCACACGAGTTGTAGGCGGCACCTTTGGCTACTTGGATCCCGAGTACTTCCAGTCAAACCAGTTGACAGAAAAGAGCGACATATACAATTTTGGGATGGTGCTGGTTGAGCTTCTAACGGGGGAGAAAGCAATATCTGCTGCTAGAGTTGAAGAAGGAAGGGGTTTGGCCATGCACTTCTTGCATTCCATGGAGGAATATCAATTGTTTGATATTGTTGATGCAAGAGTGTTGAGAGAGGGTAAAAGGGAAGAAATTAATCGAGGCTATGGCAGAAATTGCTAGAAAATGTCTGCATTTGAATGGTAAGAGCAGGCCAACAATGAAGGAAGTTTCTCGTGACTTGGAGGCAATTCAAGCAGAGAAACAAGAATCAGAGTTTCTGCAAAATCATATGGAAAGCAGTGAGTGCAATTCTATTGAGTCTGATGGCTTTTCCATCTCTGAAATCTTTCAACTTGATGAGTCTTCACTCTTGAACTAGGAAAAGTTGAAGTACTACTTCTATTCAATGACAAATTTTCCTTATGATCTACTTATTTTGCATTGAGTGTGTCTATTTTTGTAATGTTGGTGTGATTATTAGATCGAATCAATAGTTCGAATTGCTCTTGTGGCTTATTAAAAGAAAATGTCATCGATTGTCTATGCTTAGGATGATTTATGTGGATGAGAAATCTAACAAAAGGAGAGGGGGGCAAAAATTAAATGATATATTACTACTTTTTAATTATAAATTATTCTACATTTATTATATCCACTTTTTTTTTCAATCAGAACACATTTTATTTTATTCTTAAACCTGTTTTGCAGTTGTATTCATATTTATGAAGCATGTTTTTAAATACCTAGCAAAATTGTATTTTTAGACAACAGGCACGACGGCTAAGTTCAGACCATAAATTTGTTCGCAAGGATAAGCAAATCGGCAAATTGTATTCTACTACTATGCACTTGAACCAAACATTGCACAACATGGCAGAAATGATACAATGAGACACCAACTAATATTCTTTCCCAAAATGGAAGAAAAAAGGAAGAAAAATAAAAGAAAACCAAAAATGGGTCATGGTTCATGATTTATTTCGCAGTTTTCTCAAAAACAGAAATGGAATATGAAAGATACACATAAGATGATACCTGGCCATAACAGAAAGTCAATTACCATGACCAAGCAGAAGAGCTTGCCTGCCCATGTACCACAAGATAGGTACCTAGAAATAATAAAGTTCTCAACCCTCTTTCCGATAGCTGAGTGAAAATATATAGTCTTTGTGAGAGCATATATACCTTGGTAAACGATCTATGAGAGACTGATTGGAGCATTTCAGCGCACGATCATACACAATCTCAGTATGTAGTTTCTTCATCTGCACATGAATGATTCCGCAAAGTCAATAATGTGGTGTTTATTTGATAAGCATATAGTCAACCGGGAACTGTTTTTGACTCAAATCTGAAATTCCTACAAATGAACTGTTTTGAGGTAGTTGGAGAACTTTAATGTTACATAAGAGAATAGGAGGTCTTGACAGTGAAAATGAAATTTCGTGTGTGGTCAGAGAACTTTCACTCACACGATTGTGCATTTCTTCTGGATTGATCTGGGGAAGCAAATCTATTGCTTTTGTGATTGCCATTACCATGTCATTTGTATCGGGCCGTGCAAGAACAATAATGTCATCTGGAAGAACCTACAAAACAAAGGTGAGGTGTCAGAAACCTGAATATAAACTACACATTTCTAGAAATGAGCCAGCAATGCTGGAAACCTCATCCCTTATCAATGTTAGCCGATGTAAGTGAACAGGTCAAATGACCATGCCTCTGGGACACCACAACAATCCTCAACTAGCTGAATCCAATATTGCTATACAGAATGCTTCTGTTAAGAACTGCGGCAGTGGACATTAATCATGTCAAAAAGATTGATATTGAGTCGTGGTGGCACATGAACAGGCCATTATAAGTTTTAGCTCATAGGTTAAAGGGATATGATCAATGCATGATGACATTGCTTATGCAGTAGTTATTTATGGCCTGGATCGGATGATATATCAGCTTTACAGGTTTGATTCATGATTGTATGTATAGATTTTAGGTCATGCTAAGCCAGTCTTTGGGTTAATATTGATCAGTTTCTTTCAGGACTGCTTAATCTAGTTTTCAGGCATAGTAGTGTAATATATGATCTTCATAATAGAACTGAACTGAATGATATCATGAATGATCTAGGGCTACGTACGTGCGGCGGACTCGGATTCAGAGCACGAAGGCACGGCGGACGCGGACGATGAGAGGAAGGTTCGTTTTAGGGCACTACAATTTGGTGGGAATGAATGATGGAGAAGCCGTTCAACAGTAGAGGATTTTTTTAAAACTTCAACAGTAGACTTTAACCAGTATACTTACTTTTTACTTTATTAAATTAAGAAATGTAATATTATTTTCTTTTGTTAAAACAAATAAATGAATTGTATTTATATGTATACCCAACTATTATATTTAATTTATTCTTTTTACTAATAATCTATAGAATTTAGAGGAATATAGTTAATTTTAGTGTACATTTAAATTATATATATATATATATATATATATATATATATATATATATAATGGAGTACTACGACAGCTAGCAAAGAATAAAAATATTATCATATTTGAGGGTTAACTTCTCAACATGTTATCAAACTATAGAGTTTGTATCACAAAGGTTACTAAACAAAATTTTGTATCAAAATAGGTACTAAGCTTTCATTTTCTTTCAAATATGGTATTTATCTTTTTTTTACACTTATAATGTCTTGAAAATTATTTTCGTCTATAATTTTATTATCTAATATTCTCAAACAAAGAAAATGATTTCAATTTTAAATATAAAATATTTAAAATAGGATAAAACTATTATGTGTTAATAATAATAATAATATTTTGTTATTATTGTATAGTTAGCAAATAATAATATTATCTAATTTTAAATATTTTAGCAATACCAAAATTTATTTTTTAGGAAAACTTAAATTTATTTTCTTGAGTCTATAGTGAATAAATATATATTTATTGAGAATATTAGAAAATAAAATTGTAGAAGAAAATAAGTCAGATACATAAGGGTACAAAAAGAGATAAATATCTTGTTTGAAAAGAAAAGAAAAGAAAGTTTAGTACCCGTTTTGATACAAAATTATGTCTAGTATAGTTTGGTAAGCTTTCGAGAAATTAATTCTCATATTTGACTACGATAACATAAGAATGACAAAAATAAAACCGTTTTGTATTACTACCTCTCTCCCACCATTCTTGGCTCGTTTTCCTTTTTGGGCTATCTCAATAAGTTGGCACGTTTCAAAAAGAAACAATTTACACTAAAAAGTATCTCGAATTTTGTCGCCACCTACTTTTTACACACAAAACACAACTCTCCTTAATCTACGCAAAGAAAGAAATGAGCCAAGAATGGTGGGACGGAGGGAGTACTTCATTACCCAACGGACAAATAAAATAGTTGTTTATAAGCGCATCTTTTAATTACACCGGGGTTTTTTATGCTTATGTTGGTCTATTGGTAGAGTGGTTAATGTATAAAGTCAAAGGTCTTGGTCAGTAGAGTGGTTAATATATAAAAGTCTTCGAAAGTCATAGTGACGTGACCTTTAAAATTTCTTTATTAATTGATATAAATAAATAAATAAATATCCGTTGACTAAAAGCGCAAAAGTTACCCTTAATAGACAACGATTTTGTCAATCACATAGGTTTTTAGAGATACCACCGCAGCTTTTCTTCAAAATCGTTATTTTTTAAGCATTATCTCCGAAATGAACGATAGATAGTATATTATTCGAAGAAGTACAACATCAAGCAAAGTTCATAGTCATTGACTTAGTAAACACTAATCCTAGCGACGTAAGTCCAGATCATAGATGAGAAATGGTCACTGGCTGATGTTGTAACTAGTGACACTAGAGTCATCGGGTAACTTTATCATGTTTCGTATTTTATTTTATCAATAACTGTCAAATAAATTATGAACTATGACTCATTTGACAATTTTAACATTATTTTTAGAAGTTGGTAATTAAATATCCAAATTATATTTTCTTGATTTGCAATTAAAGCTCTGCGTTGGGTTTGACATTTGGAGATGTGGCTTTTCCGGTCATTTGACTTCTCGTTTGTGCCAATTCATTGAAGAGAAAGACCGATCTCATATTAGGAAGTAATTTAGTGGTCGAATCAAACCTTGAAAGTAACTATTGAAGGAGATTTTTGACATACAAGTTAAATTCGACATACAATTACTTTTTTAGGAATATTTTGTCCAAAATAGAATACGATTCGTCCAATTAATTTAAGGCCTTCGATGTTCTTGAAAAGAAGAACATTTGGATATATGGTTTGCTAATTGTGGTTGAGTAATGACATAAAATTTTATCAAAAAAATTGATTTCACGATTGATTTGAGTTCTAGTTGTAAAAAAATATAGATTATGTATTTAATTGTAAAAGCAATATTGAAATTACAAAAAGGGTTATAATTAATGATTTATTTGGTTGTTTTGCCTTTATTTTATAAATGCACGTTATATAGGCGGAAGTGGCCTCATTCGGTACTGATAGTTTGCAATTAAAAACATGTCGTAATGAAAGAACTAACATCTCTATATGTTTTAGTCTGTTATATCTAGTTTTTTCAGTATGATTTATTCATCATGTATGGTTTGTTGACAATTGCATGCATATATTTGTGGATTTACCTAATGCTCACCAAATTAATGACTACCGATTCCCATGAATTCAAAATAATAATAATAGAATTTGGTGTAAGAATACACACTTGTTCAAAAAACACGAAAGAGCTAAATGAAAGATTAATACAAGAATGGAAAGCCAAAGAGTATCAAGTGAGTGGCTCGGTTACTAATTTAACTTCACCAATACAAAGACAAGAATTACTGCAAAGTGAAATCGCAAGCTCAACATTCTCTTAAATCCTACATATATTTGACATTGTCTGTAAAGTAAAATACCAAAATATTAAATGATTTATTTTGACTGCAATATTACCATTGAGTTAGGTCAACAGTACTGCAATAATAAGCACAATGAAAAGAGCAACGGAGCAAGACTTGTGGCACATGATAGGAACGGTTGCAATCACCATATCAGCAGGTGCCGAGTCAGAAATATAGTTTGGAGGAAGCTAAATTACTTTTTTTAATATAGGAGTGTCAATACAAAAAGAAAATAAAATAAAACTATCATGTTAAAAAGAACATTTTTTTTGCTGGGGGATGCTTGAGCTTACCTCAGCTCTAGATGTGCCACTGCATATCCTCTCCCACATTCCACACCCACTGCACTGCTCCGCTCCACAAGGACAATGTTGTTTTTATCTCTTTTGTTACAAGCAAAATTATCTAATAATAAATTAATACTCCATTCATCCGTTAAAATCTTTCATTGATTTTGATGGCACATGTTTTAATAAATTTAATGAGTGTAAAATAAGTGATGAATGGATCCACGTGGTAAGATGTATTATGTGAGTGGAAAATATGAGTGAATGATTTTTTTTTTAAATAAGTGGATAGATTCGGGTAGAAATTATTAGATTTCGATGGGGGCATGTCCAAAACAAAAGTGAACGTTTTTCATGAACGGATCAAAACGAAATTAAATCAACATTTTTCATAGACGGAAGAGTATATTATATTTTTGTTTTGTAATATGTATCTCATATGCGATATGATATACAAAATCACAAAAATTTATATAATCGATATCATGTTTTTAATATTATAAAAGTTCTTGTATTTTGACCATCACTTACGAGTTACGAGTCCTAAGGCAAATTAGCCATCAATTATCATAAAATAAACAAATAAAAAAAAAGCGGTTGGAGAATTCAAGTGAAGGGGATCGAATACAATAAAATAGAACTTTCTCTTTCATTGACTTTAACTTAATTTCTTTTCTTTTTTTTTTCAATTTACTATAGAAATTTAAAAGTCGTATCATGGTGGATTCGAACTCAAGACTCTGCATTAACTACTCTACCACTAGGCCAACATACGCACATGATTTTAACTTAATTTTTTTGTCAATTAATAGATAAATTTTAAAGATCACGGTGGACTCGAACTTAAGACCTTTGATCTCAGACATCAACTATTCTACCAATAAGTCAACACACGCACACAAAACATTATTCGATAACTCATTTTATAATATACTATTTAATTTAATCACTACCTTTCTTTACTTTAAAGACAAACCATAAAATAGAACTATTAGGAAAGCAACCGCAATAAAAGTTTGGGCAAAAGTCTATAAAATCTGTAAAATCAGTTTTGTATCAAAAAACTGATTAAATAATGCCAATAATAAATGCATTATGATGAAAAATAAACCAATCATTCACATCATAGTAGAAAGATTTGACTCTTTGCGTTTACTCCGCCGAACTTCTCCATCTCTTTTTTATTTAAAAGAAAGGTGGGGGGTTGCCCCAAATCTACATCTATACTGATATCAAAATATAGATTGCCTTAGTATTTAATTTTAAAGGTAATACTAATAGTTTGAGTTAGTATTTAATTTTAAAGGTAATACTAATAATTTTTGATTGGTTCAGAGCGCCGCCCCCCTTCAACAAATTAGAACCATTGAGGTGGGCCTTGGCTAGGTAAGGAAAGAGTGGCCGAGTGGTCAAAAGCGACAAGACTGTAAATCTGTTGAATTTTACGCACCAAAAGGATAAGGATACGAATTAAACCGACTATTAATGACTAGCTCGAACATTAGGAGTGGTCTGATCCCTTATTAGAAATCTTTCTCCCCTATAGTTAGTTTAAAATCACTTTATGGTATTGATTCAATCTGGTTGGGCTTTTACAATATATAGGATTCAAAATATATTAGAAGAAGTGAAATACATATTAATTTATCAGATATATATTAAAATACTACAATGATATATTAATTTATTAGTACATTAAAAATATATCATCTTTATATTAAAAAATGTATTTGCGGTTCTACTTTACTTTTCTGCATGCTAAAAGAAGAAGAATTAAATATCATAGATGCTACAATAATATATTAATTCATAGATATACATCAAAAAATTATCTAATTTCATCTTCCATTATTGTATAAAAAATATATCTACGGTTTTATATTTACCAATAACCATCAAAAAAATAGTTTTCAAATTTTAGCGATAATAATTACTATAAACCATTGTGAAATTTCTTATAATTATTCAACTCTAAGAATTGATTAATTTGAAGCTCATAAATCGTGTGCAGTGCAGACACTCTCCACTTCTTATTTGAGTTCATTAGTCATTATCATAATTGATGATCGGTAACCAAATGTATATATTGAATGAAATATACCTTATGTGGTATTATTAATTACTTTTACTATTATTATTGAAACAAATTTATTCAATATTTTGCCAATTTTGTCTTGTGAACGCTTTTGAGAAATTCAAACACCCTCCCAATATTTCTATATTTTCTGAACTTTTTAGTAATATGAACTATGTTTTATTTTTATTTTTTAGAATTTAGAATTTTATGAATTATCCATTAGTTATGAGCTTTTGAAAATTTCGTCAATTATTTTATGGTTTATAAATTGTATACCTTATTATTATCAACACTTTGTTTTTGTTTACTCAAAACGAAAATCTTGATTTTTTTTTTCATATGGAATAAACCATTTCAAATTAATTTCTCGAGTTTATTTAAGTTTTATATAATTTTTTTTTGTAAATTTCTTGGATTGTGAATGAATTATGTTCTTACAAATTAATTTATGAAGTATATGAAATGAATTAATTTACATAGGAATGAGCATTTATTTGAAAATGATGACTCTTGATAAAAGAATATAGCAGTCATAGAATTTTATTCCTTTCTTCATTTTCACATAACAATCATCATCTAAATTGTAAACCATATGATCTTGGTCACGTGGAAGAGTATATAGCAAAATCTAGAAACCGAAACTAAAACTATTTAGAATTAATATGAAATAATTTAACTTAGTAGCCTAATTTGATGAGATTAATATTTCAAAATAAAGACTCATAGATGTAAAATAGTACTAACATAATTCATGGGGAAGAGGGAGAAGAAGAAATTAAGAAAGTGAAGTAGTAATTATTATCAATAAGATGTGAAAATTGCAATTATTGTGAAAGCTAAGTTTTTTTTTTTTTAAATGAGTTGTGAAAGCTAAGTTGTAACTAAACAAGGTTAATTATTTAAGCAGGAGCCCACCACAGTACTATATTATAAGTGAGATTCCAGCTGTACCTTTTCATCTACTCACGTGTTATATAGTCAATAATAATCTTTAATCTCTCAGAACATGAAAATGCAATTGAAAAAGCTGATTAATAAGTGTAGAAATTTTGTATTAGGTCAAATCAAAAGTCATATAGAAACTGCTTGAAATTGATCACCCAACTTGATATATTAAGGTAATTATCTAATGTGGTGGTCTTTTGTTCGGACATTCGTATATACGGATAATGATACTTTTCTTCAATATAAATGGTATTTTTCTTCAATATAAATGATTCTTTCAAATTACAGTGTAAAAAACAAATGATATTTTTCTTCAATGTAAATGATATTTTTGTTAAGAATAAATGATACTTTTGTCCATCTGTACGGTGTGGACGGATGTACATGAGTTTTTGTGTTATCTAATTAGTGAGTTCGTAATATTATATTATGTCTGATTCGATGGGAAAAAAAGATTCAACTTTTTATGTTTCTGATCATAAATGAGATTTCGAGTTGTTGATGTCACACCCTAATTTAATTAGGTTTTGACCATTTTTCTTGAGTTTAAAGATCAATATCATATATAATAGTTATTATTTTCCATTAGTAATTTATTTGATTATTTTTATGTGAATTTTTTGGGTTATATATTAATCAATCTACAAGATATAAACAAATTGATGCTCATTAAATTTGAAATTAAGGATTTAATAATTTAACTTTTATAATCGTCTAAGCACATGTGGTATGATACTTGGGAGCCTCATTCATTATATATATCCTCATTGTCAAACCACATTATATAACATTATATAGTATGGGATACACTGGTAAGATCAACCTTACATACGAACGCATCCATATGTGCTTTGCATATCATCCACATATGGAGGTTGAAAGCTCGTAATTGCACGGCATATCCCCCACATATGATAGGTCGGAAACCCATATGAAAACCGAAAGCTTACAGAAGCATATATAGAAGCTTCCAAACCACCATATATTGAAGACATATTAAGCATATGATGATGGCGTAACACTTAAGATTGATCTAATCAGAGTTTTTGTGATATAGTATTGATAAATCTTGTTTTCGTTGGGTAATAAATGCAGTAAAGAACACGAGGAAGTAACGTGGTTCGATCTATTGAAATAGATCTACGTCCACGGAGCAAGAGAGTATATGTGTATTGAGAGTGTAAGAAGTGATTACAAGGAGTGTAGATGATCAAGTGATCGATCTGAGTGTCGATGTTTGTAGCTCCTCTTCTTACCTCTAATCTAGCCTCTATTTATATACCATCATTTAGAGTTTGACTCTAATTCAAATTGAGTTGGACTCTAATTCAAATTGAGTTTGACTCTAATACAAAGTCTTCTTCCATAAGGATTCTTTTAGATAAGCATCCGAATCTTCTACGTCTCCAATTGCGATTAGAGTTGTAGTTGGTCGATGAGTCTTCTTGGGCCGAACTCACATAGGCCGAGCTTAATGTCGGGGCCCATTTATATTGGGCCTGATGCTTGGGCCTAGTAGTTGGGCCGTATCCTATCATATCCCCCCCAAAAAGACGTAGAAGTTAGGTCATTTTGGATTGGGGAGAGTGATTCTGACATCGCCTCGCTGAAATTCGTAGTCCGCGGTTGAATGTCGCTTGGTTTCGCCCGCCGAGGCGTTACCGAAGTCGTATGTCGCTCGGCCGTCCGTTGAGGCGTTCTACGAAGTCGTATGTCGCTCGGCCGCCCTATTGAGGAGTTCGCGCAGTCGATGTCGCTGGCTTCGCCGCCGAGGCGCTCGCCGAGGTCGAGGCCGAGGCGGAGGCGGAGGCGGGCGGGCCGAGGTCGAGGCGGCGAAGCCGAGGTGGCGGGCCGAGGTAGCGAGGCCGACGCGGTGAAGGTCGAGTGTCGACCATGGAAGGCCGAGTGGAGGCGGTGAAGGCCGAGGGAGGCGGCGAAGGCCGAGGTGTCGACCTACGGAAGGCCGAGGTGGAGGCGGCGAAGGCCGAGGTTGGCTTGCGGAAGGCCGAGGCGGAGGCGACGAAGACCGAGGTCGAGGCGGTGAAGGCCGAGGTGGCGAAGGCCGAGGTAGGGAAGGCCGAGGCGGTGAAGGTCGAGTGTCGACCTGCGGTAGGCCGAGGTGGAGGCGGCGAAGGCCGAGGTGGCGAAGACCGAGGTAGGAGGTGGAGGCGGCGAAGGACGAGGTGTCGACCTGTGGAAGGCCGAGGTGGAGGCGGCGAAGGCCGAGGTCGGCCTGCGGAAGGCCGAGTGTCGACCTGGTGTAGCTTTAGCGAGTCTTGGCGAGGTGCTGCTCGGAAACCCATATAACTTGGTTTTTAGTCATAAATGTATTTAGGCGTAGTCGTAAATGTATTTAGGCGTGTCTTGAAGTGTATAACTTCAGATATAACTTGTTTTTAGTCGTAAATGTATTTAGACGTGTAGTCGTAAATGTATTTAGACTTTGTCAAGTGTATATCTTCGTATATAACTTGGTTTTAGTCGTAAATGTATTTAGGCGTGTAGTCGTAAATGTATTTAGACTGTATCAAGTGTATATCTTCTCAGATATAACTTGGTTTTAGTCGTAAATGTATTTAGACTGTGTAGTCGTAAATGTATTTAGACTGTGTACCGAAGTGTATATCTTCCCAATGAAGAGGTATAAATTGTACGAGATTCGATTTGGACGTCGTTTGCATGTAGATGTTCAAATTAATGAGTAATCTGTATGCCTTGCACGTAGATATTCAAATTAATGAGTAATCTGTGTACTTGCCTTGTTTGTCGAGAAATATCGAGAGGGGTGGTCCACTGGCGCGCGCTTAGTTTGAGTACCCTACTTTGTAGGTTTGTTATCTTCGCAAGGGCATCCCCTTTTGAATGTAAGTTGTGTTCATCCGAGGTGACATCGGATTTTCACATAGATATAAGATGGGACGAAATAATCCACCTCCTCAGGTGAGTAATATGCCAGGTTCGGGGGATAAGTGTACCTGATAGGTAAGAAAGCTTATAGGCCCCTTTGCCGAGGTCCCAGTCTAGACTCCATTGGGCCTTATTTGATTCTGTCGAAGGTATTTCGGCGATTTGTGCCTCTTCCTTGATCATCCGGCTTCTCGATTTTCTGCTCGTCCCATGTCTCTCTCTTTTTACGATCCGACTCGTCCCCTTTAACATAGTTATCTACCAAGGTCCAAAGGCTACTCGCCGTCTTTGGTTTCTCCCTGGTGATTTCTTTGTTTAATGTGCCAGGTCGGATCCCATTTTTAAATGCATTGATGATGTAGAGGTCGTTGCTCTCATCGATTTTGAGGGATTCCTTGATGAACCTTGAGACGAAGTTTGACATCGTCTCGTCTCGTCCTTGGCGGATGGTGAGTAGGTCGGATGAAGGTTGTTGAGGTGGCATCTTTTGATAGAAGCGCCACTTGAATTGATCCATGAGATCTCTGAAGTTATGTATGTTGTTTTGGCGAAGTGAGGTGAACCAACGTCGAGCGTTGGAGACCAGCACCTCAGGGAAGATTTTGCACATGTGGAAATCTTCCATCCCCTGATTTGCCATGTTTGTAGTATAGGCAAAAAGGAAATCTGAGGGATCTCCTAGACCGTCATAGGCGGCGATGTTGGGTGCCCGATATCGATGCGGCAGGGGTGTATCCAGGATCTCTCTGGAAAAAGGGGAGATGATCCGTCCATGTCGGTCGAATCCTGGGAGTTCGTTGCCATCCCTCCCAGGAGGAGTGGGAGACCGATAGTAACGTCTATCGTCTCTCTGATGAGGGGATCGACTCCGTCTTTCCTCTCTTCGGTCCCGTTCGGCCGCGCGGTCGTGTCTAGGTGAATGACTTCGGTAATTATGCCGAGGTGACCGACTTCGCGGGTGACACCGGGGTGAAGGTGACCGACCTCGCGGGTGACGCCGGGGTGAAGGTGACCGACCTCGCGGGTGACGCCGGGGTGAACGATTATGGGCGGCTTGCCAAGGTGATTGACTTCGGACATCATGCCAAGGTGATCGTTCTCGGCTATCTCGCCGAGGTGAATGTCCTCGGCTATTGCGGAGAGGTGAGCGACTCCGGGCGCCCGTGATTGCCAATCTGGGTGTTCCATTCGTGATTCTTGAAGTTCCGCTCCGTTCCCCCTTTGGCTCAGAAAAGTTTGAAATTGGCCCATATGGGCATTGAGGAATTCAGATACGACTCTGCCGAGGACCTTATGAGATTGATGGGTCGTTTGTTCACAGGCGTTGAGGTCGGCTTCTTCCTCTTCGGTAGGGAGACGATCCTGAGGGTGTATAGGTAGATCTTCTATGTAACCCTCAGGCGTCGTGTTGTTATTGGCAACGGCAAGTTCTTTTCCCCGGCGCTGCGTAATGGCCTGGTTGGGGTCTTCGATCCGTCCGTTGCCAGCACCATCGGCGGCGCTAGGATTTGCACAAGTCCTTGCCATTGATTTTGCGTAGAAAACGAAGCTTTTTGTTCGGGTTCCCACAGACGGCGCCAATGATAAATCTTGTTTTCGTTGGGTAATAAATGCAGTAAAGAACACGAGGAAGTAACGTGGTTCGATCTATTGAAATAGATCTACGTCCACGGAGCAAGAGAGTATATGTGTATTGAGAGTGTAAGAAGCGATTATAAGGAGTGTAGATGATCAAGTGATCGATCTGAGTGTCGATGTTTGTAGCTCCTCTTCTTCCCTCTAATCTAGCCTCTATTTATATACCATCCTTTAGAGTTTGATTCTAATTCAAATTAAGTTGGACTCTAATTCAAATTGAGTTTGACTCTAATACAAAGTCTTCTTCCATAAGGATTCTTTTAGATATGCATCCGAATCTTCTACGTCTCCAATTGCGATTAGAGTTGTAGTTGGTCGAGGAGTCTTCTTGTTTTCGTTGGGTAATAAATGCTGTAAAGAACACGAGGAAGTAACGTGGTTCGATCTATTGAAATAGATCTACGTCCACGGAGCAAGAGAGTATATGTGTATTGAGAGTGTAAGAAGTGATTACAAGGAGTGTAGATGATCAAGTGATCGATCTGAGTGTCGATGTTTGTAGCTCCTCTTCTTCCCTCTAATCTAGCCTCTATTTATATACCATCATTTAGAGTTTGACTCTAATTCAAATTTAGTTGGACTCTAATTCAAATTGAGTTTGACTCTAATCAAAGTCTTCTTTCATAAGGATTCTTTAGATATGCATCCGAATCTTCTACGCTCCAATTGCGATTAGAGTTGTAGTTGGTCGAGAGTCTTCTTGGGCCGAACTCACATAGGCCGAGCTTAATGTCGGGCCCATTTATATTGGGCACGATCTTGGCGCCCAATAGTTGAGCCGTATCCTATCAAATATATATCGATATATCTTTTAGGTTCTTCTCTCCATCCTCAATTGGACCATAAAACTCAAATTGCCACCATTTCTAATCAGAGTTTTTGTGACATAATGTTCATTTCGTTCACATACACAAATAGATAAATGTATCATCTTTGTTTCGTCGCATATTACAATCAAATCTTCTTTCTCAACAGCCCCGTTCAAATTTTAACTAGATTTTACCTCCATGAGGTGCACAATAATATTTATAATTCAATAAAATATGAAAAATAATCATAACTAAAATTAGAAGGATAATATCTAAAGTTATAATACATTGGTGAACATTCATAGTTATCTATTCCACGTATACACGTTAATAATTTAATTTAATATAATTTATACACAATAAAATATAGTTTTTTCTTTTTCGTTTTCAAGGAGGATCAATAATGGTATTTCATTTCCCCTATATGATAACTTGAATTTCAAATTGGTTGAAGGGAAAACATCTTAATAACTAAATTGTACTTCGTTGCCACAATATCTAGTTATTATATCATATGTGAATTCTTATATCATGACAATTGCAGATGTGAGTTCATAAACGACTATTTTAAAATATACCTAAACATTAATAAAATAAAAAACAAACGTGATTTCTTATATCATGAGAATTTTGCAGATGTGAATCAGCAACTTACTAAAAAAATAAAATGAAAAATTCCCCAATTATAGTATGTAGATCTATTTACAGTAAAGTTTCACGTAAATAGAAATTACTTTCATCTTATCAATCACATTTTAAATTATATAAAATAATATATTTTATCCAAATACAAAAATTAAAATATACACAGTATATTTATGTATATATAAATTTAGAAATTTAAAATTAAAGAGATATTAAATTTAATAAAGCAATAAAATATTTACATAAATAATATAGATTATTATGATTAATTACTAACATTTAAAATACAAAAATAGAAAAAGAAAAATTAAAGAAATATCGGGCAAATTAAAAAAGGAAAGAAAATTAAAGAAATGAAGGGAAAATTTAGAAATAAGGGAAAATTTAGTTTAATACCAACCTCAAATTTTATAAGATAATGACTTTCTCAGTTTCTCATTTCAAAATTCACATTTTGCATATCATACATGAGATTAAAGCTTTTGCCATAATCTTTAATTAGATATTGAATATTTTATCATCGATCGATAAGTTTTGCAATTTTCTAATATAAAGAAATAAAGAAAAGAAAAAAGTTAAGAAAAAATATCAAATTATTAATTAGAAAAAACTTATATTTTTATATTATAATTAGTAATAGTTGTATTCAGTCTTTAATTAACTAACTTTATTTTTATAAAAAAGTTAATGGATATATTATATTATTGTGAATAAAATTAAAAAAACAGTTTAGATTTTAAACATGAATTTAAATTTAGAAAGCTTTTTTGGACTCGATTAAGTTCAACTATGCTTGTGAACGAGTATGAGCCACATTTGAGCACAGCCTTTACCCAACTTTTGAAAAACTAGTTATATATTTAATATGTTAAAATATTTTAAAGAAGTTTGTTTAGTCTGTTGGTTAGAGTTCATCTCTATTTCGGGAATGTCCCGAGTTCGAATCTTGGCAGCGGCGCTCTTCCCTTTTTTTCTTTTTCTTTCTTTTTCTTCCCTTTTTTTTCTTTTTTCTCGTCTGGGCCAAAAGTTCTGGCATTTCTTTCCCCCTTTTTTTTTATCTTCTCTATTCCTTTTTTTCCATCTCTTTCTTTATTTCCTTCTTTTCTTTTTCCTTCTCTTTCTTTCTTTTTTGTTTTTCTTTCTTCTTTTTTCTTTCTTTTGATAAAATAAAATATATATAAATAATAACACTAAATATGTGAATTAACTCTTAGCTAAACATATGTGCTCTTTCTATAGATATTTAACATTTAATAACTAAATCTATTGTAATCTAATAGATTATGATTTTCATCTCTCATTTAGGAGATCTTGGTTCGATATCTCTTAGCTACATATTTTCCTTTTTCTTTTCCTATACTTATTTTCCTTTATCTTTCTTTCATTTTTCTTTTTTCTATAATTTATTTTATGTTGATAAAATGCTATTTCTTTTCTTTTTCTATAATTTATTTTATATTGATAAAATAAAAGATATATGCAAATAATAAAGTTTTATATGTGAATTAATATTATCAATCAAAATTCTAAAAGGATTATAATAAACTCATTATATTATTTAAATTATTATTATTTATAATTTTATTTTATTATCTTTTAAAATTATTATTAATTGGGCCCCCATGAAATATTTCCTGCCTCCGCCACTGCTTGTGAAACTTCAAATAAGTAAATAAGATTTGAGATTCCATGATAAATGAACAGGCTTGAGCACAAAAATATTCAACTCAATTTAGTCTGATTACACCTTATGCAGATTATACTCTCAAGACTCATATATCTTACTTGAACTTTTTATATATTTTCTTCCAAATACATATTTAAAAAACATTAGGAATTAATTTATAAAGTATCGTTAGGACTACTCGGGCCAATTATGGTACCATTAACTCCATTATAGAAGAACCCCACTCAAAATTCTGGAATTATTAAAAACAAAATGATACACTAATGACACGATGAAATCGGACCAATCAAAAACTTTTTACCTAATCAAGAAGCATTTTTTTTAAGTGTTAATGGTGACAATTGCCCCAAATGTTAACATATCTACTTAATTTAACCCATATACTAACATAGTATTCTTTTTACCCATTTCTAATCAAAATTACATAATCCTTCATTTGTAAAAAAAAAAAAACAGACGAAGGAAATGGAGGGACGTTGGCCGCCGAGAAACAGATGGGAAGGGAGGGGAGGTTGGCCGCCGGGAAAAGGGGGAGGGAGGGAGGTTGGCCGCCGGCAGAGGGGAGGGAGGGATGATTGGCCGCCAGGAAATGGGAGAGGGGGAGAGGTTGGCCGTCGGGAAAGAGGATTGGCACGAGACCGCCGAGAAGGTTGTCACGTGGAGGGTTGGCCTTTGGGAGGTTAGTCTTTGGGAGGTTGGTCATTGGGAGGTTGGCCGCTGGGATGGTTGGCCGGGGAACAGAGATGGTTGAATCTGTATAAATCGTGAGAATATCAAACTTAACATATGAGTTATATAAAATCTTCGTCCTTTTTTTAATTAAGAAGAAATCTGCAATCATTATCTTCAATGCACATTAAATAGAATTTGTGTTTCTGTGTAATAGATTATAAATCATAGGTAAATCATACTTGATTTTCCAAATATAACATACTTATATTTATAGAGATTTTATTGAAATTTGAACTTGTGATCCTTTAGCATCAAAAACTTACTTTATCACCAGGTCATCCCAAAATGACTCAAGAAACATTTCTTTTTTCTTTTTTTTGGTATCATGGGAACCCGCAGCCGCTACCTTAGGTGCGCACTAGATAAATCCCACGTTCCTGTGCAATAGCTTGCAAACCACACAGGACATGTAAACCACACTTGGAAAACCAGGTGTGATAGGCTCAAACCTATAGAGGCGTTTGGTGGGATTCGAACATGTGACCTCTCGGCCACAAGAACTCACCTTAACCATTGGGCTGTCCCAAAGGGACTACTCAAGAAACATTTCATCTTAGATACATGGTAGTTATAGTTACTTTACAAGATATATTTTATTAATTTTAGTGTTATAATTTGTAAATAAATTAGAAAACAATTACAAGAAGATGTTAATAGCTCTATCTCTCCCATGTTTAGTGTTCTAAAATTTCATGGGTTAAAATATAGTCAAAATACCACATTTTCTTAAAGTGTTTGATTTTTTTTACAATATCATGATTTTTAATTTTTGACAAATTAGTACACAAAGTCTCGACATTGCGACAAAATAAATATGTTATTTTTCCCAAAATAAACAATTAGTATCTTATTGGGTATATACGACACTATAAAAAATTCAAAGTATACACATATTTAACACACACACACACACACATAATTTTACTATATATGTACCATATAGAATTACATGACCTCTGCCCATTTACCTGAACAAATATGATGTGTATGGCCTTGAAATGGAGAAAGATTCTTGAAGAAAGATAAATCTATCCTCCTACATTAATCATTATACAACTTTATCTTTTTCTTTGCAATATTACAAAGTGGGTTGTGATGAAGCATGAAAACACTAGTAATTTTTTTTAAAAAGATTTCTAGGGACGAAAGGAGTAATCCCATCATTTAATTAATTATTTAATAAAATTATTCTATTATTCTCTTTTCTTTTCTTTTCTTTTTTGTGTGTTATTTGAAGTTGGTAAGTAGTCATTTTATTTAGTCACCTTTTAATTTGTATGTTTTCAGAAGTACCAATGTACTAATCTTGCCGACAAGAATTTCTGTCTTTCCACCAAAACCAGCAATTAGTTGATGGAAAAAAGACAAAGGGAGCATAATATTCTACTCCATTTCTCGAATACTTTTTTCTGCTCACCAAGAAGTACTAACTACTAATTAATTTCTTTAAATATTCAAATTTCCCCTTTTTGTGACAGACTGTGAGTGGATGAAAATGTTATGACAATCCATGATTGAAAGGGAAGAGGAGGTTGGGTGTTGGGGGGAATTTTTCAAAAATATGGAAAAAGATTTTACCTTTCCATTATTGGAAAGCTAAAGTAGCATGATGATGATAACCCATCAAACCCTATTCTTTCTATTTCGATATGGTATACACTTCAATAGGTTATTCAATTCCACTTCTTAGAAAGAAAAGAAGTTAAATCAAAATATTTAATAGCATGACGATACATTTATACAAAACTTCTACCCGAGCACACGTGATGGAACTGTAGTTCTGACCATCTATCAGAGAAAAAAGAACGAACCGATCTTCATATCATTCTCGTATCTGATTTCCTTATAAATACACGTTACCTCCCAAGATGGCATCGCATATGTTGTCTATACAGCATGCATTGCTGTTATATGAAACACGAGTCACATTAACTAAATACTTCCGTAACATATAAATTCCATATACACTACACCAAAATTAGAACTACAGAAACATCACTCGTGAAACCTAAAGTGAAAAACTCCACAACAGTATGAATTGTTTTAATTGGGATTAAATCTACAACAATTACCCTATAATAAAAGATTTCCATCTCTCAGAGCAAACTGAAACCGGCCAAATCAGTTCATTTTGCTGTTAGCAAATCACTATCAAGCATCTTTGTCGTTGCTTCATGCCCGACAGACGGCCTCATTCATGATTCTGGCTCCGTCTAACGAGCTTTGCCTCAATCATGGGGAGCATAATCCTACGTTCAGAAACTCAAGGCAAGCAAACCATCGATTTGAGTTGAGTTCTTCGGGTGGGGCTCTCTCTCAACGACACATAGAATTTGGTGACAGTGATGTGATAGAAGCGCGCTAGGGATTAAGGTTCGACAGATTGGTATTGAGGTCACAAGATCTGCTGTTCAGGTGCACCAAATAACCAGTGGCCCTCTAAGAGAAACGGAACGAAATGAGAGTACAGTTGCTGCAACCATCAGCCTTCGTCATGGAGGTCTCACCATGTAAGGATCAAATGCTCCTGTCATCATGAAAATCGAACTGGAATCATGTTTCTGTGATACAACTGAATATAAAATGTAAGCAAGTAGTATATAGGACATCAGATGACAAAAATTATCCAAAATTCATCAAAAAGATATGACAAAATAGCAAGATGTGTAGGTGGTTTTATTAGAGATGAGACGATCTGTTTTCGGGTTTGCTGTGAGCTAACTATTAAACATCAGCTACGAGCAGCACATTAATCACCAATGGTAGAGTAAATCTAGGGTAGCAAAGGAAAGAATGCCGTTTATTAGCTGGTTATGAACAGACTTGAAGAATAGCAAGCTAAACTCGTACGTTCACTCATCAACTTCCATGAGGTGATGCATATTTGAATGAAGCAATGATCTACAGATTTTATACTTAGCTGTAGGAGAGAAAGCCATCATAAATCCATCTCATCAGAAGCTCAAGCTGCTATTATTAAGTATACTTATATGGTTAATAAGTAGCCGTCACGCGATAAGGGCCAACAGTGAACATCACTGGTAATTTGGCACTGAAATGTGCGACATCAAATTTTGAATGAAAGCGCAATCAAATGAGTGTTGCAGGTCTAAAGTTTGGTGAGCAAGTTGAAGTATCAAACAGAGAAACTTTTGGCTAAAAAAAAAAAAAAAAGAAGGAAAGCACAAATAGACCAACAGATAGAGGGAATTTCCAAATATCAAACATGGAAAATTCAAACATGGAAAATTCAACCAAAAGTAGCAAAATTCATTACTCATTCAACAGAAGCATGTACATCAAAATGATCAAACTAGAAATATCGTTTTAGAATCTAATTCAAATTAGTGTTACTCTCAGAATGCAAATTTCTAAGGAAACAATAATGCTACTCTGGTTTACAAACACGCAGCTCCTCTCTAAACATCGATGATTCTAAAGCTGATCGAGTAGCTATCTATCTCTCTATGACACGATTTATGCAACCCCGTTGAAAGGACAAGATACAAGAATCATACAAAAGATAAAAGAGAAAGATATGAAGTAGAATTAGTAAGGAAAAAAGGAAATCTTACACAGAGGATGTATCAACAAAAACCTCATTGAGCACATCATCCTCACCATTTTCCAATGCGAAGAGCTCCGAATCCTCACCATTAGAGGAAGAAAGCTCCCGCCTCTCTGTTTTCGAATGAGCAGCAATGAAGATCATCTTCTGGAGCCTCTCCACCCCCGCCCTCGACTGAGAACGCGCATATTTCATCACGGGCCAGCTGCGCTTGAAGGCACACGAGGTGGCGTGCAGGAAGATGAGTCTGACCGCGACCTTCCCCAGCGACTTGAACTCGTTGAGGTACGTCTCCCACACGAGCCTGCTGCTCTGCGGGTTGGCGATCCTCATCTTCCCCGAATTCGGATCCCTCTGCTTCAGCTGCACTGCCTGCGCGTACACCGGGTCCAGCCCTTGAGTCCTCCACTTCATGAGCTCCATCAGGGCAATGTGGGCCTCCTCCCTCGACACCAGGCGCGTTATGAGCTTGTCCACATCCTTCTCCTGCTCGCTAGTCAAGCATTTGAATGGAGGTAAATACCTCCCACTAGCATCTCGGATCAAATAGAGGGGATCAAGAATGAAAGCTGCAGCCCAACAGGGGTGGTAGTTCTTCTTGAACCTCTTCTCCACGATCCTCTCCACGGCCGGTGGAGCCACGTGGAACTTCGAGCACCACTCCTTCACCTTGACTCGGAGCTCCTCCCAGAGGGGGAGGCACTGCCCCACCCGCGGCTTCTCTGCTTCGATCTCTTGTGCCATTGATTTGATTAGCTTGACTAGAGAATGCGCTGCCTCTACCTCATTCCAAAAATGTGGATTCCTCCTCATTTCTTCAATTTCTCGTGCAGCTGCCTCCTCAATCAACATTATCTTGTACGATTCATCCGAGAAGAGTAACTGGAAAGCTCTAGCTGAGCTCAGTATGTCCTCTATCAACGCGACATCCGAGGTTTCGTGCACTCTCAGCAAGCCGACATGGCCGTATTCCTGCAGCTGGTATTTATGGAAACTATGGCGGATTTGGGAGTTGTTGTTGATGAAGGAGGCGAGTTTGAGGCAATTATCGGCCATATTCTTGAACAGGGGAAGCTCTCTTCCGAAATCCTTGATCAAAGCGTTGAAGCCTTGATATTGACAGCTGATGTTAACCATCCAACGATGGTGATCCTCTAGATTTTTCAGAGCCTTGGATTTGAACTTGTCGGAGACAATCCCCACACACTGATGCACGGAGTTTCCGCAAATCTCAACAATGGTGTCCCACAGAATCTCCTCCGCGTGCTCGGAGGGGGCGTGGCAGCTGCTGAAGACGACCTTGTGGAACACGTTAGTGCCGTTGGGGAGATTGACGGCTAATTGCACTAGATTGACGGCTAATTGCACTAGATTGTCGTCTCCTTGTATGGATTTCCAGCCGTCTACAGCAATCTGGAAGAACATGGCGTCGCGGATTTTGGCCTCGGATTCTGCTTTGGCCTCCTCGTACTTGGTGTCCAATCTAATGCCAGTGAGCTCTCTTCTTGAGACGGGGGGGAGTCCGACTTGGTTGAGGAAGGACCTGAATTTGGGATGATCGAGGCTGGAGAGGGCCACGGAGCCGCAACAGTCGTAGACCCAATCGGCGAGGAGATCAAAGGCGGAGTCGATTTGGGCTTTGTTCAGCGTCGGGCCGGGCCATGATTTCGGGCTCCTCAGCCTCTTCACGCTGTCCTCCAGCATTGCCAGAGCTCTCAAATCCTCCCTCCCGCCCGACAACAACAACTGCTGCTGCTGCTGCTGACCGGCGGAGGCGGAGGCAGAAGCGATCGGGGCGGTAGACGGGTACGATAAGTCCACCGTGATTTTGGACGGGTCAACGATGGTCAACGGCGGGACGTGGTGCGCCGAGAACGGCGACGCAATGCTGCCGGAATTGGAATTAGCGCTCGCGCCGCCGCCGCGGGTGGCGGAGTTTCGCTTCCGGTGGTTTTGCGGCTGCGGGGAGACGCTGGCGGTGGCGACGGAGAGGGACGGGGACGACGGCACCGAGGAGATGGGTTTAGGCGCGGAGGCGAAATTGGGGCAGGTGCCGCGCTTGAGGTGCTCGGAGGCGGTGCGGGAGGGGTTGGAGGCGGAGAAAACGGCGTCGCAGAGGGAGCAGCGGAGCTTGACGGCCTTGGGGAGGCCGGTGTCGGAGTTGTGGACGAGAATCGGCTCGAGGTGGGCCCAGTACCAGGCGCCCTTCCCCTTAATCGCCTTCGTCCGCACCATCACCAGCCCTTCGAACCGCTTGTGGGCCACCTTCGCCGCCAGCTCGTCGGAGGAAACGGAGGACTCCAGAGTCGTCGTGGCCGTCACGGCGGCGGCGTTCGTCGCCGCCATTTGCTGGTGTGGGATTAATTAATCAATGCAGCTCTCTTGTTTCTTTACCTAGGTTGATTAGAGCTGTAATTTCGGGCTCGGAAAATTCCATGGCGGCGGACGCCGGCGGTGGTTCTTGGGGAAAGGTGGCGCCGCCGCGGCAGGTTTGAGGAATGCTTGTGAGGAAATTCAGCTTAGTTTTGGAGGTTTCGAATTTATAGCTAAATTAAACAGCAGAGAGAGGGAGAGAGAGCAATGGAGTTAGTGTAGACAGAGAAACAGAGAGGGGAGAGAGAGAGAGAGAGGAATATGTTATATGGTATGAGATGTAGTTGAGTTTGGCTGCTTCTAACAGAAGTATATTATTACAAACACGCGCCCTGCAACTATTCATCGACTGTACTATGTTTTCATTTCTTTGTTCCAATATGATTTATTACAACTACTACATTTTGTATTCATTTTCTTTTGTTTGTCAAATAAACAGCCCAAAATAAGAATATTCTATTTTTTTTAAAATCGTATTATATTTTTTATTGACTACGACTATTTATTATTTAAATGTCTATTTTGTCTTTCTTTCAAGACTGTCTTGGAAAAATGGTAAGTAAAATATATAGGAATGAGATATCGGAAATATGAAACATACAAAATTTCGCAGTTCTGCTCTTTTTAGTCAGGCCAAATTTCCCAATAATTTGGAGATTGATAAAGCAGGAAAATATATAAATGAAATGGGGAATTGAATTAGTATTATTACTCATTACTCATTGATATTTATTCATTTAATTTCATTTCGTTTATTTTTTTTTGTATAGACATGGATCATACCTAAATGTTAATATTTTTATTCACACTCAATCCACTTATTTATAAAAAACTTATCAATGACACATCTTTTTCACTCACATAATATATTTTATTATGTAAGTCTCATTCTCCACTCACTTTACACTCATTATATTTATTAAAACTTATGCCAACAAAAAACTAAGAGTATATATAGTGTATGGGAGAGTAGGTCTTTTCCATGCTCTACTTTGAGAACAACATCATCTTACTCTAAATAGAAAGTATTATTATATTACTATTTATCTCCGCCAACGCAATAAATAGACAATTGATACATTGTACTATATATAGATATCAGTATACTAATTGTACGAACAAATTATATACTATAATATTATCTCAATTATTTAAGGTACGATACAATGGATAGGTAAATATAATATCAGTTAATCTACTATTTACGTTGATGAATTGATAAATTTTGAACATGTTTGACAATCTTATCATTCAAATACATAATTCTATGTTTTATCAATCTATCTTATCATGAAAAGTAATCAAATTTAATTATATATTCTAGGTTTTATCAATCTATCTGTAAATTAAATTTAATTACATTTAGTCAACCCAATATTGTTAAATATGATAAGTACGTGGCATAAATAAATCAAATATAATTACACCTGATAGCTGAAAGTTATTGCAATGTGTACATATAAAATGTTTTATGAATATAAAATTTGTTTTTCTTTATATCATTGTTAATTTATGCTTGATTTATGAGATTGTATATAAGTTTTTATATGATATATCATATATATATATATATATGACAATGTATGTAAAATTACGAATCTGGTGTTAAATATTTAAAATAGTATTTTACAAGGATTAATTGAAATGGTGTATTTTATCATCACACAATCCAACTTTATTGAGAAAAGGACACGAAGGAAACAATAATTTTCGATGAGGAAGGGGAAGGAGACTCGCGCGATTTTAGGGTGATGCCATTTTGTTTATTTTATTTTATACATTAATTCTTGGTCTTCTCTTTTTCTCCTTTGTCGTTGGGGTCTTGTTGTGGGTCACATGACTCCCTTTGTTGTTTGTTTTTTCTACTTTTTCCCACCATACAATTCTCTCTTAATTTCTTGATATTTGAATATCTTTCTAATTTTTTTTATATAATTTAGAAAAAAAGCGAGAACAGTTGGCGGTGTTGAAAAATCAACCAACCTGATGAAATCAAATTAAATCTATTCAATTCAAAACGAAAATCAAAATTTAGATTGTCATATTGATAGTTTTGATATTAATTTTTGTAAAACCTAATCCTTAGTTTGATTTTGGATCACAAAATACAAAATGAATAAAAGCAAACCAGGGATCTAAAAGTCCCCTAGATATCAGTTCGAAAGTTTAAGTCATGGAGAACTTTATCTTATAGATCTGTCTGAGCTCTCCAAGAGGACACTGGCTTGAATGAGTGAAGTTGAGTCTCTTTTGTCACATGAGTTATGTCATGTGAGTTCCGACGCATGAGCTCTGTAGTGTGAGGTTTGTATGATGAACTTCTATCTTTATTCAGATTCTTCTTGACTTGTGTATATTTATCACAGATCAATAGAGTTGTTCATCAGCTCAATTCCTCTTCGAAATGGCCCGAAATCATCAGTTCACAGTTTCAAAAATTTGTAACTGAAACCGGATCGTAAAGAAAGGTAGGTAGTTCTGATTTCGGTTCCTGAATCGTTGGTTTTGAGCCTATTCAAAATCATCGGTTCATTGTCTTGACTCTTGAAACTGTCAATTTTTATTTATTTTATAAAATTTGAATTATAATACAAGTTGAAATATAGTCAAAATATGCAGAATTAAGTATATGGAGATGTAATCTTGATCCTCAATTTCAAAATCTAAACTGTAAGATGTTTACAAATTGACAGTTTAGATCGGAACTGAAGGTGCCAAAAATGGCAACTTTTAATATTTTGGTTGATTATTTACTTATAGTATGGATCTTAAAGTTATATCTCAAATCATGTAGTTTGAAAGAAAAACATAGATATATACATAAAAAAATCTTGAACTGACGATTCCACACATTAGGAATTAGCATCGATCCTCCAAAAGACACAATTAATGCAGTTCGGAACAAAAATCTTTAACCACATTCTGGTTCTGATTCCAACTCGTTAGTTTGAATATTAGTAGTGGTGTAATCGAATGAGTCGAATTGAACACATCATGCTCAAGCTTGATTTGTTTAGTATCGAGTCGAGTCTTGAATTTTATTTATCTAATATTTCGAGCTCACGGGCTTACTCGAGCTTTAATCGAACCCAAACAAACTTTTCAAATTTAGATATATTTAGAATATTAATTATTTTATTTTAAAAATAAATTATTTTATCCACAATAACACAATATATTTATTGATTTCTTATCACAAATAAAAGTAGTTAAGAGATTTAACATAATAATTACTAATTATAGAAGAAAATAATTGTATCTAGTTAATAATTTTATATTTTTAAGTTAAATTAGTTAACGAACTTGTTCACGAGCTAACGAGTCCAATACTACCATGTTCAAGCTTGGTTGTTTAACTAACGAGCTTTACTAAACAAATTCGAATGAACTTTTATCGAACCAAACTCCAAGAATAATTTGCTGAATAAACATTTCATTTATAGTCCTAGATATTAGTTATTGATCACCTAAGGATTGGTCCTAGGCCTAGGTCAAGAGGGAGACCGTCTAGAGCCCAAGGATAGAAGGACCTCCCAAAAAAATACTATTATTATATATAGAAAGTTAAAAATCTACTAAAAATATGATCCTCATTTTAGATCCAATTGAAAGGGTTTCATATAAGGATGATTTTATTAACAAATGTACATAAGAATTTATATAGATTCTGTCATGCAAAGTCTTTTTTTCTTCTTTCCCTCAAGTTTCAACTTCTTATTCTTTCTCCTAACCCAAACTTCTTTCTCTCCTATAATTATCAATGCATATAATAGAATTATTTTTCTTTGTAGTGTGTTGTAGGTGAGGATTAAGTTATAAAACTTTGGAGAGTATGGCAAGTAAAATAAGTTTTGATTATCTATTTGTGGTTCATTTGAATTTTACATGAACTTATAAATTTAATTTATTTTATATGTGTAACATAATAAGAGGCCATTATCTCATATTTTTCTAGAACCTACAAAATATCAAGACCAAGTCTGGATCACTTTTATACATACATCTATCACTTGTGATTCACTAGACAAAGGCAAGTAAAAGCGAATCAAAACTGAATAATCGAACTGTTGGGGACTGCTACCGCCACCACTTCGTCCAATTAGTATGATATTGTCCGTTTTGGGCCAAAATTTCGCACGGATTTGTTTTTTGGCTCAACCCCCAAAAGGCCTCATACTATTTTGGAGTGGTCTTCTTAATATATGTTGGAAGTTAATGGGTTGTGAGTGAGAATTGCTAGTAATGAGGTTCATGGCCTTTGGCCTTTCATTTCCAACTCTTGATGTTAAGAGTTAATGGAATATTGATGTTTGTCATCAATTGTGACCTTTGAACATCCCTTTTGAGTGCTATATATAGTGCATCATTCTAGAGTTAGAAGCATAAGCAAAACATTATATTCTCTCTAGCAAAGCAAAGCATTCTACTTGCATTCTTAGCTCATAGTTCTTAGTTTTCGAGTTCGGTTCTCGTTTCCGTCCGGTTCACGGGCTCGACTTGTTTGTGGTGCTACTACAATCGAGACGAAAGTCGTTACCTTTGGGGACGAGCCGCCAATCGTGAGCACTACCGAGGCGTTTCTCGCCTGCATGCGAAGTTCAACTTGAGCGACTTTTGATAAGTTCTTGTTATCTTGACATCTCATTTGTAATAGTTATTATTAATCATTTCATTGTAATTTTGCACGAGATTGTAACCAATATTCAACTACAATCGCAAGGCGAGAAATTTCGCCCAACTCTCTGTTCAAGTTACCGATCGTGCAAATTGAAGATGTCGACCAATCACGAGCCGCCCGCCACCACTCAATCCGTTGGAGCCAGATGGCAGTTCCACCATGGCTCCGATCTTTGAACCCCGCATTCCGTAGCTCAACAACCGCAAATTTTCACCGGCCGACTTCAAACGTTGGGCGCATAAGATGATGTTTTACATCACCACAATGGGGCTTGCTAGCTTCCTGCGTGAAGACGGGCCGCCTATTCCTTCCGAGGAAGAAGCGGACGTAGAAGTGCGTATGAAATACGACACTTGGTATCATTCCGACTATCCGTGGCCGAATATGGTGTTAAATGGGCTTGATAATAGTCTATTTAATGTATTTGCGGTCAAGGATACTGCCAAAGAGTTGTGGGAGGCACTTAACCAAAAGTATCTGGTTGAGGAGGCTAGCACGAAGAAGTTCGTGGTTACCAGGCTCACTGAGTTCAAGATTGTGGATTCAAACCGATCATGCCTCAAGTACACGAGTTTCAAGCTCATTGCACGATGTTCACGCCAAGGTATGCTCGCTCGAACAATATTCCATTGCAATTTTAATTGACAAATTGCGGAAGGATGGAAAGGGTTCGATCTTACCTTAAGCACAAGCGAAAGGAGATGACCTGAAAGCATGGTTGCTCGACTCAAGTTGAAGCTCGAGTTAAGGCGAGTTGAAGGCTAAAAGTCCGATGGAGGCTAAGGCAAATGACCGGGGAGGACCTTCAGAAGCGCCTCGTCCAGATGAACAAAGCGAGGGAAAGAAGTAGTGCAAAACCCAGTTTTGGAACGTACAACCGTGATAAGCACGGGCACATGGCTAAAGACCGAAGCCAAGAGAAAAGACAAAGGCAAAGGCGGCGTCAACAATGTTGAGAAGGACTTGACACTTGGGACAAAGATGACTTTGTTGCCATGATAACCGAGGTAAACCAAGTCACAAATTCTACCCTACTTCTTGGTTTCTTGACACAAAGCTCTTGTTCACATTTGTGTCAATCGAGACTTGTTCTACACCTACAAAGAGGTTGAAGATAGGGTTGTGACCGAGGCAAGTGATCATACTTCCAAGGTGCTTGAGTTGGTACCGTTGTACTTCAACTTACCTCGGTGTGGAAATAACTACGAAGGATGTCGCATGCTCCTTCGATCCGCAAGAATCTCATCTCGCGTCGAGTTGACTAGAGCCAAATTTGATATAGATTTTCGTGGAGAATATGTAATAGTTAGAAAGTTTGGAAAGACTCTCAAGGGTTATGTCTCCGAAGATCTTTTCAAACTCAGTGTTAGAGCTTGTAAGCCTTCTAAGGCAGTTGCAAAAATTAATGAGAATGCTTCTACTTCTGCTTACTTGCTTGAGTATTCTGATTTATGGCATTGTAGACTTGGTCATGTTAATGTTAATGCTATAAAGAAACTCGCTAACATGAACTTGTTAAAATAGAAGTATCTAAAACACAAGATAAATGTGAAATCGTGTTGAAGCAAAATGACCAAGTTGCCTTTCAAATCCGTTGAAAGAAGCTCAAAACCTCTAGAATTAATTCACATCGATGTTTGTGATTTAAAGTTTATACAAACTAGAGGTGGTAAAAGTATTTTATTACTTTTATCGACGATTGCACAAGATATTGTTATCTTTATTTATTAAGAAGTAAAGATGAAGCAATTGATGCATTTCAAACTTCAAGAATGAAGTTGAAAATCAACTTAATGCAAAATTAAGGTTGTAAGAAGTGATCGAGGTGGAGAATATGTTGCTCGGTTCTTTGAATTATGCAACTAAAGTGGTATAATCCATCAAATGACCGCCCTTATTCGCCTCAATCAAATGGTGTTCTTGAACATAAAATCGAACTCTTAAGGAGATGATGAATGCGTTATTAATAAGTTCTGGATTACCCTGAATATGTGGGGAACTCGTTTACTGACCAACTATATCTTGAACAAGATTCCTATCGAAGGAATGATGTAACTCCTATGAACTTTGGAAAGGAAGGAAACCTTCATATAAATACTTCAAAGTGTGGGGTGTTTAGCTAAGGTTGAAGTACCGTTGCAAAACAAGTTACAATTGGACCTAAAACGGTAGATTGTATCTTTATGGTTATGCACTTAATAGTAGTGCTTATAGATTTGTTGTGCACAAATCGATATACTGATGTTCATGTGGGAACAACAATTGAATCAAGGAACGCTATATTCTTTGAGAATATCTATCCTAATAAGGATAAGAATAGTTCGATTCAAGTAAAAGAATTGAGGAAGATTCTACCAATTCTCATATCACAAGAAAGTGAACCCTCAAGTTCTAAGCAAGTTTTTATGGCCTGCTAATAGAAAACGACCCAGGTCTACACGAAGACGTGCAACCTAGACGTGGTAATCGTGTAAGAAAAGCTAAAATTTATGGACCGGATTATGTCGTTTTATTGTTAAATGATGAACCGGTTCCGTAAAAGAAGTTTTATCGAGCCCGATGCAGATCTGTGGAGAAGCAATGACATCGAGATAGAGTCTATTATGTTGAATCATACTTGGGTGTTAGTAGATCTTCCACCGGTTGTAAAGCTTTAGGACGCAAGTGGATCCTAAAGAAGAAATACAAGTCCGATGGCACTATTGATAAATATAAGGCCGACTTGTAGTTCAAGGGTTTAGACAAAAGGCCGGGTATGACTTCTTCGATACCTACCGCCCGTGACTAAACATACTTCTATTAGAATGTCGCCGCTATCACGCTTTGCAAAATCTTGAGATTCATCAAATGGATGTAAAACAACGTTTCGTATGGAGAGTTAGAAGATGAGATCTATATGAAACAGTAGGAAGGTTTTGTAGTACCGGCAAGAGCACAAGGTATGTAAACTTCAAAAGTCTTTGTATGGACTTAAACAAGCGCCATCAAGAATGGCATATGAAATTTGACAAAGTTATGTTGTCAAATGGTTTCAAAATCAACGAGAGTGACAAGTGTGTCTATGTAAAGAATTGAATAACGATTTTGTTATTGTTTGTCTTTATGTAGATGACATGTTGATAATGGGAAGTAACTCTCGTGTGATTGGAGAAACAAAAGAATGCTTAGTAAGAACTTGACATGAAAGATATGGGTTTCGCGAGATGTAATTCTTGGAATTAAAATTTTAGAACGCCTAAATGGAATTGCTTGACACAATCCCACTATCTTTGAGAAAGTGTTGAAGAAATTCAATGCAATGGATAAGCCTATTTCCAAGACTCATTGGGACTCGAGTGTTCATTCGACTCCAAATAGGGGTGAACCATAAGTCAAGATGAATATGCTAAGATTATTGGGAGTTGATGTATCTCACAAACTGCACCGACCGATTTAGCTTGCTCTGTGAACAAATTGAGTAGTTTCACACCTAATCCAAGTAGAGAACATTGGAAAGCACTGAAGCAGTATCGAGTTACTTAAAGTTTACCCGAATTATGCGATTCATTATTCTAGTGAGCCCACTGTACTTGAAGGGTATAGTGATGCTAATTGGATATCCGCCTCAATCGACTCGCTTTCCACAAGTGGATACGTGTTCACTATTGGAGGTGGAGCGTATCTTCGAAGTCCAAGAAACGGTCAGATAGCAAGGTCTACGGTGGAATCAATTCATAGCTTTAGATAAGGGTGGTGAAGAAGTTCGAATGGATTAGAAATTTCCTCGAGGATATTCCATGTCGGCGAGTCCCGCGCTTCGTGTCGATTCACCGTGATAGTCAATCTGCAATAGGAAGGGCACAAAATATATATTACAACGGTAAGTCTCGACATATTTGTCGACGACACAATACCGTGAGACATTTGATCACGAGTGGGGTTATCACTATTGATTATATAAAATCAATAGATAATCTAGCGGATCCACGACAAAAAGCATTAATCGAGATCAAATGTTTAAACTGTTAGAGGAATGGGTGTTAAATCCACATCTTAAGGATGATTATAGCGAAACCCAACCATGATGGTGGATTGTCCGAGAACATGGTTCAAAAGCGGACAACGGTTATAAAATCCGTGTGATAAACACTCAAACATGCCTATTCTCTCGAGAACGGTGAGTGTTTGTAAGTCCGCAAGTGGTGAGGTTAAGTTTTTAGCTTTTAATGACTCTTGGATACCTCGAGGAGGTCAAGTATAGTAATACTTGGTTGTAATAGTCACCTATGCAAGTGTGAAGTGGGGCCGCTTCAAGTGGTACACTTGTGAATCCAAAGGTGTTCCAAGGCCATAATGGACACAAACGTAAGAACGGATGGAAATTGAGATGATATTGTGTCAATATTATTGTCTCAAGATACACCATGGAGGACTAGTTCAGGTGAAATAACCACTATGCATTGGTATGCTCGATAATTTCGACTATGGAAGGTTCAGGCCACAAGCTACCTTTCCAAATGTAATATCGCTCTTGAGGATGAACTTTGCGTTTTGCATTTATATGGCATTTCCACTCATGTGGGGATTGTTGGAAGTTAATGGGTTGTGAGTGAGAATTGCTAGTAATGAGGTTCATGGTCTTTGGCCTTTCATTTCCAACTCTTGATATTAAGAGTTAATGGAATATTGATGTTTGTCATCAATTGTGACCTTAGAACATCCCTTTTGAGTGCTATATATAGTGCATCATTCTAGAGTTAGAAGCATAAGCAAAACATTCTATTCTCTAGCAAAAGCAAAGCATTCTACTTGCATTCTTAGCTCATAGTTCTTAGTTTTCGAGTTCGGTTCGTTTCCGTCCGATTCACGGGCTCGACTTGTTTGTGGTGCTACTACATCGAGACGAAAGTCGTTACCTTTGGGGACGAGCCGCCAATCGTGAGCACTACCGAGGCGTTTCTCTCATGAGGCGTAAGTTCAACTTGGCGACTTTTGATAAGTTCTTGTTATCTTCGACATCTCATTTGTAATAGTTATTATTAATCATTTCATTGTAATTTTGCACGATATTGTAACCAATATTCACTACAATATATAGAAGGCAATTTTCCTTCTCACTTCCGATGTGGGACTTTGGATTGCACCACACCCAACAATCCTCCCCTCAAACCAAGGACCACATCATGTCCTCCCCTCGAACGACAATCTGAACCTCTTGCACCGCCGTTACCACCCAACGAGACTTGCCGTCTGACCACTCTTGCAGGAAGACTTTCGACACAAGGAACCACCGGATTCAATCGTGAGTTCACTGGGGGTTCACCTCCACATCGGAAAGTAGTCTTGTCCCGCCCACGTATTGGGCCCAGCCGAACCATCGGCTCTGATACCACTGTTGGGGACTGCTACCGCCACCACTCCGTCCAATTAGTATGATATTGTCCGCTTTGGGCTTTTGCCTGCACAGATTTGTTTTTGGGCTCAACCCCCAAAAGACCTCATACTATTTTGGAGTGATCTTCTTAATATATAGAATGTAATTTTCCTTCTCACTTCCGATGTGGGACTTTGGGTTGCACACCCAACACGAACCATGCAAACTATTGATTTCAACCAATTCAGTTTGATTTTTAGCCTTTTTTATTTTAGTTCAATACATGCAACAATATTTCGATTGAGACCAAATCCTAAATCACAATTTGGTCGAAACTAACCCCAAATAGTGATACTTGATTGTTTAGATTAAATTTTGATTAATTTCTTTTTACATACATTATAAAACCTCGATCAACTGGAAATTGAAGAAAACTAAAATTTGAACTTTAATTAGGTTGGAAGAAAAAGTTGTATCAGTTCGATTGATCGTTCAAAAAAAAAATCTGAACAATTCAATTTTTTATTTTCAATTTTATTATTAATCCTAGTGGCCGAATGCTCGCTTCTAATGAATCAATAATTAATTGAAGCATATGATGTGATATACATATTTATGTTACGAAACATCTATGTGTATTTGGCCATGTGATGTCATAAATAAATGCTGAATGTGAATATTTTGATTTGGGAAAGGGGCATCCTAGGAATTTAATGAGTTGCACCTGTTTTCCTCTGCGCCAGCAGTGTTGACCAAACCCATTAAATACATAAATGCCCCTACACAGTCCACACAAACCTCATCAAATCTATTTTCCAGTCAGCCTCTCATTTATAAACACCTCCAAAGAGTTGGTGATGAATATTTATGAGGAATTATATAGAAATATATATTTTCTAAATTCATTTTAAAAATTGCTACTTGTCATACTCATTTTATTATTAAGTATATATATTTATAATGGACAAAATTTCGTATAATCCATTTAATTAAATATTCAGCCCAATTGGTCACGTAATCAGATGCGCCAACTCATTTGACTGAGTATAGGCCTAAACGCCAGGTTAGCAGGGTCAATCGAAGTTGAGCCCTAGGAAAGGTGACGGCATGGAGAAGAAGGCAGGATAAGGTCATGGGATATCAATTCCACTAATATCGAAACAACTAAGGCTAGAGAGTACAGCCCAACGAAGCCTTATTCGCCATCCCAACATCATACGTAGGTCATATCTAATTATTCATATTCTCACACGTAATCTCCACCTTCTCCTCCCACTAACATCCGCTCTCTCTGTCTCCATGTTCTCATCCTCTAGGGTTTTCCGTCGCCTGATCGACCTAGGAAGACTCTATTATTATTATTATTATTATTATTATTATTATTATTATTATTTAAAATTGTGATATATATAGTATAATAGAACATTATGTGGTACTTCAGCTGAAACATAATATCATTATATATCATTCATGTACACAGATTAGATTTCACATGCACGCCATACAATTTATTTCTTATCACGTAGCAAACTTTAAGAGCCTCGAAAAATCTATGGTGAACTCTCGAAAACGATATATAGGGCTAATTAAAGATATAGAGGGTGTTTGGCTGAGCTTATAAGCTTCCCAAAAACAGCTTATAAGCTGTTTTTGGGGAGCTTATAAGCTTAGCCAAACACCCTCATAGACTGATGTGTTCTAAATTAATTATTGTGTGTAGAAGCAATATGATGCATAGTTATTTATTTGGAATAGCTAGAATAGCTATGGGGAGATTTGTACAGCGTGTAGAAGTGTGGTGAAACTTCTAAAAACCAATAATACTAAGAGTCTAAGACCTCAAAATTTTATCCATTCATAAAAGTATTCATTAATTAATTGATAATTAGTTATTTATTAATCACTCTCTTTGTTCTCTTTAAATTATTCGGTATTCATCTTTGGGTCGTCCCACTCTAAGTGGCCCATACCAAAAAATGAATCACTTTTACAAAAAAAAAAGTGTCTCGAATTTCTTAAATCACACTATTTTACACATAACATAAACTCTCATTATCTACATGCCCAAAAGTAATGAGCCACTTAGAGCGGGACGGAAGGGGTATATTTTTTTGTTTTAATTCAATAAACATTAATTAGGTTATATAAAATTTAACTATATTTCATTAATATAGGTAAACTTATAGTACTTGTATACATTTCTATGAAAAAAAGTAAGTAAACGACATTCAGTTTAAGTACACTAAAAGGATGCCAGCATCAGTGTCTTCGTTGCAGTACATACAAGAACACACCACCCAACTTTTAGATACAACTAGAAATTTAAAGATTGCTAACCAACTAGATTTAAGTTTGTAATAAACACATTATATTGTAGTCGTATTGTACAAGTTTTTTTTTTTAATTAAATTAAGAATGGTAATTAATATGTTACTGTTGGAACCACGTACATATATACAAGGGTCTTTGAAAAAATTACGATCATATTAATTACCAAGATTATTAATGTAATACACTAGCTCAAATCGGGGTTAGGAAAAAAATTGTATTAATATAATTAATTTATGGGATAAGTAAAGTTTCGTGTCCTCAATTTTCGTTATATATTATGAAAAATATCCCGAAATAATGCATCCGTGACGGAATGATAAGACACCTGAATTACAAAAAAATCACCTCAATACAAAACAACGTCTTTACGTTTACGTTGGGAGCATTTATCTATTGTTGTTAATTGTATTTTCAGACGTTATAAACTACTTTCGAGCTAAAATTGATTTATATTCGACTAATTGTACTTGAATAATGTATTAAAAATTTATTGAGCTAAAATTATTATAATGTTATATTATCAAATTAAACTAATAAGTTGGTGCATGTGAAATATTAAATATTAGGAAAAATGGGAGGCCTTAAGAAACGTTACCAAACTTTAGTATAATTAATTGATACCTAAACCGAAGACTAGTATCTTCTCACAAATTCCTCAAAAAAAAAAAGTTATCTTCTCACAAAAAAAGTATGCAGAGACTAATATAAATAGGCAAAGGATGGCTATTTTGATTTTAAGGTTCATTATTATCTTTCCTTGTGTAATTCTTAATCGACTTCCCTTTTGTACTTGCAGTTTTATTCGTTCGAATAATTAGTTGTTAGAATTTATAGCTTGGTTATATTTTCCAATTATTATTTAGGAGTGGCAATTATTTCACAATTAAAAAAGAAATCATTGTCATGGATCTAACCAGTAAGTGCTGCCAATATATTGGAACTCCAATATCTTCCTTTTTCTCTATATTTGTCCATATTCTTGTAAATTCAAATTTGGATTGGGCTAATGAGTTAATGTCTTTTAGAACAATAAAATTAATCAAGACTCCACATTCACATGGAATTCAAATTGGACTGGTGGTCGTTTTTTATTATTATTATTATTATTATTATTATTATTATTATTATTATTATTATTATTATTATTATTATCATCATCATCATCATCATCATCATCATCATCATCATCATCATCAATTTAGTATATAATATATTAACTAATTTTAAGTGGAATAAGATTATTTTCTTATACTTTACTTTGTTGGGAATTTAGGATCAAAACATGATTTGGTTATATCCTAAAATCAACTGTTGAATAGATAAGTAAAGTTATATAGATGATAACTATTAATCTATTGTCTGTTAGTCAGTTTATCTATTAAGGAGCTGAATTTAACTTAGACATGTCATAGTTTGAATGAGAATCAAACTAAAAGATTTTCAATCAGAAACCAATCCAAACAGACCAATTTGACTCATCAGAGGATAAGCCTCAAGCTCTGAAATAGTCAGAACGAGTAGAGGAAGTTATGAGCAACAGACAATGTGCTTAGAACCAATCTCAAAGCATCAAGAGGAAAGAACTCAATGTTAAAAAATCTATCATCAGAAAGACTGAATGTAGTGAAATGATTCAAGAAATATGAATAGTCAGGGAATTGATGATCATTGTGGCATCAGATAGTTTAAGTAAAACATGCATCAGAAAATCAGAGAACCCGAAGGACTCAGATACTCACTCAAAGCATCCGAAGTTAGTCGCAACTTTGTTGTAGATCAAATTACTTGAGGATAAGGGACTCAACATTGGATCAGTCGTGGACTCAGCTGAAGGTCGAACATGGATGCTGATGAAAAGAAGAGTCAAATACGCTGATAATTTGTTGAATGCATTCATCTGACTCCCCAGACAACCAAGCAAAAGAGGACAAGTCCAACGGTTGTTTTGTCACAATGGGATTTGAATTTCAAATGGCTCTTTTCTAACGGCTAGTTTGAATTCATTCCTCTATAAACATGAGATTTCCTCAACTAGAGAAAACATGGAGGAGAAAGAAGTTGGTGCTCTCAAAAGAAGGCACAACTCCAACTCCAATTCCATCTCCAACCATAACGAGATTTGGATAGAATTGTTTAACCACTTCATCTATAGTGAAACTATTTAGATTCAGTCTCTTATATCTATAAGTTATAATTCATTGTAATATCTATAATAGAGCATAAAGTGAGTGAGTCTATCTTTAGTCTTGTTCTTCAATGTAAAGATTCACTCAAGTAGTTGGAAATGTAGCTCAAAACCAAACATATAAGGTATAGTTGTATGAAACAAAAGATGCTTGGATGAGGTAGTAAGCAAGTAATCCAAAAGTCGCTAGTAACTTTATGGTGAACTGGGTGAACACGAAGGTTAGAGGTCCTGACCTGATAAACCAAGGACTGATGATCTCGGCGGTTTACTGAGATCGAATCTCGATGTTTACTAAGATCTAAGGTCACTTCTCTTGGAAGTATAAAATAAAAAATCTTAAGGTTAATTGGAAATCGCATGTTAAATCGACTTCATGGATTTAGTTGAGGTTTCTCCGAACCATGTTAGATTCTTATGTCGTTTACCTTTCTGTATTGTTGTTTATTTCTTATCTTGCATATTATACTCTTAGCATGTGCAGGGTAAACTCAGACACTATTTAAGAAGACTCACAAAATCTGACGTTCGCATGCATCTGACTTATATTTCGAGTTTGTCTTAATGTTTCTAAGTAGTCGAACGATAATATCTTTATGTTCCACTACGTTCCACACACACATTGAGTTTTTGGTTCTCACTGAGTGACAATCCTTGTCATAAGAGAGATTAGCACCCGATTCAGTCGATCTTTCGTTAAAGTAGAGAAGACTGAAAAAGTTTTCAGCCAAGTGTGTTCTCCTCTCTGATACACCTGACACACTCGTTCGGAGACCACCATACTTCCAAATTGAAAGTCGTTCCCGTAAATCTATAATAGGAATCTTTTCAAAGTCCTTTATCCCCACTCACATCCTTTTTGACAGTTTTTTATTTTAATTGATAAGACTTGATTGACAAAATAATCCAACTTAATCACATGTTTGGTTTGAATGATTCGACTAATGATGGATAAATGGTCCATGCTCCAATCATCCATTTGGATGATTAGTTATCACTCCAAATTTGGGTTGATTATTTAATCATCATTCAACCCATAATGCAAAATTTCAAGAATACTCGTACCAAAATTATTTTTGATCATCTTCACCCTCGAATTTTACATGTTTGCTACACCACAATGATAATTTTGTATTATGCTATAATTTAATCATAATCATTAAATATATAATGCATAGCAATCAATCCAAACCCAAAATTTAATAATAAAATTAGTCCAATCATATTCTATCCTATTAATCTTATATCTTATCCACCAAATTAAACGCCTCATTTGAGAAGACTTTTTAAAGGATTCTCCATTTCACAATTATCTCAAGCCAAACACAATTAATTTTGAGAATTTTTTCATAGAATGGTATGAATAGCACCTATTAAATTTTATAAATTCTTCTTAACCATGCAATCTCATTCTTTCTTTCTGTTGGAATCCTCTATTTTTAGCATGTTTCAATATATTCACTTCATCACTTAAAAGTCTAACATGAGTCGGTCTTTCTCTGCTCATGCCTTTGCATCGGTAGCTTAGTTCATATCTTTAATATTTTATACTATGAGATGTTCTGACTCTAATACAACCTATAATGAACCGACTTATAACTCGGTAGTCTATTTAAAATCAATATGTTTTTCAGTGTGTTTTGTCTTCACTCACATACTATTTGAGAAAACTTCCAAATGACTCTTACATCCTACAGTTGTCCCAAGCCAAGCCTGATTTACTTGAGAATTTTCATGGAAAAGAATCTCAAAGAGAAGATGTGTCTAGTTACTATGACTAGCAATTATCGTCTGTTTGATCATGACTTGGAACTGAAAACGGTATTACATGCATTGAAGATTTGGAGACACCAGCTATATGGAGTAAAATGTGAGATCTTTATGGATCATAAGAGTTTAAAATATTTTCTTCAAGCAGAAAGACTTGAATATGAGACAAAGAAGATTACTCGAATTAGTGAAGGATTATGACTGTGCTATCAACTATCACCCATGAAAGGCTAATGTAGTAGCCGATGTCCTAAGTCGTAAGTATCCAATCCAAGTTGGGATGTCTCCTCACATGAAAAAGAAAACTCATTGATAATAAGAATAGAGATAGTTGAATCACCAGAGACGATAGTGGATCTAGTTGCAATACTCATCGCGACACCTGACCTGAAAGAAATGACGTCGGAGGCATAGAAAAAGATGGAAATTTGAAAAAGGTACAAAGGAGAATAAGAATAGAAAACCTAAAAGATTATAAGGAGACATCAAATAATGTTATATTGTTTGAAGAAAGGTTATGTATCCCAAACAATGATAAACTTAGAAATAAAATCATGAATAAAGCTTATGACACCCTTTAAATTGCTCACCCGAGCAGTACCAAGATGTAGGGGTGAGCTTCGGTTTCGGTTAACCGAAACCAAAATTTCGGTTAACCGAAACCGAAATCACCTAAAATAGCTAACCGTAATCGATATCAATCGGTTAATCGGTTAACTGATTAACCAATTCGGTTAGTCGGTTCGGTTAGTGGTTAACCGAAATTAAAATTAATTTTTTTTAAAAAATAAAAAATATACAAAATACAAAAAATAACCGAAAATAACCGAAATTAACCGAAAATAACCGAGATTAATCGAAAATAACCGAGATTATTTCAAATATTACAGAAATTATAATATTAAATTAAATAGTTTTTACTTAATAATTAAATAAATAAATAGATAAATAAATTAATTAATAAATTTCGATTAATCGGGGATAACCGTCGGTTAATCGGTTATACCCGATAACTGTCGGTTATACCCGAAATTCACTTGAAATGGGTAACCGATACCCGAACCGAAACCGAAAAAATTGGTTATCGGTTAACCGATAATCGACTTTTTCGGTTTCGGTTCTCGGTTAACCGAAAACCTATACCCCGTTTAAGCACCCCTACCAAGATGTACCAAGATTTAAAAAAAAAAATTAGTGAAATTTTCAATGGGATGCACAAGGGGAGCGTAATGCGACATTTGAATAATGGAACCCCAAGTACTTGACTAAGAGGTTTCCAACAACCTATTCAAAAAGGGAAATAATGTTTTCATGGTTTGGACCATTCAAAACCATAGTGAAAATTTGAGATTTATTTATGCTTGTTGATTCTAAGACCAAAGTTATTGCGAATTCATCCTAAGGTGCTGGCGAAAATTTTATTGAAAGGCATGGATGAGAGATACTCCATGTAAAACAAGAATATCTTATGGGTGACATCCTTTTTTTGGGTCCAAATTAATTTAGAGTTCTTATACTAGGGATGGTTTCTAAAAAAACTCATCTTCATTGATGTAAAACACATCACAAAACTACATGTTTTGTTGCTCACTTTTTTTAATCTAAAATTACTAATTTCTAGATATTGTGTTGTCTTATACTCCATATAATTCTAAATTGAAGCTCATTTTTCTCTTAAAAATTGACACTACATATACAAATTACATAATAAGAGAGTGTTTACTTTTCATGAATAACATTTTAAGGATTGAGTATTTGATGGATTAAATATGTGATAAGATAATTTTTATAGTGGAAATATATGGAAATACATTTTTTTTTAAAACTTGAATCAGTATATATCCAATCTCAAAAAAACAATGCCGTGTATACCCATTTCATTTTTTAAATATATTTTCAACGAATTCAACGAACTGCAGAAAGACACAATCATTTCAATAATCAATCAAATCAAAAAACCGTTAATTTAATTTAATTTAATTTACAAATTAAATTAAACTAAAGTTATAATTTGTAAAAATTAAATTAAATTAAATTAAATTAAATTGTACAAATTAAATTAAATTAAATTAAATTAAAGGGGTGGGTTGGCAGCGTTGGGGTGGGGTTCACGTGGGATGGGGTTGGCCGGTAGGTTCAGGTGGGGTGGGTTGGCAGTGGGGTGGGGTTGGCAGGTGGGGTGGGGTTGGTAGGTGGGGTGGGTTGGCGGTGTTGGCGGTGGGGTGGGGTTGGCCGGCGTGGGTTGGGCGGAGGGTTAGCCGCCGTTGGCCGCCTAGGGGTGGGGTGTGGGTTGGCCATACAGGGTGGGGTTGGGTTGGGTAGGGGTTGGCCGTGGGGAGGGTTGGCCGCCCGGGGTTGGCCAGGGGTTGTGGGGTGGGTTGGCGCGCATGTCGCCTCGGGTTGGCTATGGTTGTCAGCCGTAATTTTATTAATTATTTATAATCATTAATTATTTATTATTAATTATATTGAATTTATTAATTAATTATAAATTAATTATAAACCGCATTAATTATATTCAATTTATTAATTAATTATAAATTAATTATAAACTAATTATAAACGCGCGCTAGGGTTGGCCGCGCTGGGGTTGGCGCCGTTAATTTTATTAACTATTTATAAATTTAAATCCTTATCATTAATTATTAATTATTAATTATCTGAATTTATTAATTAATTATAAATTAATTATAAATTGAATTTCATTATTAATTATTAATTATTAATTATATGATTTTATCAACACTTTTGTAAATTAAATACACAACTAATCATCAACAACTTTTTCAGTGAATTTAATTCGATCAACAACTTTTTCATCACTGAATTTACTTATCAACAACTTTTCATCAGTAAATTTACTTCCATCAACAACTCTACACAACTATTTACTTCTATCAACAACTCTACGCCAACAAATATTTCGAATTATACATATATTTCATTCGCTATCGATCAACAACTCTACGCCAACAAATATTTCGCAATTATACATATATTTCATTCGCTCTCGCTCTCGCTCTCGCTCTCGCTCTCGCTCTCTCTAAGTGGATTATAACTCGCTCTCGCTCTCGCTCTCTCTAAGTGGATTATAACTCGCTCTCGCTCTCGCTGTCTCTAAGTGGATAAGTGGATTATAAAAGGTAATTTCAATATTTTGATGTAATTATTGTTAGATGAATTTTATTTTGATGTAATTATTGTTAGATGAATTTTGGTGAATTTTTAATTAATTTCAATTAATAATTATTTAGGGTTATAACCATTGTGCATTTGTATGAATAATTAATTAACCGTCTTGTATTATTTATTTTTAGATGAATTAAATTTGTATGAATAATTAATTAACCGTGGTTGTATTATGAATTTTAGATGAATTAAATAGTTTAGATGAATTAAATAGTTTAGTTTAGTTTAATTTTAGTTTAGTTTAGATCGATGGTTGAATTTTTAGTTTAGCCGTTGGTATGGGTTGGTAGTTGGTATGGGTTGGCATTGCGTGGGGTTTAGGTAGGGGTGGGGTTGGTAGTATGGGTGGGGTTGGCCACGGGGCTGGGTGAGGGTTGTACGGGGGTGGGGTTGGCAGCGGGGTGGGGTTGGCGAGGGGTGGGGTTGGCCAGTGGGGGTGGGATTGGCCGTGGGGGTGGGGTTGGTCGTGGGGGTGGGGTTGGGTTAAATTAAATTTTATGATTTTGTAGTTGAATTAAATTATAGTTAATTTAGTTTAGTTTAGTTTAATTATTATAAATACGTAACAATACACTTGAATTTTTCATTTAGCTAGTTTAGTTTAATTTATAACATTTAGTTTAATTTAGGTGAATTATTATTTAATTTAGTTTAGTTATATCCGTGTCGATGAATTATAATATTTAATTATTATTTAGTTTAGAGATTTATACACGTCCATTATTGTGCATTTGTATTATTTATTTAGTTTATGTGAATTATTATTTGATTTGTATTATTTATTTATTTTATGTGAATTATTATTTGATTTAGTTTAGGTGAATCACGATTTATACACGTTCATTTTTGAAATTTTCATTTAGTTTAGTTTAGTTTATAATTTATTGTTCTTATTATTAAACATTTGTGATCAATGTTCTTTGCTTTTATATTTAATTTGTATTATTTATTTTAGATGTTTGTTTTATAATTAATGAATTTTAATTAATTATTGTGCATTTGTATGATTTAATTAGATGTCGGGGTGGAAGAATATTATCATTAGATATGGAGGATGTTGGGATGATTGTTTGAACTATCTGCGGTGCATCATCATATACCTTTGTTCGGATGATAATGCACTTATTTGGGAGTTAAGAAAGCATTAATTCCTTCAGGATCAAATTCTTTTGACTACCAAATACATTATATATCGAGATCTCAAGTGGTAGACTTATCAAATCACTTTTGACTACCGATGATCGCCTAGCTCGATTGTGCGAGATTTATGCCCAACCGAGAGGTGTATGTGACATACTGGGCGTCGACCCCAACCGAACTCAAGCATATATGCCACAATTCGAGCAACCACGTGATACAACGATGACCACGCTCACAATACTCATCTCGGATGAGTCATTCACACAACAATTTGGAGCATATAATTGGTTTGAGCAAAATACACCTCGAAGTGCCGCAACATGTGCCGAAGTGACGACGCGATCGTTGACGGCGGTGATGATGGCGAATCGTCGTCGGCGGTGAAGAACAAACATCGTCGATGAAGAAGAGGAGGAGGAGGAGGAGGGCGTGCGGCTGCAAATGTGATCTCAGCACGTTTGTAGAATTTGATGCGTGGATACGTCGAGAGGGTGGAATAGAAAAATTGCTTGGGATGATTATGCGAGCAACACGCAAGCGGTAAACCGGGGACTCGGTAGAACAAATGGAAGAGATGAGCAATTGGCTAGCTCTGTTATTCCTCATGAGGCTTGAACAATCTTTTGCTAGTCCTCTTGACTCTATTCCGAACCCGATGACGTGGCGAAGGTTCCATCTTCGACAACAAGGTGGACCTTAAGATATCGATCGGTTTGTGGCACATGGAACAAAGAGCGAATTTGTTATTCGCGATCGGACCGGACCGGATTACGTTCAAATGCGATATCGTGATCGGTGTCCGTTTTATTGCGCGCATCGCAACGGGGTGGTTTTGGTTTGTCGCAAGTTTGATGCCGTACACACCGTAGATGATCTCGTGAATACCGAAGCGCGCAAGGTCAAAGCCCGTGTGATTGCAACATACATAGCGCGAAAAATACGCGAGGACGGTGAAGTCATTAAGCGAGATCGATTATGGCGAGTTACAACGAGTATGGCGTGCTGTGCATCATATCTTGTCGCGGTGAGAGCTCGTAATAGGGCGATCGAGATGATATATGGTGGGTATGAACAATCTATCGATGCTACCGGGTTATCTTCACATGTTGCGACAACTAATCTCGGTTCGTTGATTGACTTGGATATTGGACGGATGGTCGTTTCGCCATCTTTTGTGGCGCTTCGGCCCACCGACTCGGTTACGTTGTGCGAGGGCTGTTATTGTTGTGGATGGCACGCATCAAGGGCCGCAATAAGGGTATATTGTTTGTTCTTCATTACGAAGGACGACAGCAGCAAGTTTTTCCATTGGCTTATGGAATTGGTCCGATCGAGAATGATTTATCATGGACTTGGTTTCGGAACACGTGAAGATCGCTTACCATCGAATTCGAGACGTTGATTGTGTCCGATGCGCACGTCAAGATATCCAATCTTTGTGAAAAATGTCTTTCGAGAACGCCCACGGCTTATGCTACTACCATCTGTTGAAAAAATCACGCCTTTTGGGAAACCGTCGGTGGCATTGTACGGAAAGGCGGCTTATGCATATCGGGAGGCGGAGTTTGACAAAGCAATGAACATGTTAAAGTCCTCGTGCCTAAAGATAGAACCTCCGGTGGTGCGTATGGCAAGTTGATGAGGTAGGAGTTGAGAAGTGGGCGAGATCAAAGTGCCTGCGAGGCGCTATACCTTTTGACTTCCAACATTGCCGAGTCCTTCAATGCTCGGTTGTTGTGGGCAAGACGATTGCCCATTTGCTCTATGGTTGAAGCGATTCGTCATATCATAGAAAATGGTTCGATCAAAGACTTGAAGCAAGCAAGAGCATACCCCATCGACCTAACCCCAGAAGGCATTCGCAAGATACGGGCTGAGCTGGAGAGATCACGCGGTATACTATAGTGCCCAAAAGTAACGACACATTCAAAGTCAAGGGCGTAAACCAAACCTTCAATGTCAATCTCGGGACGGAATCGTGCTCGTGCTTGGTGGGACATGGATCGATCCGTGTTCTCGTGCGATTGCATTATATGGTATGGAGCTACATACTAAATATAATTTTTAGTACGGTATGCCAATTTATAACTAACAACTTTATCATTGTTTTTATCTTGAATTTTAATTTGTGCGGTATAAAGATGACCAAATTTCCAGCTATGTGGGAGAATACTACCACGCCGAGAAGCTAATCAGCCTACTCATACAGAGTAAATCATGTTCCGCCTCAATCCAGTTGGATGCTTCCTACCGATGTCATGACCGTTGAAGTATTGCCACTGCCGTGGTCCGGCGGTGGTCGTCCAAAGTTAGGCGCCATCGTCATCCAACCGAACGCCCCATCGAAGATCGGTGGAGGAGAAATGGGGTCAGCGAAGACAAGTCGTGCACGTAGGAGGTGTGGCTTGTGTGGTTCCGCAGATCACACGCGACAATCATGTCTTATTTACCATCTCATTAATTGAATGAGATATTGATTCACTTAACTTGATATATGAGTTTAATATGATAATTTAAGCATTCTATGAATTTACTATAATTTTCTAAATTCATATGTTGAAATTGAAAATTTTAGTTTAGGTGCTTAATTGCTATATATATATATTAAAGTTAATATATTGTGTTAATATTGATGATTAAGCTCACATATGATACTTTTATGATTTTTAATGTTCTTCTTCATATATCTTATGAATTGTGAACATATTATGTAAGTAAGGAGTAATGAAGCTTAATTGAGGGTTGAGAACTAAGAATACGAAAAGTTGAATTTTATAAACATATTATGTTGAAATGAAAACTTGATGACAAAGATATTAGATTATATGTTGTTAAGTGATTATAAATGGTTGATATACCTAAAAGTATACTAATAGAATGATATAATTTATTGGGTTGTGATTATGATTTTAGAAAATATACTCAAATACAAATATTACAATATTTAAGAAAATACACTCAAATACAAAAAGGTTATTACATAATAATTAGTAACATGTTTCTAACACTTTCTATCTATGACTCGCCCACATAATTCAAATATAGAAGCAACTATTTTTTTACGGTAGGCATATACATTCTCATTACCCACGGGATGCTGGGGAACCAGAAATGAGGCGTTCGGCATACATGCACATGTGCGTTCCGGCATCGCGTTGTCTTCTTGATCGAGGCGTACATCGAGCGAGAAATGTAAACGTCCGATCACGCGGAAAGCACGAACACCGAGTCTCGTTATCTTCAAACCAACGAGTTACGGTAGAACTGTAAATAACATCCTCAAGCCGATCCATTCATCAACCGCTCATCTTGTCGCACGGGTCTAATGAATAATGTGCGGATCGAACATTTCACACACCGGCCGTCATGTGCATTCGAGCCAAATGATCGACCTCTGCTAAAACAAGGGATGATGACCAGAAAAGAGATTCATTTTGTAAAGGCACAAACAAAAATATATTTTATAATTAGTCATTGTATAAAGAAGTTACATTCAAGAAGAAGCCATGGTCATGACTTTGGCCCACCCTCGCTACTACCACGAACCGCCCGATACCATTAGCGGATGGAGCCACGTAGATATACCATGATCTAGATCCCGCGTTTGACTACGCCGTAAATATGCGTACCTCTCGACTAATGTACAACTATTCAAAGAAGAAATAAAAATTCAATATATATATAAAATATATACATATATATTCACATCTATAAGAAATACGAAATATATACTTACAAAGAAATCGGTGTCCAAAATAATAGTGCTCGAATCATTGACCCCATCCAACAAGTCATTGCCGTTTATTAATCCGGTCCTCGGATCGCAGATGTACAAATCAAGAGCCTGCAATAAATAATTTATTTTTTAAATAACGATTTCATATATGAAAATAGAAATAGAAATAGAAGTGATACTTACCCCCACGTCAAGCTCGTCAGTAGGGTCTTCGATGCGAACAAAATCACTGTAGGTCGATGCATCCACTGCTCTAATAATCACCGAACCCGTCCTCGCCTCAAGAAAAGCTTCATAAGAAGCGTATACACAATCGAGGATAGGACGAGGCACGTGGCTATTCACGTCGGTGACCTCGGTGCGGGCAGTGAACCTTACTCGCTCGCTTCACGAGTTGGCTAATTTTGTTAAAGCAACAGAGTTAGAAAAAGTAAACATATCAAATATGATGCAATAATATAAAATAAGATAATTTACCAATGGTCTCGGCATCTCGGCATGGAATGACGAAATGGATCCTCGCGTGTGATGGGCTAATGAATCGGTAGATCCATACTCCGTAGAGGCGACGATGAGGTGTATACTGCGGTGGTGTGTGAGAGGCCGGATCCGCTAGAAGAGTCTGGCTGGGTACATCGATGTAGAGTATGCAGTAGAAGGCCACGGTCACGATCGTCACTCCGCATCGCCGTGGGATAGTTCCACGACGGACGGCGATATGCCTCGATCTTGTCACGAACATCTACATCGACACCCTTTCTATCATAGACTCGAACCACGTCTCGAGTCCTGAATATTCTCTCTAACCACATCATTGATCGTGTATGCGTGATCCAACGACGATCCCTCCGACTCGGACGTCGTGGTGCTCACCGCCACCGCTAGATGAAGAGGAACGAGTCGCCTCGACGCGCCCCGTATCATTGCGTCAGGCCCCTATATCGATCGGCGCCCTCGTCCGACGACGCCTATCCCACGCATCGATGTCGTGGCTCCTCATGCTCCTCCGGCCTCCTCGGGCTCCTCATCAATCTCTTCAACAACAGCGATCGTGCCCTCGCATCGCTGCATGCCGCCGACCAACTAACCCCACATCGGTAGAAGGCCCCGCCTAGAACGAGGTCGTCTAGTGCGGGCGGGGTTGTTCCTCAGCGCCTGAGATGGGAACGGGTCTCTGTAGTTCACTCCCGGTGCGGATATAGAGATGACGATAATACGGCATGCTCATCTCATAGTCGTCAGGGACTAACCCCACAACGGTTGCCCTCACGATCGATGCGCAGGGCGTGTATCCACGCCAATCATCTTCGTGAACTTCCACCTCGTGCATCTAGGATACACATCCCGCCGGACATACTTTGCAACCGTCGTGCAAGATCCGGGATGATCTCTAGTGACCAAATATATAATGCCCATGATGGTCCGTAGAAGTGATATTTGGCCCGGTCTTCATATTCCACATGTAGTGTTGTAGAATTTGATACGCATACGCAGCCCATGGAAATCTAGCAATACGCCCGGATCGTCAACTAAGACCCAATCCACGGATCCACGTGTCGTGGCAAGTCGATACCAAGACGAATGCGTAAAGAACTAAGATGTGGGCCACACGGAGATATAGATGACCGCCAAGATCATCAATCGGACAATCCGTATCAAAGAATCTCACACCTAGATTTCTATACTAGTCCTTCCGCTACCAACAAACCTTCGATAAACCTCAACGGATTGCGGATCGCACTCGGTGTAGGATCGAAAGATGACGCCCCAAAACTCAAACCGTCACGGCGCAAAATCCGAGAAGGAAAAACAAACTGTCTCCCATTAATAAAAACCATATCGCCGGTCACAAGACAGGAGGGCCTGTCTGTCGGGATACCATATGGTGCAAACTCATGTTTGACTTGGATCCGTGTTCCCAACCAACAAAGTGATCGAAACATCCTCGCTTAAACCTATCCACGTGTCTTCACCACCTATATCTCTCAATCTGTATGACCTTCTTAAATAATTGGGCTTGAAATGCGTCTTGATTGTGGATAGACGATTGATGGTCTCGGGCCTTAAGAACTCGATTTCCTAATTAAGAAATATGTCGATTAGTGTGTTCACACATATTGTGAAATTAATTCCAAAATTATATAGAATTGGTGGTGAACTTTTTGTGTCTTGATTAACATAGAATTGAAAATTTTGTTCCCTATGACTAATTTTTGTGGATGGACTTAAGAACTTTACCCATGGAACACATTATCCACTATATATTTTGTTTCTAAGTTCACAAAATTACAGTAAGTAAACTGCATTAGACAACCTTTGTGTGTTAGCATAGGCCGCAAGGATTGAAAATTTCTACCTAAAATTACTTGGTGGATATTTCTACCTAAAAGAAATATATTTGTTAAATTTAGTAACATAAGATTAACTACTTATCAACACTTTACCGCTTATAATTTCAAAGCGCCTTATTAATAAACGAATTCTACCGAAATTTCGTGAGTAACGTTTATAATATGATTTGCCAAATCAATCAAAACTCATCCAAATTCATCCCAAACTCCCAAACCATACATAATAATTCACAAAGCATAGATTGAATTAATGTCCGAATTCACAAAGCATAGATTTACAAAACATAATAATTCATGTCCGAATTCATAATTAATATCCTATCACATATATTTGAATTATTTTAAAGCATAAACACAACACAATATATAGTTAAAAAGCATAGAAAATACATAATTAACAATATATAGTTAACAAAGCATATAAATACATAATTAATAATATATAATTAACAAAGCATATAATTGAAATTATAATTCGAAATCATAATAATTAACAAAAATATACAAAACAACAATATAAATAAACAAAAATACAACAATATAAATATATATTGTAGAATCTGAGGATTTTAAGTGAATTTGTAGTTTTAAGGTGACATACATGTTTTTAAAAATACCTATCTAATTATGAAAAGTTAAATAAAATAATTTTGTAATATTAGTTTTTCCAATAAAAGCGAAATAGTATGAATTTTAATAGTAATTATCAATTTCTACATAACGCCTATTTTCTATGCTTTTTACATAATAATTATCAATTTTTACATAACGTCTATTTATCATAAATATTATCAATTTTAATAGCAAGTATCGATTTTAATAGTAATTATCAATTTTACTATAACGCCTATTTTGTTTTTCCAATAATAGTAATAAATAAAAGTTAATAGAAATACAAGCAATATCAACAATTAGTATATAAACATCCATTTTGAACAAATATAAATAAACAAAATATAATAATATAAATAAACAATTAACAATAAATTGTACATGTGTACACTACAGCTTTTACTAAATAAGTTAAAACATAATAAATTATGAACTATCAACTATTGTCAAATCACACAATAAATTATGCACTATCACAATAAACAATAAATTATAATTTAACTATCACAATAAACAATAAATTATAATAAATTATGGACAATCAACTAATATCTAATTATGTCTAATTAAATAAATTATCTTTGGTATACATTTGAGATTATTTTAATCAAAGTCTACTGTTGTTATCCATATGTATATTATCAAATATAATTTGCATAATAATTCATAATAATAATAATTAAATTTGAAATTTGATAATTCACTTATTATAAAAACATAATTAACAATATAACAAAACATATAATTCAAAATTCACTAACCATATAAATACATAATTAATAATATATAATTAACATAGCATAGCATATAATTGTAATTATAATTTATAAATCATAATAATTAACAAAATATAAAAACAAACACGTGACATTGTGGTTGGCAGCGTGGTAGGTTGGCCGGTGGTGTGTTGGCCGCGAAGGATGGGTTAGCCACGGAGAGTGGGTTGGCCGCCGGCATGGAGGAGTGGGTTGGCCGAGGCGTGGCTTGGGCGCCGGTGGTGCGTTGGCGCTAGGGTGGGTTGGCATGGCGTGGGTGTGTTGGCAGGCGTGGGTTGGCCGCGGTGGGTGTGTTGGCCGCGGGTGGGTTGGCTCGAAGGATGGTTTGGCCGGCCGCGGTGTGTTGGCTGCAGGAGTGGCTTGGCCGCTAGGGGTGGGTTGGCGTGGGAGTGGCTTGGCCGCTAGGGGTGGGTTGGCCGCCTAGGGGTGGGTTTGCCGCCGGTGGTTGTTTGGCCGTGGGTTGGCGGGTGTCAGTGTGTTGGCCGTTGTGGCGCCGGAGGGTTGGCCGCGGGAGGTAGGTTGGCCGCCGGAAGCCCTGAGTTCAGGAGTTGTCGCCGCGGTGAGTGAGTTGGAGGAGTTGCTTGGCCGCGGTGAGGGGAGTTGGCGGGAGTTGCTTGGCCGCCGGTGAGGGAGTTGGCGGAGGCGAGAGAGAGAGAGAGAGAGAGAGAGAATAGAGAGAGAGAGAGTAGAGGTGAGAGAGAGAATAGAGAGTGGGAGAGAGTGAATTTAATTGGATTTCAAACAAATTGTTTTGAATTGTAGTGTTTGTAAAATGTGAAAGATTCTCAGATCTCGCAAAGATTCTCAGATCTGCAAAATTTTGAATTGCGGTGTGTGCGCCATCGATCAATGGCACAAACTTTGATAATGGGCACAATTTTTCGTGTTTAACAGTTTATTGATTTTGATGAAAATATAATAAACTAATGAAATGGTATAGATGGAACTATTTTCCGAAATGGATATACATAGCACACTTTTTTCAAAATAGTGTAACTAAGCTCCGCACCCATTTTTATATATCAATCCTTTGTTTACTACAAAAGATTAGTGAAATATTAAAATTGAGATAAATAACTCTCCATTTATTTGGAGGATTATTCTAATCCTATCTATATTGGTTGGATAAAATTAATGGAGAATAATTCAAATGATTAAAATAATATTGGGTTTTGGGATATCCTCAAATGTTAATCCTTAAAAGTAAACACTTGATTAGGTTGAATTAATTTTATCTATCCAACCTAATCATGTAAAGTAAACACCCCCTAAGTTGATTAATTGCTGTATGATTGTAATACTAACTAGGGGTGCTTAAAGGATATCGATTTTCGGTTAACCGAAACCGAAAAAATCGGTTATCGGACCGATAACCGACTTTTTCGGTTTCTATCCGGGTATCGGTTACCCACTTCAAGTGAATTTCGGTTATCGGGTATAACCGATTAACCAACGATTATATCCGATTAATCAAAATTAATTAATTAATTAATTAATTTATTTATTTATTAAGTAAAATTATTTAATTAAATATTATAATTTCTGTAATATTTGAAATAATCTCGGTTATTTTCGATTAATTTTTGTATTTTGTATATATTTTTTATTTTTAAATTTAATTTTAATTTCGGTTAACAGCTAACCGAACCGACTAACCGAATCGGTTAACCGATTGGTATCGATTTCGGTTTATTTCGCTTTCGGTTAACCGAAATTTCGGTTTCGATTAACCGAAACCGAACCGAATCTCACCCCTAATACTAACTATACCTATGTACATAAAATTAGATGAAAACCTTTAGTGCCTCCACGGACCTAGCTCAATTGATTAAAAATTAGTATATTTGAAACAATGATCAAGGATCGAGTCCTAGCAAGTAGTGTGGGAGTTTCACCCTCTTTAGGGTGACTCCTTGTGAACAGTAGGCAAAGTCTTCATAACTTATTAATCGTTGAGTCACTGTGATTTACCCTTTCACATTCTCATGGAATTATGATATGGAAACTCACTGAGGAAGAAGTTCCCCTTTTGAAATAAGATGAGACCTTTAGTTATTTCCAAACTCAAGACCTCAAACATATTAACGCATATATGCTATTAAAGCAATGACTCTTCATAAGTTGGAACTTGGAACTGACCACATAGAGTCAAACTCAAACTAAGCATCATGCTGCGTATTTATTTTTAGGGCGCGGAGCTTATTTACCCTATTTTGAAAAAAAGTGTGTTGTGTATATCTATTTCAAAAAAATCGTGCCATCTATACCCATTTCATTAGTTTAATATATTTTCATCAAAATCAATAAACATGCTGACACCAAAATTGTGCCCATTATCAAAGTTTGTGCCATTCGATTGATGGCCCACGTAAATTAAAAATTTGTGCAGATGCAAGAATCTTTTCACTTTTTGAGAATCCAATGTTAAAATTTTATTTAAATCAAAATTCACTCTCTCTCGCTCTCTCTCTCTCTCTCTCGCACCTCTCTCTCTCTCGCCTCCTCCGCCAACTCCGCCTCACCGCGGCCAAGCAACTCCGTGAACCCACGAACCGCGGCTTTACGGCGCCAACCTACCTCCCCTGCCAACCCTCCCACAAGCACCACAACGGCCAACACACCCGCCAACCCACGGCCAAACAACCACCGTGGCCAACCCACCCCTAGCGGCCAAGCCACCTCCGCGGCCAACCCACCCCCCGGCCAACCCACCCCGGCCAACACACCCACCGGCAACAACCCACGCTGCCAACCCACCCCTAGCGCCAACGCACCACCGACGCCAAGCCACCCTCGCGGCCAACCCACTCCTCCGAGGCCAACCCATCCCCTTCGGCGGCCAACCACCCCCGACGGCCAACCCATCCCCTTCGGCGGCCAACCCACCCCGGCGGCCAACACACCCACGGCCAACCCACCCACGGCGCGGCCAACCCACGCGGACAACACAATGTCTTCACAGGTTTTTTTTTTTTTATATTTTTGTTAATTATTATGATTTCTAAATTATAATTACAATTATATGCTATGTTAATTATATATTATTAATTATGTATTTATATGCTTAGTGAATTTTGAATTATATGTTTTGTTATATTGTTAATTATGTTTTTATGATAAGTGAATTATCAAATTTCAATTTAATTATTATTATTATCGTGAATTATTATGGTATGCAAATTATATTTGATAATATACATATGGGATATGCCTAATTTGATAAAAGCAATTAGAATATACCACTTAGATTAAAATAATCTCAAATGTAGACCATTCAAATGTTGGAGTGCAGAAAAGTGCATAATTTATTTAATTAGATATTAGTTGATTGTCCATAATTTATTGTGTAATTAGACAATAGTCTATAATTTATTGTTTATTGAGATAGTGCATAATTTATTGTGTGATTTAACAATAGTTGATAGTTCATAATTTATTATGTTTCATAATTAGATAGGTATTTTTAAAAACATGTATGTCACCTTAAAACTACAAATTCACGAAAAATCTCAGATTCTACAATATATATTTATATTGTTGTATTTTTGTTTATTTATATTGTTGTTTCGTATATTTTTGTTAATTATTATGATTTCTTAATTATAATTCCAATTATATGCTTTGTTAATTATATATTATTAATTATGTATTTATATGCTTTGTTAACTATATATTGTAAATTATGTATTTTCTATGCTTTTTTAACTATATATTGTGTTGTGTTTATGCTTTTCAAATAATTCAAATATATGTGATAGGATATTAATTATGAATTCGGACATGAATTATTATGCTTTGTAAATCTATGCTTTGTGAATTTGGACATTAATTGAATCTATGCTTTGTGAATTATTATGTATGGTTGTCTATGCTGTGAATTAATATATGTGAATTATAATTAGAATATATTATTAATTATGTATTGATGTTAATTGACAATACATAATTATATTGACAAAAATTTATGTACAGTACATTTATTTAAATTTAGGATTATGAATTTTGCATGATATATTGACAAATATATTTCTTTTAGGTAGAAATTTTAGATAGTAAAATGCTAGAAAATTTTATTTATGTAGTTGAAGGACGTTAGGCGATTAAAATATAAATGAATAAGTTTAAGCTTGTTTTAAATTACTAAATGTATATTTAAGTATATGATGATGATTTGGGGAGTTTGGGATGAATTTGGATGAGTTTTGATTGATTTGGCAAATCATATTATAAACGTTACTCTGCCGAAATTTCGGTAGAATTCGTTTATTAATAAGACGCTTTGAAATTATAAGCGGTAAAGTGTTGATAAGTAGTTAATCTTATGTTACTAAATTCAACAAATATATTTCTTTTAGGTAGAAATATCCACCAAGTAATTTTTAGGTAGAAATTTCCAATCCTTGCAGCTATGCTAACACACAAAGGTTGTCTAATGCAGTTTACTTCCCTTGTAATTTTTGTGAACTTAGAAACAAAATATATAGTGGATAATGTGTTCCATGGGTAAAGTTCTTAAGTCCATCCACAAAAATTAGTCATAGGAACAAAATTTCCAATTCTATGTTAATCGAGACACAAAAAGTTCACCACCAATTCTATATAATTTTGAATTAATTTCACAATATGTGTGAACACACTAATTGACATATTTCTTAATTAATCATAATTTTTTTTAATAAATAGGAAATCGAGTTCTTAAGGCCCGAGACCATCAATCGTCCATCCACAATCAAGACCTACTTCAAGCCGAATTATTTAAGAAGGGTCATACAGAGATTGAGAGATGTAGGTGGTGAAGACACAGTGTATAGGTTTAAGCGAGGATGTTTGGTCACTTTGTTGGTTGGGAACACGGATCCAAGTCAAACATGAGTTTGCACCATATGGTATCCCGACAGATTAGGCCCCTCCTGATCGTCAAGATCGGCGATATGGTTTTTATTAATGGGAGGACAATTTGTTTTTCCTTCTCGGATTTTGCGCTCGTGACGGGTTTGAGTTTTGGGACGTCATCTTTCGATCCTACTGACCGAGTACGATCCGCAATCCGTTGAGGTTTATCAAAGGTTTGTTGGTAGCGGAAGGACTAGTATAGAGAATCTAGGTGTGAGATTCTTTGATACGGATGTCCGATTGATGATCTTGCGATCATCTATATCTCCGTGTGGCCCACATCTTAGTTCTTTACGCATTCGTCTTGGTATCGACTTGCCACGACACGTGGATCCATGGATTGGGTCTTAGTTGACGATCCGGGCGTGTTGCGATTTCCATGGGCTGCATATGCGTATAAAATTCTACAACACTACATGTGGAATATGAAGACCGGGCCAAATATCACTTCTACGGACCATCATGATTATATATTTGGTCACTAGAGATCATCCGGATCTTGCACGACGGTTGCAAAGTATGTCAGGGAGGATGTGTATCTAGATGCATGAGGTGAAAGTTCACGAAGATGATTGGCGTGGATACACGCCCTGCATTCGATCGTGAGGGCAACCGTTGTGGGGTTAGTCGGGACGACTATGAGATGAGCATGCCGTATTATCGTCATCTCTATATCCGGTGCACCGGGAGTGAACTACGGAGACCCGTTCCCATCTGTGCGCTGAGGAACAACCCCGCCCGCACTAGACAAACCTCGTTCTAGGCGGGGCCTTCTGCGATGTGGGGTTGGTCGGCGGCGATGCAGCGATGCGAGGCATGTCTCGCTGTTGTTGAAGAGATTGATGAGGGCCCGAGGGCATGAGGAGCCACGACGATGCGTGGGGATAGAGCGTGCGTCGGACGAGGACGCCGATCGATATGGGGACGCAGATCGGGATACGAGGCGTGCGAGGACAGCTCGTTCCTCTTCATCTAGCGGCGGTGAGCACCACAGACGTCGAGTCGGAGGATCGTCGTTGGATCACGCATACGATCAATGATGTGGTTAGAGAGAATATTCAAGGACTCGAGGCGTGGTTTGAGTCATGATGAGAAGGGTGTCGATGTAGATGTTCGCATAGCCGGGCATATCGTCGTCCGTCGTGGAACTACCCCATCGATGCGGAGTGACGATCGGGACCGGGGCCTTCTACTGTACTCCTATATCGGATGTACCCCAGACTCCTCTAGCAGATCGGCGTCTCACACACCGCTAGAGTATACACCTCATCGTCGGTCTCTACGGGAGTATGGATCTACTCTGGATTCATTAGCCCATCACACGGCGAGGATCCAGCTCGTCATTCCATGCCAGAGATGCCGAGACCATTGGTAAATTATCTTATCTTATATTATTGCATCATATTTGATATGTTTACTTTTTCTAACTCTGTTGCTTAAACAAAAAATTAGCCAACTCGTAGAAGCGAACGAGTAAGGTTATTGCGCTTTGACCGAGGTCACCGTACGTGAATAGCCCTGTGCCTCGTCCTATCCCCGATAGTGTATACGCTTCTTATGAAACTTTTCTTGAGGCGAGGACGGGTTCAGTGATTATTAGAGACAGTGGATGCATGCTGACCTACAGTGATTTTGTTCGCATCGAAGACCCTACTGACGAGCTTGACGTGGGGGTAAGTATCACTTCTATTTCTATTTCTATTTTCATATATGAAATCGTTATTTAAAAATAAATTATTTATTGCGGGCTCTTGATTTGTACATCTGCATCGAGGATCGTTAATAAACGGCAATGACTTGTTGCATGGGGTCGATGATTCGAGCACTATTATTTTGGACACCGATTTCTTTGTAAGTATATATTTCGTATTTCTTATAGATGTGAATATATATGTATATATTTTTATATATATTGAATTTTATTTCTTCTTTGAATAGTTGTACATTAGTCGAGAGGGTGCATATTTACGGCGTAGTCAAACGCGGGATCTAGATCATGGTATATCTACGTGGGCTCCATCTGCTAATTGGTATCGGGCAGTCCGTGGTAGTAGCAGGGTGGGCCAAAGTCATAGACCATGGCTTCTTGCTGAACAGGTAACTTCTTTATACAATGACTAATTATAAAATATATTTTTGTTTGTGCCTTTACAAAATTAAATCTCTTTACGTGTCATCATCCCTTGTTTTAGCAGAGGTCGCATCATTTTGGCTCGAATGCACATGACGGCGGGGTGTGTGAAATGTTCGATCCGTACATTATTCATTAGACCCGTGCGACAAGATGAGCGGTTGATGAATTGGATCGGCTTGAGGATGTTATTTACAGTTCTTACCGAACTCGTTGGTTTGAAAATAATGAGACTCGGTGTTCGTGCTTTCCGCGTGATCGGCGTTTACATTTCTTGCTCACGATGTACGATTCGATCGGCAAGACAACGTCGATCTTGGAACGATACATGTGCATGTATGCCGAACGCCTCGTTTACGGTTCCCGAGCATCCGTGGGGTAATGAGAATGTATATGCTCACCGTAAAAAATAGCGCTTATATATTTGAATTATGTGAGCGAGTCATAGATAGAAAGTGGTGAAACATGTTACTAATTATTATGTAATAACCTTTTGTATTTGAGTGTATTTTCTTAAATATTGTAATATTTGTATTTGAGTATATTTTCTCGAAAATCATAATCACAACCCAATAAATTATATCATTCTATTAGTATACTTTTAGGTATATCAACCATTTATAATCACTTAACAACATATAATCTAATATCTTTGTCATCAAGTTTTCATTTCAACATAATATGTTTATAAAATTCAACTTTTAGTATTCTTAGTTCTCAACTCCTCAATTAAGCTTCATTACTCCTTACTTACATAATATGTTCACAATTCATAAGATATATGAAGAAGAACATTAAAATTCATAAAAGTATCATATGTGAGCTTAATCATCAATATTAACACCATATATTAACTTTATATATATATATATATATATATAGCAATTAAGCACCTAAACTAAAATTTTCAATTTCAACATATGAATTTAGAAAATTGTAGTAAATTCATAGAATGCTTAAATTATCATATTAAACTCATATATCAAGTTAAGTGAAGAAAATAAAATCAATATCTCATTCAATTAATGGGATGGTAAATAAGGACATGATTGTCGCGTGTGATCCGTGGAACCACACAAACCACACCTCATACGTGCATGACTTGTCTCGCTTGACCCCATTTCTCCTCCACGGATCTTGATGGGGACGTTCGGTTGGATGACGATGGCACCCAACTTTCGGACGACCACTGCCGGACCACGCAGTGGCGATGCTTCAACCGGCTGCGACATCGGTAGGAAGCATCCAAGCTGGATTGGGCGGAACATGATTTACTCTGTATGAGTAGGCTGTACTAGCTTCTCTGCGTGGTAGTATTCTCCACATAGTGGAAATTTGGTCATCTTTATGCTGCACAAATTAAAATTCGATATAAAAACAATGATAAAGTTGTTAGTTATAAATTGGAATACCGTACTAAAAATTATATTTAGTATGTAGCTCCATACAAGTATAGTCAGAATCGCTCGAGAACACGGGATCGATCCATGTCCCACTCCAAGCACGAGCACGATTCCGTCCCGAGATTGACATTGAAGGTTTGGTTTCGTCCTCGACTTTGAATGTGTCGTTACTTTTGGGCACTATAGTATATCGGCGTGATCTCTCCACCCGCCCGTATCTTGCGAAACGACTTCGGGGTTAGGTCAGAGGGTATGCTCTTCTGCTTCAAGTCTTTGATCGAACCATTTTCTATGATATGACGAATCGCTTCAACCATAGAGCAAATGGGCAATCGTCTTGCCCACAACAACCGAGCATTGAAGGACTCGGCAATGTTGGAAGTCAGGTATAGCGCCTCACATGGCACTTTGATCTCGCCCACTTCTCAACTCCTACCTCTGTCAACTTGCTATATGCACCACCAAGAGGTCTATTTTTAGGCACGAGGACTTTAACATGTTCATTGCTTTGTCAAACTCCGCCTCCCGATATCATAAGCCGCCTACCGTACAATGCCACCGACGGTTTCCCAAAAGGCGTGATTTTTTCAGCAGATCGTAGTAGCATAAGCCGTGGGCGTTCTCGGAAAGACATTTTCACAAAGATTGGATATACCGACGTGCGCATCGACACAATCAATGTCTCGAATTCGATGGTAAGCGGTCTTCACGTGTTCGAAACCAAGTCCATGATAAATCATTCTCGATCGGACCAATTCCATAAGCGATGGAAAAACTTGCTCGTTGCCGCCCTTCGTAATGACAACAAACAATATACCCTTATTGCGGCCCTTCAAGTGCGTGCCATCCACAACAATAACAGGCCTCATGCACAACGTGTAACCGAGTCGGCTGGAACCGAGCGCTACAAAAAGATGGCGAAAACGACCATCTGGTCCAATATCCAAGTCAATCAACGAACCAGGATTAGTTGTCCACAACATGTGAAGATAACCCGGTAGCATCTGATAGGATTGTTCATACCCACCATATATCATCTCGATTACCCTATTACGAGCTCTCACCGCGACAGTATATGACTCCTGCACGCCATACTCTCGTTGTAACTCGGCCATAATCGATCTCGGCTTAATGACTTCACCGTCCTCGCGTATTTTTTGCGCTATGTATGTTGCAATCACACGGGCTTTGACCTTGCGCGTTTGGTATTCACGAGATCATCTACACGGTGTGTACGACATCAAACTTGCGACAAACCAAAAACCACCACATTGCGATGCGCGCGAGAAAGCGGACACCGATCACGATATCGCATTTGAGCGTAATCCGGTGCGGTCCGATCGCGAATAACAAATTCGCTCTTTGTTCCATGTGCCACAAACCGGTCGATATCTTAAGGTCCACCTTGTTGTCGAAGATGGAACCTTCGCTCGGCTCATCGGGTTCGAATAGAGTCGAGAGGACTAACAAAAGATTGTTCAAGCCTCATGAGGAATAACGAGAGCTAGCCGATTGCTCATCTCTTCCATTTGTTCTACCTCGAGTCCTCGGTTTACCCTTGCGTGTTGCTCTGCATAATCATCCCAAGTAATTTTTCTATTCCACCCTCTCGACGTATCCACGCATCAAATTCTACAAACGTGCCAGAGATCACATTTGCAGCCGCACGCTCCTCCTCCTCCTCCTCCTCTTCTTCATCAGACGATGTTTGTTCTTCACTGTCGACGACGTATTCGTCATCATCACTGTCGTCAACGATCGCGTCAGCCACTTCGGGCACATGTTGCGGCACTTCTTGAGGTGTATTTTGCTCAAACCAATTATATGCTCCAAATTGTTGTGTGAATGACTCATCCAGAGATGAGTATTGTGAAGCGTAGTCATCTGTTGTATCACGTGGTTGCTCGAATTGTGGCATATATGCCTGTGTTACGGTTGGGGCCGACGCCCCGTATGTCACATACACCTCTGGTTGGGCATAAACCTCGCACAATCGAGCTAGCTGATCATCGGTAGTCAAAAGTGATTTGATAAGTCTACCACTTCGAGATCTCGATATATAATGTATTTGGTAGTCAAAAGAATTTGCTCCCAGAAGGGAATTAATGTTTTCTCTTAACTCCCAAATAAGTGCATTATCATCCGAACATGGGTATATGATGATGCCTTGCAAGATGGTTCAAACAATCATCTCAACATCCTCCATATCTAATGATAATATTCTTCCACCCCGACATCTAATTAAATCATACAAATGCACAATAATTAATTAAAAATTCATTAATTATAAAACAAACATCTAAACTAAATAATACAAATTAAATATAAAAACAGTAACATTGATCACAAATGTTTAATAATAAGAACAATAAATTATAAACTAAACTAAACTAAATGAAAATTTCAAAAATGAACGTGTATAAATCGTGATTCACATAAACTAAATCAAATAATAATTCACATAAACTAAATAAATAATACAAATCAAATAATAATTCACATAAACTAAATAAATAATACAAATGCACAATAATGGACTTGTATAAATCTCTAAACTAAATAATAATTAAATATTATAATTCATCGGGACGGATATAAACCATATTTCACCTAAACTAAATTAAATAATAATTCACCTAAATTAAACTAAATGTTATAAATTAAATTAAACTAAACTACGCGACCAACCCCACTAAATTAAACTATCCCACGGCTAAATGAAAAATTTCACGCTAACTCCCTATCCCACGGCTTAAATGAAAATTTTTATAATAATTAAACTAAACTAAACTAAACTAAATTAAATAAAACTATAATTTAATTCAACTACAAAATAATAAAATTTAATTTAACCCCACGCCCACGACCAACCCCACCCCCGCGACCAACCCCACCCCGCTGCCAACCCCACTCCCACTGGCCAACCCCACCCCCCTGCCAACCCCATTATTGCCAACCCCACCCTGTACAACCCCACCCATGCCAACCCCACCCCCCCCCACTACCAACCCCACCATGACCAACCCCACCCAAATACCAACCCCACACCAAACTACCAAACTAAAAATTCAACTAAACTAAACTAAACTAAACTAAAATTAAACTAAACTAAACTATTTAATTCATCTAAAATTCATAATACAACACGGTTGCACAATGGTTATCGATGCCCTAAATAATTATTAATTGAAATTAATTAAAATTCACCAAAATTCATCTAACAATAATTAAGGAATCATATATATAACAAATACATCAAAATATTGAAATTACCTTTTATAATCCACTTAGGGAGGCGAGGCGAGGCGAGATAAAGAAAAGAATTCGGTGAGCGAAAAGAATGAAATATATAGGTATAATTCGATAAGGTGAATTAAATTCACCGTAAATATTCTTTGGGATAGTTGTTGGCGACCGATGAAAAGTTGTTGATCAAGTAAATTCATTTGAAAAAGTTGTTGATCAAGTAAATTCATTTGAAAAGTTGTTGATCAATAGTTGGTGTATTTAATTTACAAAAAGTGGTTGGTTTATATCGTTTATTTAATTTTCATCTCTAATAAAATCATATAATTAATAATTAATAATCAAATTCAATTTATAATTAATTTATAATTAATTAATAAATTCAATATAATTAATAATTAATTAATGATAAGGATTTAAATTTATAAATAATTAATAAAATTGTAAGCCAACCATTGGGCCTAACCCCTCAGCGGCCAACCCCCACCCCGCCTACCAACCCCCCAAGGCCAACCCACCCCATCCCTCGCGGTGCCACTACCAACCCCAAGGCCAACCCACCCCACCCCACCCCCGGGCCAACCCACACCCCACCCTAGGCGGCCAACCAAGCCAACCCCTCGGCCAACCCACGCCAACCCACCCCCTACCAACCCCACCCCACCGCCAACCCCATCCCCACGGCCAACCCAAATTTCACCAGCCCGCCAACCCCACCCAAGGCGGCCAACCCACCCTCATGGATAATTTAATTTAATTTAATTTAATTTGTACAATTTAATTTAATTTAATTTAATTTAATTTTCTGAAATTATAACTTTAGTTTAATTTAATTTGTAAATTAAATTAAATTAACAGTTTTGATTTGATTGATATTTGAAATGATTGTGTTTATGCAACTCGTTGAAAATATATTTAAAAATGAAATGGGTATAGACGGCATTGTTTTTTGAGATTGGATATATACTGATTCAAGTTTAAAAAAAAAGTACATTTCCATATATTTCCACTTATTTTTATACCTACTAAAACAGAATACATACAAAAACTTGTTTATATATATTATTGATCCCAATAAAATTAAATGTTAAAATCTAAAGTCCCTATTAAATCTGAACCTTGTTGAGTATGGGTATTTATGGATAGTATCCTTGGAAGGATGGAGGATAAGGCTATGCTATGGATTTAAGATTTTCGTGAAGATGCTCTGGAAAAAGGCAAGCTATAAAGTCTATATGAAATTATGAGAAAGTCACTTACATAATTCACCTACTTTTCTTAAAGTAACTGAGCTAGTGAGTGTGCTATAATATAGCTGTCCGAATCTCCTATTCTCTTTCATATTTTCATTATTTTCAGTTTCAGTATTTTATGATAACAATAGTATCCATGCGTATTTTATATATCATATTCTATTTTTGAGAATTTTCGCCATGAGTTTTAATAAATGTCATTTAATATATTATGAATGGAGTAATGATCTCATATTAGTGTAATATTAAATTAGTTAGTGATTGATCATAGGAGATAAAATATGTAAATAAATGGATTGTTGAAAATAAAAGAGAAATAATAATGAATCATGGATGATAAAAGATATAAATAAATGATATTATTAAAAATAATAAGTTGAAAAGATAATTATTATAAATAAATAGGAAGAAAATTAGAAAATATCCAGAAAAGAAAACTATGGATGAAGTAGTTGTTTCATTTGGACAAAATTATAAATCATGCAGACGTATATAAATTAGTGGTAACACGTGAAACACGCCGTCTTTTTTTCTCCCTCTTGTAGTCCAACCTGGAAATCACTTTCCATTCAATCCATTGGAGGACTAAATATTATATTATACAATAATTATAATCATAATCATAATCATAATAATACACGAGATATACATGCTTTATTACCTAGCTCTTTAGGTCTTCAAGTTACAAAAGTGATGTGCGATGAAATATATTGATTTCGATATTCTGCACTTTTATTCGTCAATTTTATATTGTTGTTTATTGATTATATTCATAGAGTAGTGATATTCTATTCACCTTCCATTAACACTTTTTATAAGCAACATTCTATGTTATCATTTTTTTTTTAATTTTTTAATTATAATATTTCAAAAATTATTATTTGCATCATTAATTTTACAAATTACATAAGAATCAAAGTTAAATTTATTTTTTATTCATTTATTTGAAATTAAAGGAAAAACGAACGGCTCAAGCTTTGCTTTTATGTAATTTGTATATAATTTATATACATATAAATAAAGTTGGGATATGTGCTTAAAACATGTGAAATATAGTAGTACTCTTGAGAACCCCACATCTGATACTTAGTTTCTACTCATAAGAATTATTGTAATCATGTATGGCCTAAGTCTTTGCTTAATGTACTCAATTACATAAAAGAAATGTTGTAATTATATAGTGATGGCCTACATTTGTTATCACATTCTACTCATTAACTTACTGTTAAAGATGTATTTCATACAAATTTTTAACTGTATAAATATTAAAATCAAATCAAACCAAATTAATTTAATATGGTTAAGTGCAGTTTGGTGTGGTGGTCGACACATATTTTTATTTAGAGTATTCGCATATTTATAAATATATTATTTCGATATGAATTGTAGTCATCACATTAATCTAAAATCCTACGTGACCTTGCAAGAATTTTGGATTTCTAATATTCTAAATTTTTCATTTTATGTCTAAATTATATAATGAAATGTCTTATTAATCTTAAATTTTTTATTTCTAATGCTACCGATTAATGTGGACCTATTAATGCATTAAATTCTAATTTATCGTTTCTATATGAACTCATACAAGTATACGTATTCAAGTTCTTTTTATAATAGCGTGTAATTCGTCGAGTTTTGACGAAAAAATATTTTATGTTATGTTTATGGTTATTATAAATAAAATAATCTTTATATCAGGGTAATACATTTTAATTTGATATGTATAAGTTAAATTCTATCGAATTCTAATGGAAAATCACATTATATTATATAATTTATGAATAGAAATGTAAATATTCGAGACATGTTAATACTTGTTCGTACTCATCTAGAATGTATATACTCGTACCCATCTTAAATCCAATTATTTATCCAAACTTGTTTAAAATTATAAATATAATTTGTTACAGTGATTAGTTATTCTTCTCAATAAAAATCAAACACTACAAAATAAACACTAAAAAAATAATCTAAATAACAAAAGATCAAAAAATAGAAAATATTTCACGTAGCCATATAAATCATTGTTAGGATTCCTTTAGAATTTATATGATCGTACATATCCCAAATCTGATTAATTTTTTTTATTATTATCATTCTCGTTCCAAACTCGTATAGTTAATACCGACTAACTATCCAAATATGTATAAATTTCATATGTATAAGTTGTTAAAGTAATTAATTATCTGTCTCAATGAAATTTGAAAACTAAATAAACCATAACACGAGGCGACAACGGCGGACGCACGCTGCGTGACAACAACTGAAAAAAATAAAAAATAAAATAAAAATAAAATAAAAATAATAATAAAAATAATAATAATAATAATAATAATAATAATAATAATAATAATAATAATAATAATAATAATAATAATAATAATAATAATAATAATAATAATGTTCCACATGCAAAAACTAATGGTTGTACCTGGCAATAAAAAAATGAAATTAAAGTACATATACAAAATTTTTAAACTAAATATGCTACGAAAATATTCCATGAGTGCAACAAGTGAAAAATAATTATGAATTAGAACATGAATTCTATACCTACGTTTTCCATGAATTATATAGCTTGAATAACAAATTATTTCGCAGAGATTAAATATTGAACATGATATAATTTATTTAAAATAATAAGTTACAAAATAGATTACAAGAAATCCCTAAAATAAAGGAAATAAACATGTTTATCCTAAAATCAAGGAAATAATCATTTTAATATAAAACGAAATTACTAATATTACATTTACATAAATCCAGTGAAACTAAAGTATAACATATATAGTTATGTACTGTAGCATAATGTAAATTAATATTTTTCTTTGATTTACTCAAACCAATAGCTTAGATTTATTATTTTTTCTTATAAATAATTTTATTTATACCTAATATATCATCTATATATATATATATATATATATATATATATATATATATATACATGATCCAATCATAATTATATTGCTAATTAGATAATATATAGATATAGGAGTGTAGTTGCCCAAAAGTACTATTAGTTAATTCATTTTAATTACTTAATTATATATAGACTCTACCTTATTTTTATTTAGAGTATTCGCATATTTTTCAAAACATAAATCAAATTGCACAAATACGATTTGGTCCGGTTCATTTTATAGTTTAAACTAAATTATGAACACTACTAACTAATTAGTTTAGTTAAACTTATTAGCAACAAAATTTTGAATAAAACTTCATACACAATATATAACTAACATTTCAAAATTAACAAGCTTTAGATTTATAGTTTAGCACCAAGTTCTACTATTCTAGCAAATTGATCTTCACTTGCTCATCCTTGCAATAATTGATCATAGTTCATATGGTAATGTACGATGGAGATTCGATTGGTGGGGAATGAGAGAGAAACAGAGAGTACGATTATTCCACAAAAATTTCAGACGTGACATTATCTATTAGTGGAGTAATTATTAATGCTAATTATGTCACGCCAAAATCAGGAAGGATCCATTAGTGTTTTGTGTGGTGTTGGAGTTTGAAAGTTCGAATGGATGCATGCATTCAAATCAGGATGTAATCGTAAGGCAATTGGGTAAACAATTAACATGTTTTCCGTCGTGATTGTGATGTGTGTTTTTCACAATATATGGGTCTCTGGATTTTAACCCAATTAAACCTTGAATCTAATTCATGCATAGAAGACATTATCATAGTTGAGTTTCTTGAACAACCCTTGATTAAAGTTTCGGATTGATAATCTTGGTTTACAAAAAATATATTGAGGATTTAAAAATTAAAATTAAGAAACAAAAATATCACTTTATACCTGAATGTTTGAATTTTTTAAACAATTGTACCCTACTATATGCAAAATCATAAATTAATACATATTATCAATGTTATTAATAATTCTATCATATCATTAGATTTTCGAAGCACTGAACAATTATTAACGAGAATATAAGTATTAATTTTCGATTTAGCAAACGTTGTGATACAATTATTGTAAAGTTCAAATATTGGAGTGAAAATGGTATTTTTCCTGAAATTAAAATATGTGGGTTCATACACAGTCCTCTTTCTTGATTATCTTAAATATATGAATCCAATTTATCTTATCAGTCGTCATGTTTAGGTACATGTTGTTAGATTATGAAGCCTGAATGGATTATACACTCAAGTTCGATCTCGATAATTCAATTCACCTCAAAGTTGGACAGGGGTCCGGGGGCGGTAACCCATGAGCCAAATTTGTGGTCCCATATTTTTTTGGCCCAAATGAAACCCTAATAGGCTTAGGGTTAATGTTTGATTATTATCTATTTAAGAGTCGTTTCACCCTATGATCTGTATCCAAAAAAATATAGTGAAATCTCTGATTTGGCATCGCCCTCAGACGTAGTCGCAAGACAAACTGGGTAAACAATTATTGTGTTCTTTATTTTCTGTCTTGATTGTGGTGTATGTTTTTCGCAACACATGTTGGATGGTTTTCATATTAATTATTTCACTTCATATAGTAAATAATTATTTCATGATCGCTCATGAAGATGCCTTCGCTAAGAAAATGTATTTCTACTACTAAAATTCATCCAGAACTCGACAACCCATCGTTTCTATTGCTACATATTTATATTTATAAGTATTTAATTCATAATTTCTTCAGCATTATTTAATTGTTTTTTTCAGTATTTAATCTACTATTAAATCAGAAATGCCCAAATATAATCTTAAGACTTATACTATTACAAAATTACATAGTTATATACATTTAATGGATATTAAGATTTGTGGGTGCTTCGTTCACATAAATGGGTTTCACGTAGCTAGTTTCAGTGACTTAAAATAGTACCACTGTGAGTGGACATTAGATTTTAGAATCATATCCGTTCCAAAACCAAAAAAGTCTGTCACATCTCTAAATGATACGAATGATTTTTATTGTGTGCGTGTGTTGATTACAGTGGTAGAGTGGTTAATCTTGGCGTAAAGGTCTCGGGTTGAGTCACCACGACGCTACTTTTAAATTTCAGTATTAAATTAATGAAAAAAACGAATGATTTTTTATTATTTTATGTGAAATATTGAAGCTCTTAAAGACAAGATAGAAAAAATTTCAAAATCCTAACACCAATGTTTCTAACAGGTGTCACTCTTCTACTAGTGATAGAGAATTAAGAGAGGAGATCATCACATGGATCATAAAAGGAAAATTTGTCTAAAATAATTAAAACTATTCACGTGTACCCTAGAAAATAACCAATAACATTAAATAATACCTAAATTTTTAATTTGTATTATAATCTAGCATTTGTTATATTTTAAGTGACAACTGTTCGTACTAACTAACTTTGGGAATCGGTCCACTTGGTATCCACATAAACCACGTGTAGTTTTTAAAAACAAATTGGAGTTCAATTCCATGAAAAAAAATTGAATAGTAAAATACAAATTAACTATTTTTAATAACAAAGCGATTTTGTAAATATTCCTTCTTAAACAAAATAATTCATATTCAATATTCAAGATTTAAAAAAAAATTCATCTCATATTTTGTTTTTCATTTAAAAAAATACACATAAATGTCTTTTTGGATATTAAGTGGACTGATATCACTAATTCTGCATGAACCGACGGTTCTGTAACTCAATATCTAACGGATATTGAATTATGATACAAAACTGAAGATTTGAGTATTATTTTGAATAATATTAGTAGTATAGGAAATTTTTAAGATACACTTAAATCATTTGGGACATTTTAGATAATATGTAAATTACTTTGGGAGTTAAGCATCCAAAATAATGGTTAATTGATTAAAATTCATTTTGTCGGATCAGAAAAAAGAGTAAGCCCAGCTTCGACCCCAATGCCCAAAACCACAAAGTTATGAATTAAAACCCACCAACTGTGAAGCAGACGGGCTTCGTGCTAACAAATTCAGGGTTGGATGTGTTTTAGTTGGGCCTAACATTAAAAATGAAACCTATATTCTCGATACAACTTACTATTCTTGACATGATACGAGTACGATACAAAAATATCGGATTATTAATCATGCTTAACATCGGTGGCGGAGTCATGCCGCCAAAGACTGGAGGGGTAAAATATATACCACAATTTTTATAAAAATTATATAGTCAAATTAAATATTTTTCAATATTTTTCTATGATTTTGAGTATATACCTTGAATATTCAACATATGATTTGTGAAGATTGAAGAAGTTTGATGGAGAAGAGGAACATTAATAGTTAATATTGTATATGAAAAATCATTTTGAGAAAGATGTGAAATATCAAAATAGATATTAATCATATTTCAAAATATAGAATAGATTAGTAGATATCAATTACAATATCTCATTTTCTTTCTACACTATGAAACAAAAGTAAAAATAATGCTCCTTAATTATTCAATCTTGATTTTATTTTATCTTTCCCCTTACTTTAAAAAAAATGATGGAACAAAAATTGAGTATTTTTATAATTTAATACATAAACATGGATATATAAAAGATTTCAAAACAAATGTGGTGGAGCAATTGACACACATCTCTATAACGTGGCTCCGCCACTGCTTACCATGATCTTGTTGACAATAAGGACACAAAAATTTTGTTTGTATTGTATTTCATCCATTGAACAAAACAAAAATTAACAAGTTATAGGAAAATTACCTAGCCCGATAACCGGTTGGTGTATTCATTTGATAATGATATATTAGGACACGATAATATATATATATATATATATATATATAGGGGATGGTTAACATGAGAATCATTTTTATTGTGAGAATGTGAGAACAAAAAATGATGAATTCATAGTGAAAGTTGATGAATCATTGGGAAAGTTATGAATCCAAAAATAAAATTTTTGTCCTCATGGGATTGAACGCGGGTGAAAAATTACGAATTGTTGAATTCATTAAGTTTATCAACGGATTCATCAACTTTCATAACGAATTCATTTGGTTCTTAGTTTTTAGGATAAGAATGGTTCTCATTTGAACCAAACTCTATATATATATATATATATATATATATATATATATATATATATATATATGAGAATTAACGTGAAAATCATTTTTATCGTGAGCGTGAGAATCAAAAATGATGAATTCACAGTGAAAATTAAATGAATCCGTTGGAAAAGTTACTAAATAAAAAAAATAGAATTTTCGCTCCTCATGAGGTTCGAACCCGGGTTAAAAATTTCGAATTTTTGAATTCAATAACTTTCTCAACGGATTCATCAACTTTTATATCCAATTTATTTGGTTCTTAATTTTTAGGATAAAAATGGTTCTCATTTGAACCTATATATATAAGGAAGAGTTCAAATATAAACCTATTTTTTCGTAAAAACCTAGAAACCAATGCACTTTATTTACGAAGTTAATGCACTTTATGTATAAAGTTACTGCAGTACGAAATGTTGGTGAATAGTTTTATCTTTTATCAGAACTCAAGGGTGCATTAATTTTATACATAAAATGCATTAACTTTATAATGAAAGTGACGTTGGTTTTAAATTTACTTAAAAATTAAATTTTATTATAACTCAACCATATATATATATATATATATATATATATATATAGGGTAGTTATGATGAAAGCTCTTTAGTGTAGGAAATAAGAATAGTCCACATCTTTCCTATTTGTTTAGCACAATCGTAATTCTTATATTACACATGTTAGTTTAGACATTTTCATTACACCCCAGCACGACGAAGGGTTACAGTGTTGCTTGAAGAATTGCCAGAGACATAAAATACAAAATTGTAGCACAACCGAAATTAAATCTCAATCGTTGATCTAGAAATCAAAGGTTCAGATTCATTCTCGTTTCCTATCTGAACCATCTCATATATATATATATATATATATATATATATATATATATATATATATAGGGATGATTAACATGAAAATCATTTTATCGTGAAAATGTGAGAACAAAAAATGAATTTAGCCTTCATGGATTTAAACCGGGTGAAAATTTTGAATTTTAAAATTACGTAATTTTCTCAACGAATTCATCAACTTTCATAGCGAATTCATTTGTTTATTAGTTTTTAGGATAAAAATGATTCTCATTTGAACCAACTATATATATATATATATATATATATACATTAATATAAATACAAAATCTTTTAAATGTTTATAAATTATGTATTTATTAATATTAGTTCAAAAAATCGCATTGTGTCAAAGTGTCTTTGGTGTAAGGGTTTATTTATTGTGTGGTGTTTGTGTCGAGACTTATCTTGTTATTATCATATGGATACAACACGACAAGATTGTACCTTGACCATTCTATTCTTAGTCTTACTTCATTGTGTTTCACATTTCATTTTTCCAACAACAATAAGGGCTCAGGTGATCCTAATATTTTACAGCATTCCCCAAAAAAAAAAAGGTTGATATTTAACGGGCCTATACCTCCAGAAGATGACCCAACATATCCAAACCACTCGTGAGTTTGATTCGATAAAAGTTCGTTCGAATTTATTTAGTGAAGCTCTTAGCTAAAAGAATCAAGCTTGATCATGGTAATATTCAGCTCGTTAGTTCGTGAACAAGTTCGTTTAGTGATTTAGCTTGAAAATATAAAATTATTAACTAGATATGATTATTTTCTTTTAATAATTTTTAATAATTGTATTAAATCTCTAACTACTTTTATTTATTGTAAGAAACCTATTAATATATTGTGTTATTGTGGATAAAATAATATATTTAAAAAATAAGATTCTAGCCATATATCTAAATTTAGAAAGTATGTTTGAACTCGATTAAGCTCGAATAAGCTTGTGATTTCATTCGAGATTCCGTTCGGTATCAAACAAACCAAGTTTGAGTTCGACTCGATTCGATTACACCCTTGCAGACATAATTTTAGGATGGCCCAGCCTGATGTCTCACATTGGCCCAATGGGCTTGCCTATTTGATACACCTCCTATCTACAAATAAAAACATAATAATCCATAAATAGATATCCACTCATATTTTCGACCCACTTTTATATAGTGTCCAGTAAATAATCTACATATAGTTTTCAATTTTTACTTTCTTTAAAATTAATTTCGAACCACTTTATTTATTTCTAGAGCCCTTTTCTTTTTTTTTGATCAATTTAATATAGAAATTTTAAAAGGCGTCACGACAGACTTGAACTCGAGACATTTGATCTCGGACATTAACCACTCTACCATTAAGTCAATATACACACTTCTAGAGCAATTTTCTATATGTGGTATTGTGATTGTGGTGTGTGTGTGAGTGAGGTGGAAGGTTGCCAACAACTGATATGGCGGCGTTTAATTAAGTTTTGGAGGTGATCGATCTTAATTTCGTAAGGGAAATAAATGCGCAAGAACACCAAGGATTTACGTGGTTCGATCTATGAATAAGATCTACGTCCACGGAGAGAGAGAGAGTATTCGTGTATTGAATGTGTAAGAAGCGATTACAAAGAGTGTGAATGAATCTATTTCGCCTAATCTAAATCTATTTATACACAATTATTTAGACATAGATCTTAAATCCGAGGTCTTCTCTAAATAGGATTCGAGATCTTGGATAGGATCTTAATCCTATCCCTTCTCGAATTAGGATTCCTTTAGATATGGCTGAGCCTTCTGCGTTCCCACTGGTTTTAGGGGTCTTCTTGGGCCGAACTTGTCCAGGCCGAGCTTGACGTCGTTTACTTGTATTGGGCACGATGCTTGGGCTCGCGGTTAGCCATATCCTATCACACCCCCCAAAAAAGACGCAGGCGAGGTCGTATTGGTTTTTGGGTTGTTTATGTCGAGGCGGGGCGTGAACGATCTGACTTGGTATGTGTCAATGTTTCCGAAGTCCTATGCCACGTTTGCAGAGGCATCTGCCGAGGTTGTGCGCGCTGTTATTATCTCTTGTCGAGCGTTAAGTCGAGGTTTTTGTTTGGCTTCACCGACGACGGCGTTAGCGAGGTCTCTGGTGACTTCACCTGGCGAGGCATTAAGCCGAGGTCTCTGGTGACTTCACCCGGCGTTAAGCGTCGAGGTCTTGGTGGCCTCTCGGCGGCGTTAAGCGAGGTCTTCGACCGACTTTACCTACGAGGCGTTTAACCTAGGTCTGCCGTCTGCTTCCGCTGCTGTTGAGGCGTTAAGCGGTCTCTGGCTGTCTTCACCTGGCGGGCGTTAGCGAGGTCTTGATGACTTCTCCCGACGAGGCGTTAAGCGAGGTCTTCGTCTGGCGTCACCGACGGGCGTTAGCGGGCGAACACGGATTTTGCCGTCGTTGAGTACAGGGACACGGGATACGCATTTAATGCGCATTTAATGCGGCGGTTGGATTCGATAAAGCGCATAATGGGGAATATCTTCCTTGATACGCCATTTTCATATCACTTTTGCTATTTCAAAATTTCGGACTTTCAAACTTCGAGAAAAAAAGCGATATAGCGTCGCCATTGTTGTTCGGGAGTTCATCACCATCATCCTCGAAAAACCAAAAGTAAGTTATGGCTTCTTCTTCTTCTATTAAATCTTCGAGCTTCAGATTATTATGCGTGCCGTCGGATTCGCGGCGGTTTTGCGTCATTCCCCTTCGGGATTTTGGTAAAGTGTCTTCTTTTTCTTCTGTTTTAACAATCTCCGATGTAAAGGAGATTGTCTCCCAATACTATATTTCTTCTGATATTATTTATGTTGCCCGCCGTCCGGAGAATAGGGCTTGTGCCCCTCCGGAAGGGTTTGTCACCGTGTACGAAGATAGCCTCCGGGCTGGTCTTCGTGTTCCTTATCCTCGTATATGTCGAACTTCAGCAGATGTTCGGCATATCACTGCCCAACTTTCGCCAAATTCTTTCCGGCATCGGGTGGGCTAGGTGTCTATACTATCGGCATAATTTTCCTTTCACTTTGGGGCTTGTTCTCCGTTTTTGCAAGCGAAGGGTGGTTCGAGGTGGTATTATTTATCACCCGTTGTAAATTCAAAGCGAAGATAAAGTCGAAGATCTCGGTGGCGAGAAGAAGTTTTCTTACGCTCGGTTCGAGGATCTCTGAGTTTACATGGCGATCGAGAAGATCGCCGATGTGATGGTTGATGAGATTGACGGTGGCCTGGAGGAGGCAATGGACAAAGTAGGTCTCGTGGATGAGGCCTTTACCGAGGCCGAGCTTGCGGTGCGGGCTTAGCCTTATGATCCCGCCACCGAGGTGGAGTCGGTGAAGGGTGAGGCCCTCCTTCTCTTACATCTTTGTTGCATGATTTTCCGTGTGTGTATGCCCGACTTGTATTTTTGCGATGAACTTGATGGGGATAAGAAGAAGAAGAGGAGGAGGCGCCGATGCGAGCTCCTCTCTCGATTTTGAAGGATGTCGAGCTCCCCTCCTCGATGTTGAAGGATGTCGGGGATATGCCCAAGCGAGCGGAGGCTTGAAGTCCCACGAGCCGCAGCCTCTTGGCGTTTAAGAGGTTAAGCGTGCTATCCACGAGGCATGATTCTTTGCCGACCCGAATGTGTCGTCGTTGGCACTCGTGAGCTCACTATCTTTCGAGGTAGCGTACTTATCCTTTTCCTTGTGAGTAATATAAATAATGTATTCTTGACTGATGGTATTACGTATAGGGGTTGAGGTCGTGTCGGCCGAGGTGGCCAAGATGTCTGCGGGATGGCCCGGATGTCGGTCTCATAACGGACTTCTTGAAAGGGCCGTTAGCCGGTTTGTGAGGTGGCCGGTATGCTCGAGGAATGGAGGAGGAGAAGACTCTCCTCGTCCAAGAGATTAGCGAAGCCGAGGCAAAGATCCGGGACCTCGTTAAGTAGAGGCGGCGGATACGGCGGTGTTGTCGGCGGTGGGCGGCGGCGGTCGAGGCGGCGAAGGCGGCCGATGGGCGGGAGGGGCTAGGCTAGGCGGAAGCAGCCTGGCGGAGGCAAGTCGCTTTAATGAAGGCGAAGTTGGAAGAGGCTCGGCGGGAGGCCGGTGGCGAGCTCGCAGGGAGATGCTTGGGCATTTGCGAGAGGCTATTCCTATCTGGGGCTTCTCGGGATGGTCGACGATGCGCCGAGGTCCTCAATAAGCGCCGTCTCGGATGCAATCGAAGAAGTCGCCGAGGACTACCAGTGGATAAATCTAAGTATGGGTATGAGGAGATCGAGGTGATGTTACGAGGCGGGCCTATTTTGATGTCCTTGTCCGCGGCTGAAGGAGCTTCCGTCTGCAGCACTCGACTTCATCTTGATTCTGGCGACATGAGTCTGTTCGCGCCTGGCCCGTGGACCGAGATCCCCTGACCGACGCTCTAATGGCTGATCTTGCAAATGGGTCGGGGGAGGCGGTGGGGTTTCAAGGCGACGAGGCTCTGGCGGTTCTGAGGATGCGGCGAACTAGCAGTTAGGCGGAAGAGGCCGAGGCTTTGCGAGCTCGGGGCGGCCGAGGTGGACAGTTCGAAGCTTCCGGAGGGTCGATTGATCCCTTCTTTCCTTTTTTTTTTTTGAATGTAAATGTACCTGGTTTACGCTTAAGGGCACATTAATAGAATCACAAGTTTATGTGAAAACACTTATCTTTTATTCGATTGTCGCTTTGAAATGCTTGATGCTTCTCCTTGGTTGAATCGAATTGAAGACATCGCGGGCTCTGGAATTAAAGAGGTCGAACTCCTCCATATAAAGGGACAATTTGGGCCATGTGCGCGGAGTCTGTTATTAAGCATAGAGTCGCCGAGAGGCTGTGTGAGCTCGGGCTTGTCTTTTGCATTTGGAGGAGTCGTTCGAGGTTGCGAGGAGAAGGCTAAATTAATAGGCGAGGAGCATGCCGAGTACGAGGAGGTCATCCATCGAAATGGTGGGATGACTATCTCGGAAGTTGAAGCCAGGTTGTCGAGGCCGCTGCCGTTGTGCGAGGTACCGGCGTGAATATGGTCGGACCTCACAGCAATTCACGGGCGATCTGTTGAATTAAAAGGCTCGAGGCATATACAAGACCGTCATTGCTCGACAACCACAAACAAGAAGCGCCCGACGGGACGCAGAGGCCTCTTCTTCCGCGGAGCTTCTCGGTCTACAATAAATGCTCCAATTTTGACGATCCGCGGATAGCTCAAGAGAGGCGTGCTATGGCCCTTAAACGACGTGGATCCTCAAGGGGCGGCCGGGCGTCATCGAGTGGTCGAGGTCGATCTAGCGAGCTTTATCGTCGAGTGGCCGAGGCGTGGCGAGCTCATAGTGTAGATCGAGGACGAGGTAGAGGTAGAATTAGTATAGATGAGCTGTTGAATCGCGATTTTTCTAGGGATTGGCTCAGTTTTTCCCGGTCTCCTCCGCCTTCGTAATATGTAATCTGCATAACTTATTTTGAAATAAGAAAGATTTATTTGCTTCAGTATTGACTTTATATTGAACAAAAGTAATTTATGAAGGAGTTCGTCCTTGTAGAGTTCCGTCTTGGGATAAACGAAGAATCCGTTCTCGTAGAAAGGTAGCTCGTCCTTGTAGAGAGTTCCGTCTTCGGAACTAATGATTTTTGCCGAGGTCGTCGGGAGGGTGGTTCCCTTATTTCGCCTACATAGAGTACCGTCTTCAAATAAACGGGTAATCGATCTCGCATGTAGGAATGGTTCTGTTTTGCCGAGGTCATCGGGAGGGTGGTCCCTTATTTCGCCTACATAGAGATCACCGCCTTGAAATAAACAAAGGTAATCCGATCTCGTATGTAGGAATGGTTCTGTTTTTGCCGAGGTCATCGGGAGGGTGGTCCCCTTATTTCGTCTACATAGAGAGTACCGTCTTAGAAATAAACGAAGGTAATCTGATCTCGTATGTAGGAATGGTTCCTGTTTTTTGCCGAGGTCATCGGGAGGGATGGTCCCCTTACGCGCGTTTAAATTCATCTTCGTATAAAATGAAGGTAATATGACCTCCGTCGAGGGAATTTGTCCTCCGTAGAGGGTATAGAATAATGGTGAATATTAATTATGCATTAGTGACAAATAAAACATGCACAAAAATTAAAATTTTATTGATAAAAGACGACGTGACAAAGTAAGACCTGACTCGATTAAACAGGACTCTGAAAACACGACCGAACAAGACTCGACCTTCGACACTTATGCATAATATCTCTTGGATGAATGATGTGCCATGCGTTGGGTAATTGCTCACCGACAATTGGGCGAGCTTATAGGCCTTTGCCGAGGACTTCGTCGACCCGTAAGGTCCTTCCCATATGGCTTCCACTTGCCGAGCTGCATGCTTTGTCGACTTCATTATTTTGAGCACGAGGTCGCCCACTTGGAATTGTCGGGTTTTAACATGCGGTTGTAATACCGAGCTACTTGTTGCTTGTCATCGAGCTTCCTTGATGTGGCGAGGTGTTTTTTCTTCGAGTAGATCCGGATCGGTGGTAGATTTTCCTCATTTGCTCGAGAGAAGTCAATGGTACGGGACTCGGTACTCCAATTTACGGGATCATCGCTTGGTTCCATACACCAAACTGTAGGGCGTTTCTCCGCTCGAGGTCCTAGGTGTTGTTCGGTATGACCATAAGACATGTGGTAAATTTTCCACCCAAAGGCCCTTAGCTCGGTCGAGGCAGTCTTCGCCCCTTCACGATGGTCTGTTGGTAACCTCGGTCGACCATTTGCTTGAGGATGGGCCACCGAGGTGAATTTTGTTCGATCCAAGCTCTTGACACACTCTCTCGAATGTCTTATCGGTGGTGTGTTCCGTTGTCCGAAAGGAGGATATGAGGATGCCAAGTCGACACACTATGTTCTTCGAGCGAAGTTGAGGCGTTCTTGCTTGTGATTTTGCCAAGGGCTCGGCTTCCACCCACTTCATGAAGTAGTCAATCGCAACAATCGTGGTGGAGCCGTCACGGTGCTTTACAAAGGGGCCTACGATGTCGATCCCCATTGCATAAACGGCCAAGGGCTGTATGGAGGTGAGGTCGGTCTGCGGTAGCCTCGATGCGTTCCGTGGAGTTGACACTTGGACACTTTTTCACAAGGTCAATTGAGTCTGGAACATCATTCGCGATAGTACCCCATCTCACGACTTTTTCGACAAGGCTCGGGGTCGATGTGACTTCGCATGATCCCGTGCACTTTCGCAGAACGTAATCACCTCGGTTCGACCCAAGCACCTTAAGAGATTTGGAGATATGACTTTCAGATAGGACCCCCCGCTCAATTGTATATCGCATAGATTTGTTCAGATCCTCCTAGCTTCCGACTTGTCGTGGGCGATTCGCCATTCTCCGTACTCTCGAATGGGAGTCATCCAATTGGGTTCTTCATCCGAGACTACGTTGACCTCGGCCCGCCATCGGTATCGTCTATGCTTCGCTTTGGACTTCTTCTCTTGGCGGGCTCGTTGATGGCGAGGCCAATTTACTTAAGATGTCACTCTACTGTTTTGCTCCCTGGGATGCGAACTATCTGAAAGTATGAAAAAATCCGTTGCGTGCTTTTGCTTTTCCAAGGTATTTCTTCATCACGTCGCTTTTGCTCGTATTTCAACATTTGGCTTACTACGACACGAGAATCACCGTGAACTTGCACGGCTCGTATTTGGAGATTTTGAGCTAGCGAAGTCCCGCGATCGAGGCTTCATACTCTACTTGTTGTTCGTATTTTTGAATGTGAACCGAAGTGAGTAGGTGATCTCTTAGCCGTCCGGGCCTAGGAGTAAGATTCTCGCTCCGCTACCGTTTTCCCAAGCCCGTCAGCCAACGAGTTGCCAGCCTCCTTTGGTATTTCATCCATTGGTTCGGCTTCGCATCGTCTCGACACGGACTCGGTGGGCTTCGGTTTCTCAGAAGTTAGCCTCGGCCAGAAATCCGCTGGGGCTTGACCTTTGATGGCTGGCGGGCGTAGGATATATCGTGCTCGCCCGGTTCGATTGCCCATTTCACGATTCTCCACGAGGCTTGGGCCGTCAATACTTGCCGAAGTGGGTAGTCGGCGAGGACTTGTATGGGATGTGCATGAAAGTATGGGCGTAGTCTCGCGCGGCATTTACCAATGCTAAGGCAAGCTTCTCCAGGGTCGATACCTCGTTTACGGGCCTTTTAGTGCTCGGTGATGAAATACACCGAGCTAACGCCCTTCCTCTCGCACTCAAGCGCTGACTTATGGATTCGTCGAGGGGCGAGGTAGAGAAAAGGACCTCTCCTCTTCTGGACGGATAGAGTGGGGAGTTTGGCGGTAGCTCTTGAGATCTTCAAAGCGGACTTGTGTACATCATCCCATAAGAATTTGGGGCCTTTTGAGTATCTTGAAGAAGGTAGCTGTTTATCCGCGGCTTTTGAAAGAAAGCGGCTCGGTCTATGACCGTCACTGTCGGTACGCGTCATGGATGGTCTTTGGCATGTTCATTTCAAAATGGTTTGGACCTTGGGCGGGTTGGCTTTTAGCCCTTCTTGTGAAACCCAGACCCTAAGAACTTTCGACCGGACCGCAAACGTGCACACGGGGTTCAGCCGGGTTGATTTTCTGAGAAGGCCGAGGACGATCCGAGGTCGGCAACACATGCGGCTTCCTCCTTGCTTTTGACGACGATGTCGCTCACGATACCTCCACATTCGACCTATGTAGGGCTTAAATATTTTGTCCACCATCCTTTGATAGGTGGCCCCGTGATTCTTGAGGCGAATGGCATCTTTTATACGCAAAGACTCCAAGTCGGTAATGAAGGTTGTCTTGGCGGCGTCTTCGTCGTCCATCGGGACTTGGTGATATCCTTTGTATAAGTCCAAGACTTCAAGACTTCAGATCCGACCGTCGACCTTCTTGTCAATGTTGGGAAGGGATAGCAATCCTTTGGGCAATGTTTGTTGAGGTCGGTGTAGTCGATACACATTCGCCATCCCTCCTCCTTTCTTCACCATCACGGGTTGGCTATCCGGGTTGGATATTTGACCTCGAGATGCGAGCTTTTAACAATTTGGTTCACCTCGTCGTGAATGACTTGATTCCGTTCGGCTGCAAAATTCTTTGCTTCTATCGAAGCTGGTTTTATGTTCGGTCGATGTTGAGTCGGTGAGTGATGATACTTGGTGAGACTCGGTCATGTCGGGGAGACCAAGCAAACACATCTCGGAATTCCGTAGGAGTTGGATGATCGATTCTTTATTTGGTGCCTTGGTGAGACCAACTTTGACGACCTTTAAGGGCTCGTCTTGCACAATGCGACCTCTTCCACTTTGGTTGTCGGGGGTGTACTTGACCCAACTCCTCGGGTTCCTTTAATTGCTATGCCTTTGGGTGCCTGGACCGAGGTCCTGCACCTCGTAAGGCAACTGCATACATTCCTTGGCTTGCTTTTGATCACCTCGGATCACTACCGCCCTCTGCGGTGGGTATCTTCATTGTCGGTGGTACGTTGAGCATACCGCCGCAGCTGTTCACCAATCTCGCCCTAGTATGATGTTATATGGCGGTGGGCCTTCACTACGAAGAATTGCACCACCTTGGTGGAGCTCGTTGGTGACTTCCCCACCGTGACGGGTAGCTCTATTATCCCTTCCGGGCGCGTCTCTTCTTGGACGAAGCTTCGGAGTGGCAGCGGCGCTTGTGCGAGGCGCGCTTCTTCTATCCCTAGCTTGTCAAAACATTCCTTGAAAATGATGCTTACCGACGCGCCGCTATCAATGTACACGCGTTTCACCAACTTATTCGCGACCACTGCATGGATCACCGGTAGATCACGGTGGGGTACTATTATGGTACGGGTCGTCCCGGAGAAGGTGATCGCCCGTCCTTCTCGAACCTCTTGTTGTTAGGATCGCGGTTCTAGGACTTGGGCTTCGGCCTCGTGAGGACTTCGTGACTCCACGGGGGAGCCCCGTAATAGTGGAGATCACCCCATCATATTGGGACTCGTCGTCTCCTTCCTCATCGATGTCGCAGCTTTTTGTGGGCGCAATTCCCTCTTCCTTCGCTTTCTTCTCTTCTCTCGGTCGGCTTGGCGACCACCGTATTTGGTACTTCTTCGGGTCCATCCCGAACCAACATCTCTATCTCTCCCATGAGTTCTTTGCACTCTTCGATGTCGTGCCCATAGTCTCCATGGAATGAGCAATACTTATCCTCAGTTGGCGCCTCTTTCCTCCCATCATCGATCGAGGCTTCTAGCAGTTCATATGGAGTCGCGATATTTTGCCCTCGGCCGTCAACGGGGTGTATTGAGGTCGCCCAGGGTGTCACGCGGACCGAGCCCGACCTTATAGGCGATGTAATCTTTCAGGCGCTTCGCCGCCTTGGTTCCGATCCTCCTTCCTTCATCTCTTCTTCCTTTTCGGAGGCTCATTGCTCGCTTGCTTTTCTTATCAGCCTCGTCCGCTTTGGCGAACCGGTTGGCTATGCACCACGCCTCCGTCGCGAGACGGGGTTCGTGCCATTGACGATCTCTCGGTATAAGGCCCCGGTAAGATGCCGTTTGGAAGGCCGAGATGACTAACAGTCGTTCACGTCTTCGACCTTCAAACACTCCTTGTTAAACCTCGTCGTGAAGTCATCGATGGACTCGTTACGGCTTTGCCTTTATGGTGAGGAGGTGTCGACGACGTTTTGACTCCCGAAGAACCTTCGATGGAAGGCGCCATCGTCGCGATAGAGCCGATGCTTCCGAGTGCATCGTCGAACCACTGCGGGCGTTGTCGACAAGTAACTCGGGAAGAGTTTACATATGAAGCGAAATGAGGCGTTGGTTGATCATGTTATATTGGGCTGAGAGAAAGTTCGTGGATCCTCATCCGTCATAGGGGCGATGCTTGGTACCGGTATTTATCCGGAGCGAAGTGTTGAGTATCCTGTTTGAGAACGGGTGACTATTTTCCGCACCCATCGGCCGTCCTTCGAGATTGGGACGGAGTTCGACGATCGAACTCGTTTTGGTGACTCGGACCGACCTCCCGTGGCCATGATGCCTTTTCCCGCTGCCGCTCCTTGGAGCGGGCGGAGTTCACGATCGGACTCGCTCGCGACGGGCCGGCTTCGTGGCGGTCACGACGCCCTCTCCGCGTCGCTTCGTTCCTTGCGCGGTCGGTTTGGGCCCCGACCTCGTTGTGATGCCTCATACTAGATGAGGCTTCGCGTTTCGTCTTCGTGACGTGGCCGACTGCTTAGCCGCTAAGGTACGGAGAAAGCTCTCCTTATTTTTCTCGAGAAATCCTCGACGTCGTCAAGGTTTACTTTGGAGCCGGAGGTTCCCCGGATTGTTGCCGTGATTTCCTTCGCTATGGTATCCCGCTCCTGCAGGCGGGGTGTCCGTGCTCGTCGAGACTTTGGACATATCCTTCGGGGTTTCTTCTCGATTGGGCTCTTCCCGAGCCGAGCTCGGCGCCCTCTCGCCGCCGCCGTTGTTGTTGCGTGACGGTCCCGATGCATGACTTACGTGTACCGGTCATGATTATTTCCTAAACGGTGGTTGATCGAAACACAAAATTTCAATTCCCACGACGGCGCCATTGATCGATCTTAATTTCGTAAGGGAAATAAATGCGCAAGAACACCATGATTTACGTGGTTCGATCTATGAATAAGATCTCGTCCACGGAGAGAGAGAGAGAGTATTAGTGTATTGAATGTGTAAGCGATTACAAAGAGTGTGAATGAATCTATTTCGCTAATCTAGCCTCTATTTATACACAATTATTTAGACCTAGATCTTAAATCCGAGGTCTTCTCTAAATAGGATTCGAGATCTTGGATAGGATCTTAATCATATCCCTTCTCGAATTAGGATTCCTTTAGATATGGTGAGCCTTCTGCTCCCCACCGGTTTAGGGATCTTCTTCACCGAACTTGTCCAGCCGAGCTTGACGTCGATTTACTTGTATTGAGCGCGATCTTGGCCGCAGCGGTTGGCCATATCCTATCAGGAGGTACAAATCAAATTCGGTATTTACACATTTTTAATTGACATTTCTATAATTTTGTTGATCCAGTATTTTATTGATCATATATGTGGCTGTAAGATCGGATAGATTCTGGCTACATGCACTTGATTTTATGCCACATCATTTCTCAATTATCTACCTCGTACTTTTGGGATCATTAAATAAAATCTGGTCCTTAAGGTATAACCCAATGGTTAAGATGGATTCTTATGGTCGAAAGATCACAAGTTTGAATCCCATCAAACGCCTTTATAGATTTGAATATGTCATACTTAGTTTTCCAAATATGATTTACATGTCATGTGTGGTTTGTAGATTATTGCACATAAATATGAGATTTACCCAATGTGCACCGTAGGTAGAGCGACTGTGGGTTCCCCATGATACAAAAAAAAAACCCTTGTAATGTCAGTGATATTAAATGCAATTATTAAACAAAATCCATGTAAAAGTGATATTAAATGAATTATCCTTAATGTACGTGTGACCATAGGAATACATAAGCAGGTCGACTGCATACTGTATAAATGGAAAGTGAGAGGATTGCTATAAATGGAGGATTGCTCTTGTATATATACAAAGAGTTTAACATAATCATAGTCAAATAATTAATTATGACTCTTATAAGTTTTTTGTGACAATAATAATTTTCGTTTCATGTGAATACCAGGGTTCCAGAGCTTCGTCATATCACAAATATAATGTCTTAAATATATTCTCATAAGGGATATCACAAATATGCTTTTATGCCAACTCAAAAATTATGTTATTTCATTTATATGTGTGCGCGCGAGCAATGAATTACAATTTCTTAATTATGTACTCAAATATTAGATATTTCAACTAACTAAATAATACTTCATCTGTTCCACCCAAGACGGTCTATTTTTTTCGGTTCAGTTATTTAGGAAAAGAATATAAAGTGATTAAAATGATAAAATGTAGGTAGGTCCCATAACTTTTGAAGAAATAATTATTTTCTAAAAAAGAAATATGTCATCTTGGGTGGGACAACCCAAAAAGAAAAACAGATTATCTTGGGTGGGATGAAGGGAGTAACAAATATGAAAACTTATAATAAACAATTGTCTACCGAAAGTTAAAACTCGAAACCCTCACGAGGGAAATACACTGATAAAGGTATACATATAGACCTTGAACAAAAAGAAACAAAGCCTAAAATAAAGTATCAAAACAGTTGATTCCACCCTGATTATATCTATGGAGATAATCTATGCATATGTAAAAAAATTTAACAATATATCAACTATGAGATGGTCTCCTGTGCAGACGTCCGTATGTACGGACAATGATATTTTTTTTAGTACAAATAATACTTTTTTTCAATATAAATGACACTTTCGAATTACTGTGTAAAAAACAAATGATATTTTTCTTCAATGTACATGATACTTTTGCTAATAAAAAATGATACTTTTATCCATCTCCATCGTACGAACGGATATATATGAGTTTTTGTGATCAGCTATAGTTAGCATACTTAAACAGATACTCCGAGCCAATTAATGCAAAATGTAAAAACCAAGCAAGCAATTTATACCAAAATTAACAATCACAAGCTATTGGATCGACATTGAATAGCAAGGTCCATGCCACAAACCATAACGTTATGTCTACCTAAACTACGTAGATAAGATAAAAAGCTCGGAAACCTACCGGTTGACATACCCCACCAGCACCAACCAAAGTCGAACCTCCTTTGAATGATAAGATCGACGAGAGGTAGACGAGAAGCAGGAGACCATTGATATGCTTTTGGACCAAAATAATTTATCCAGAAACTATTCTTGCCATCCCAAAACTAGTCGACTTTACGGCTTTGTGCAAATTGGTCATGCAAAAGCTCATCCTGCTCGTCCTTGGCTTTAAGCCCCTCACGTAGCTGGACAAGATGGCAGTTTATTTAGAAAACATTGTAAGCAATCTTCAGTTAAAAAAAGCACACTGGTTTTAAGATGGCGTCATTTGGTGAAAGCCTTTTGGAGGATACCCGATTATTTCATCTAGGCTTAACCTAATCTAAGCGAAGAAAATTCATTCCCAATTGTGTGATCTACCAAGGAATATCCATGCAAGAACATTTCACCATGTTTCCCGATAGTAAAGAATTAGAGAGATATAATGGATCACTTAGGCCTACGTTGTAGATGTTAAACACGAGAGGGTATTTATGTACCTGCTGAAGAACTTTCTTTTGGTAGCGGTATCCCTGAAAAATAAGGAGAAACAGAAAAGAACTAAAAAGTTTAAGAATGCAATAATTTGAAGCCACTATACCCTTGTAATGGAAGAGATATAATTCATTTTGGCAATTACCTTGTCAGTGCCATAAATATAATCGCAATAGGTGAATACTGATGCAAAGTTACTCTGGCTCTGTCCACCAACGTAGTGATGGTAATCATGGTAATCCGGGCCACCATAAAATGGAATATATTTTGTCGGAGTCCAAGGGAAGTCGTACCTGGAGCAACCAATTTCAACTTGGTGATGATGCCTTCGTGAGAAACAAAACCAGATGATGAAAAATCCTTATATCTAAGAGTGCATATTGTGAAATACTGGTGATAAATTGAAAGGATGTTTTAATTTAACATATTTGACTGCAGCAAACAACTTATGGAGAACAAATCGATTCTGAGAGTTTCATTTTGTTGGCGACATCTTTGTCTTAAAAATAATGGCACACTTTCAGCATATAGTGTGCAGATAAACTCCCTACTAACTTTTCAGAATGACACATTTTCTCAAAACTTTATTTGACAATAATAGATTATTTCAACACAAAGGTGATTATATATCACCTCAATTTTGAATCAAAAGAGAGAGATCAAGAACTAGTAGATCTATTTAGTTGAATAGCATATAAGAATCATCCTTGTAGAAGCTGAGGAAAAAAGTAAGATAATGTAATAACTAAAAGAATCATGTAGGGACTTTAGTAGGCCAACCTGGACTCAACAGAAAAAGTGGATGCAACAATCATCATAGTCACAACCACATTCTAGAATAATCAATCGCAGAACTCAGTTGACACAAACTCTAAAACATAAACTTCTGAAACTAATGAACAGGGAAGTACAGACAAGTATACATAATTAAACCTCAGTTTGACAAGATAAAATTATAAACAGAAATAAGAGTCATGGCACCTAGAACAATCTAATTTTCAGTAACAAAGACAATCAACTCGTTATAACCTTCGATTGATCTTGACCTCTAGTTTTCATTGCAAGTAAAGAAAAATGTTACTGAGCTAAACATAATTACTAGAGAATCTCTAGCATGGTACACCAACTTTAACAATCATTTAGAAAAAGTAAATTCATTCACAGTTTTCAAGAACGAGGATAGGAAATACGAGAACCAAAAGAGATAAAGATCAGCATAGAAAACAAAGAGCGAAATCTTTTTATGTCACCCTTTTATAAATGCTTCCCTGCATCCGTCAGCATTTTCTGATAACTACATGAATTTAAAACGCTCTTCGATAGGATACGTAAAATTAAAGAATTCGATCAACTTAATCTTAAGAAAAGATGGAGAGATTGCATATTTTCCTTGTTCAGTTCGAACTATTACATCTATACAAGAAAATTAAGGGGAAAAACTAAAAAGACTTGTGCAAACTGACAACCTAACATATAATCTCGAGCTACTTATAATATAAACTCTCACAAGTAAACATTCTTGGAGCAACTCCATTCCCTACATTCTACAGAATTACTTCCCTCACTTCAGTATTGAGAACTAAACTTATCATTGGACTCAATTAGCCATTTTTCTTCCCATGCCATCAGTCTTTTTAATAAGCTCAAAATGTCTTACCAGTCTTTTGCGCTTTGGACACAACCACTTATTTCAAGAAATTTCATTGAAACTAGGGACACCTCTAAAATTGAATGAAATGGTTATGGCCCTCATCTGATGTATATTGCTAGCTAATATCTGCAGATAGTCATAAGTGATAGTGAAAAAACAGTTAGCGTGAATGATATCGCCAGTCAGATATTGCAGCATTTTCACAAGGAAACCATAGCCACCTTCTACCCTAATCACATTTAGTTTATAAGTCTAATATAAAATATGAAACTTATGCTAATAAACATTCAATCAAATAGGTCTAGAGACTAAAGATCGATGCCGACAGAGGGAGCTATAAAAGGCAAATGGAAGATGTAAGAATCTCACAAGTCACGTCTGACAAATTACCATCTAAAGTAGATAAAATTAGATGGTAATGAACTGTCTTTCTATCCTAAGCATGCGTAACACATTATAACAGATAGAAGGCATCCAATGAAATAGCTACTCGGAATTCACTAAGGGTCTGAGCCTCACAGATACTACATTAAAAAAAATCCCATTACAAGAATCAGGTGAAAAGATAATAACAAGTAGAATATATTAAGAGGCACACCAAGAGAGAGAGAGAGTTGTAATCCTTCTCCTCGTGCACAAAAGTTAGTCCACTATTATTGACCTCATCCCACCAATGCATTTACTTTCCAGCAGATCATCAAGATATTCAAAAGCAAACAGTTAAAGAAATTGAATGGATACCACTGTTGAGCCATCATTGGGTCAAAATTAGTAAAAGCAATGCAGATAGAATAAAACACTTAAATCAATCAAGAGCTGGAGACTTGTCATTAAATTTCATCAATTCAAAGCATGAGGGGATTAGGCATGCCAAGTGCATTACCCACTGTGAGTCTCAATAGCCTCAATCTGCCTCAAAGCAATCCACAACCAGAATGTAATCATATGCCCAGGGACCATGGCGGGGCCCAGAAAAGACGGGATCCCGAGGATCAAAATCTCAGCCCAGTGAGCGTAGGGCGCTGCGAACCCAATCGGAGCAGTGTACTCATGATGCACCTTGTGGATTTTCTCATACCCCCACTTGCAATGCAGAAATCTATGGACCCAATAGTTTGTGTAGTCCTCCACAAGGAAATAGACCCCCAATTGCAATACAATTTCCCACAATGAAGGCAGAGGCAAGCTGGTTCTTATTCCTATTATCTTCATTAAATAATAAATAAAAATAATAATTAGAAATATGATCCAGCATAAATCAAACATTATTGCAGTAGAAAAACCTGTTTTGAATGTAAAGATTCCACATTTAATTAAATCCATTAAAGATCATCATATCACACCATGTTCAATATTAAATAATTCCCATCAAACACTGAAACGCAAACGTTCGGGAGTGTAAAGATTCGCTATTCAATCAAATCCCCACGAAAAATAAAATGCACGATTTAAGGCGACAGTTGAAGCATGAAACTGATTTTATTTACAGAGCCAAATTAAAGCTCAAATAAGCTGATATAATTCCCATCAAACACAAACTTTCGGGAATGTAAAGATTCGCTATTCAATCGAGTCCCCACGAAAAATAAAATGCACGATTTAAAGGCGGCAGTTGAAGCATGTATTTACAGAGCCAAATTAAAGTTCAAATAACCTGAACGGAGGGATAGGAGACGAGCTGAAGCGGGCCCACAACAAGGAAGAACATGCGCATGACCGATTTGTAGCAGCGGAGAGAGTCGGAGAAAGAGAGCCTGACTTTGGGCTGGATTTTGAAAGGGCCGACGGAGTTGTTGAAGAAATATTCGAGGAAGAGGTAGTAGAAGGGGAAGAGGGAGAAGATGAGGAAGAGGAAGATGATGTTGTGGCAGTAGAGGATGTAGTCGGACTTGGTGGCGGTGTAATTGAACCAGAGGGTCTCGGCCGTGGTCAGGGATCTGCCGAGGGCGGCCTCGGCGTCGTGGATGGTGGCGTAAGGCAACATGGGCGATGCAGACAAACAGAGTGTGTGTAGATTCAGTTGTGATGTGGGTACAACTTAGTTGGCAGGTGTTTGTTATATCATGCGGTGGTGGCTGATACACACACGACAAATACTAGGAGAGATTTTGGGCCCTTTTTTATTTTTTTATTTTTCTTTTATTTGGAATCCCAAAATAGTTATTCTCCATCCGTCCTAACTACTGAGTCAGATACCATTTTAAGTTCGTCCCAAGGCTTGAGTCGTTTATAAATGGAAATAATTAAGAAAAATAAAGAATTTTAATTGCAATTAACATGTAACTAATTGGGCTGATTATTGGCTAATTAAGCCCAATTAGTAACCAGCCCACGGACACAGCCCAATACCCCCCTCTTTCTCTCTCGGTACATTTGCCCTACTCACTTCCACAACCCTAATTTCTCCCTCTCAATTGCACGCCGCCTCCTCTTTCTCTCTCGGTACATTTGACTCCACAATCATATTCAGAACCTCAATCTCTCCCTCCTCAATTTCACGCCGCCTCCTCACTTCTCCACTCCCATCTTCTGCATCTCTCCTCCGATCGATGACTTCTACCTCAAAATCTGACCCCCAAACCCGGATTCATCCGGATGGATTAATCCTCGCCGCCCCCTCACCGCGATGATATATGTGAGCGGTGGGCTCGCTGGCGGCATGGATGCTCCAACCCAATCGTCGTTTCAGTCGGGCACAGATGGCTCCCATCCTTGCTACGAGACTCTTCGTAGACCCCGACCCTGACCCCTCATCGATGTGAATGGGAGCGGTAGGCTCGACGGCGGCGGATCTACATCCCCGGAGGACGCTCACGCTCCTCCAACTCGCTCTCTCCGTTGCCATCCCCCTGTTGCCTCCTCTACCACCGATCCATACTGGATCAAAGGTGGTCTTCTTCCCTTCACCGCAGAGGACCACTCCGACGATAAGGGAGACACATCACTCGATGGCTCGTGCAGCGGGGTCGTCGGCGGCATGGAGAGAGGTGGCTTAATGCTTGATGTTCTAGGTAGCCCTCTACCACCGTTCCCTTTCAACCCGGGAACAGAGTCCTGGGCGGCGTGTGTTGCTGAGGCTGATGAGTGGGTGGAGAAGCAGATAAAATTGGGTTTGCTATGAGGTCCATTTTTCTGTGAGCACCATGTTTTCTGTGATGAACTTATGCTAGTTTCTTGTTGGTGCTGTGATTAGACGAGGTTGATTGCTATGAGCACCCTGTTTTTTTATGATGAATTGGGGCTATTTCTTGTTGGTTTTGTGATTAATTGAGGCTGATTCTATGAGCACCCTGTTTTCTCAGCATAAATTGAGGCTATTTCTTGTTGGTTTTGTGATTAACTGAGGCTGATTCTATGAGCACCCTGTTTTCTCAGCATAAACTGAGGCTATTTCTTGTTGGTTTTGTGATTAACTGAGGCTGATTATTATAGGTGCATGTTTGTATGTGATGAACTGAGATAGTTTCTTGTTGGTGCTATGATTAACTGAGGCTGATTGCTATGAGCACCATATTTTCTGTGATGAGCTGGGGTTGTTTTTTGTTGGTATTGTGATTAAATGAGGTTGATTGCTATGGTTGCACGTTTCTATGTGATGAACTGAGGTAGTTTCTTATTAGGTAGTTTCTTATTGGTGCTATAACTAAATGAGGTTGATTTCTATGAGCACCATATTTATGTGATGAACAGAGGTTTTTGCTTGTTGGTGCTGTGATTAATGAGGCTGATGTTGTGATTAAAACTGTGATGAATTTGGCCTTTTTCTTGTTGGTTTTTTGCATAATTGATGTTGATTGCTATGACTGCATGATTACAAAATGTTTTGGCTGATTGCATCTATGTGCCTAATTACAAAAGGTGAGCCTAATTTTCAAAAACCAAAAGACTTATTCTATGTTTGCACCCAAAACATAGATTTTGCTTGTATGTTTTGTGAGCATAAACATCAAAAACAAGCTGCCCTACATCCTAGTACCCTTCAATATATGTCAAACCCTTTGATTGTTCTATGGCTGCTATTCCCTCATTGCTGCCCATTTCTTTGAGGTAGTTGAGGCATTGTATCACCAGTTCCGTTGGCACTTCTAAGCTCAGTGGTAGCTTATCTGATCTTCTTAATGCACCTTTTGCCATGTGAGGGATTTTGTAGCAGTTTTACCCCTTCAACTTCATGATCTCTATCATGCATCCCTGTAGACTTAGGAAAATATTGTTAAGTTTTATAGGACATAGCTGTGCAAATGATGTACACACTGCATTTAGTAGTTCATCCATTGTTTTACATGCTGTCTCCACTTGCAATGATTGGATGACTCTAAACCATACTAAATCATTGACATTTGTGTCTGGGGAGTTTTGTGGCTGTTGTATCAGCTTTATGTTGAAGCTTGATTGGGAAGCATCGCCTCCATTACGGATCACTATCAATATATGAGGTCTTGCATTATCTTCTTTGGATGTTGATATTTTTGCTTGCTCCTTTCGCCACTTAGCTATAATTCTTTGGTATAACTCATTTTTCAATAAATGATACAATTGTTGAGTTGCTTTTAATGCATAATTCAGGTTGGTAAGTTGCCTTTATGAACATTAATGTGATGAGAACTGATATGAACATATATTAATGCTTGATGTAGGCAATAAATGTGTTGAGAAAAGGGCAATAGATCTGTGATGATGAGAAATTCTCATTCTGAGATCATTTACATTAAAAATACAAAGAGACACAAAGCATTAATTGATTGCTAAAACATGATGGTTGCCCTATTCTATTTGTGCTACCTGATTGATTAAACATCCTTTAATCACTTGTTTTGTGATGGATTTAATGGTTTTGTCTCAAGTGTGCCCTCCGCTTGCTGTTCTGTTGTTCCCTTTGTCGGCTTGCATTGTGAATGGAAAATACCTATTTTCCATCAAATAAGACTTCTCCATTGTCTTCAATAATGGCACCTTACTGACACATATGAACATTATTTTTCCAATGAACTCTTACTCTTACAGTCCTATGTGGCTCGGGTTCATTCTGGGCTAAGTAAAACCTATGTGAACCTCTTGTTATGTAAAACCATTTTCATCAATATGCACCGTATTGTGCATATTCCTAAATTTGATCTTGTTAAGAATCTTATCCAACTCTAAGGCTTCGAGAGAGATTCTCACCTTAAGAGCTTGTTAGGGGTATTAATCTGGTTTAAAGGCGGATCGTGTGCTCTTATTTTTCCAAAGAAGCACCCATCTCCCACGGTACTCTTCGCATCCTAAACCCACCGCTAACCTTCTAATTGTGCTTCTCTTTGTGTAATCCAAAGATGACAACGAGGTGATGTCAATGAATATTTCTTTTCTTCTTTTGTTATTGATCTTACCACTCACAAGATGTATCATCTCACCATTTTCTTGTTGTTTTTGCACCCCATAGCCGAGTAATGGTTTGGCGTGAGATGCCGAACTTGAGTTGAGCTTCCTTCATCTTGCCTCGGGGTGGCTTGCCATCGATCGACCTCGAGGATGAATTTGACAACTTGATTTCTCTTTTACGTTGATAAATCTCTCCTCTCATTTCTTCAAATTTGATGTAGTGTAGAGCTAAATGATGGCTTCGTAATTCTATTTATAGACTTGTATGGATTTTCGATTTTGCATACTTGGTGGGAAATTTGAATTAGTCACCTTGTGCTTTTTTTTTTGTAAGTTTGGTGACTGCATTTTGTAAGTTTGGCGCCTAAAATTTGAGGCAAATTTGAAATGAATTCAGTTTATTTTAACATTAAAGTTTGGTGGTTGTTTCATTTTTTTTTGTTGTTGCTGTTTCTTTTACTTTATTTTTTAAATACAGAATGCAGGATTGAAAATTTAAATGCAGGAATGGGAGAGATGTATATAAAGGATGTTGCCTTTTTCACGTTTCAGTAAAAAAAATTAAATTAATTTTAATATGCTAATTAAATTAAGGATAATTTAAAATAAATTTATTAAGTAAAAAAATAAATTTAAATGTAACATAAAATAAAAAACAAAATATATATACCTAACACATAAACCACTTTATTACCCATACAAATTAAACACTAAACACTCTCTCCTTAATTCCCGTGTCCAAAAGAAGCACCTCTAGCCAGCCGGGACGGAGGGAGTACTACATATAAAATAGGTTTAACTCGTTCTTAAGAAAAATGAATGAATAAATAAATAAACAAATAAATATTAAAACTAGACATGGAAGAGTTTTGTATGAAATCCTCTTGCGAATCAAATTTCCTAAACGGCTTAAATTATAACTAAAATATAATTATACACTAACAAATATAATTATATGTTTAAATATGGGTTTGGATTCAAATATTTATCGACTTTACGATCTCATATAATTTTATGTATTTTAAAAATTTATTTGCAATCAATATCATTATCAAAGTAATGCGAATCTATAACCAATTTTTTGATTTCTTACAATTAAAATCACCTTCAAATTTCTGTCCACCGAAAATTTTGAACAGTATATTAAATTAAGTTTAATAAGAAAATTAACCGTTCTAGCTCTTGATTCAAGAATTAAAAATCTGGCGGTTGACTAGGGGAGATTTTGGCATACGAGTCGATGTACAATAGTTACTAATTGGGATAAATTCTCCCGGAGCAATGGCAACGACCAAAATTTGCTTCTCCGACAAAATTCGTTATGATTAGCAAGTATTAGATGTCGAAAAATATGTCAGGATATTCCTCTCGTGAACCACTCAAAGTCCATCTTTTCATTTCTCGGATTAAGGGTTTGAACGATCAGAATTTATTTGTATCAAAAATTGAACATATTAAACAAAATCATTTGGTTCGGTTAAATTGATTTTTCTAAAAAAATCGGTTTTCAATTTTTGATTGGTTTGCTATTTTCAGACCAAACCGAATTATTCAAATTTATTATTTCAAATTAAATTAGATAGTTTCTTAATATTATTATGTTGTTGTATTTTATTAATTACTGATTTTGGACTTGTTTGTTGGCTAACTATAGTTTATGGTCTGGTAGTTGCAAAATTGGTTTGACCTTTGAAATATTACAAAAATAGCATGATCTTTGAAATATTGAAAAAATAGCATACCTTGGGCAGGAGTTGCAAATATGGCCCGAGACTATATATTCAGCTGAAAATTATGATGTGAAATGCCCGAATCCGATGTGGATATTTTTATTTATTTGATAAATTATGCAGAAAATATACTTCTCACTAGAACTTGAACATTAAAACGATTACTAATATTGGTAGATTTTAAATTACTAAAACACTAATTTTTTTGTATTAAAAAGTAGAAAATTAAGAAAATCGAAGTATCTCCGTTTTGTTACCGAAATAATTTCTTAAATATTATTATACATTTTTATTTATTGTATTTTGTTAATTATTGATTTTGGACTTATCACTAAACTATTTGTTATGATGTTTTGGTTGAAAAGGTCTAGTGCAATACAAAATTCATTGTAGAAATCAAATATTTTATATTTAAAAACTCTATACCTTTGTCTGAGCAAATTTTCATTACCTGAGGTCCTTTTCAATAAGGGTGAACAAAATACCCGAAATTCGAATATTCGATCCGAACCAAATCAAAATTTAAAATTCGGTTCGGATTTTTTGGATTTTCGGTTCGGATTTTTTGGATTTTCGGTTCGGATTTTTTGGATTTTCGGTTCGGATTGGATTGACATTTTTCAAAATTTCAGATTTTTGGATTTGATTTTTTTAATCCGAAAAAATCAAAAAATTCGAATTATATATAATAATAATATTTTATTTAAATATTTTTAAATCTAATATAAATATTTATAAGAATTAACAAAAAATGGTTTCGGATTTTCGAATTTTCGAATTTTTCGATTCGGATTGTTTTCGTCTCAAAATTCGGATTTTCGGATCAGTTCGAATTAAGCAAAAATCTGAACCGAAATCCGAATGCTCATCCCTACTTTTCAACAATGAGTTTCTTAAGTAATTCAAGCAGTTTAATCTGAGTTCCTATAACATGCAAAATCATCTACTACTACAAGTTAATATTGTTTAACGCTTGTACTAGATAGATCGATTGGACCAAAAAGATCCATGTGTAGCTGTTGAAGTTCTTTGTCAGTGGAGGGAACAACTTTGGATTTGAATGAAACTTTGACTTGCTTGCTTCCTCGACATAATGCGAAGATCTTGTCTTTGATGAATATTTCAGTAGTGCAGTCCTTCGATAAGTAATGATCCGACACGATCTTGTTGAGCGTTTTGAAGTTAATATAACCTAGCCTTTTGTACCACAACTAACTAGGGGTGTGCACGAACTGATCGGTCTCGATCGGTTCGGTTCGATTTTTGAAAAAAACGGTTTCCAGTTCGGTTCAAATATTCAATTAAAATCGGTTTTTGATTTTATATTTTAGGTTCGGTCGGTAATCGAACCAAAAATATTATTTTTATATATTTATATATTTTATATAACAATTAATTAATATTTCAATTAAATAATTGAGATTAAAATATGTTTATTCAATATATTTATATATAAGAACCATTTTTATTGTGAGAACGTGAGAACCAAAAAATGATGAATTCAGTGTGAAACTTGATGAATCTGTTTTGAAGTTCTTGAATCCAAAAATGGAATTTTCGCCTCTCATGGGATTCGAACCACGGATGAAAATTCTAAATTTTGGATTCGAGAACTTTCTCAAGCAGATTCATTAACTTCATAGCAAATTCATTTTGTTCAGAAGAATTTATGTGGTTCTTAGTTCTCACGTTAAAATTGGTTCTTATTTCAACCTCACTATATATATATATATATATATATATATATATATAATATCGGTTGGTTTTTGGTCGGTCGAAATTGATCGGTTTTTCGGTTAGGTTTTCGGTCGGTCCAAAATAATAAAACAGTTCGGTTCGTTCAAAAAAATATGTTCGTTTCGATTTTCGGTTTGAAAAATTCTGATCGGTCGGTCGAACCGACCGACCAATGCACACCCCTACAACCAACTGACTTTTGTAGGGCTCTTTGCTATTAGACTGGCTTCTAGATGGCTTGACTTCCAATCAGCTAAGTATATCATTTCTCTTCTTGTGCTTGTCATCAGCATCTACTTTGTCGGAGTTGTTCCTCACAATGCAAATGTTAGTAGTAAACTGAACACTACAACTAGGGATGTCAACGGGTGGTCTTTACCCGGACCGATCCGGAACCGTTCAAAGCCCATTAAATTTTAAACAACAGTTCGGTTCGGTTCGGCTTCGGTTCGAATCAGTATGGACCCGGACCGATCAAGACCCGACCCGTTTTGTCCGATTTCGGTCCGACCCGATCAGTTATTTTTTATTTATTTTTAATTTGAACATTACATATCCACTTTTCTTGTAAGAGCATTTTACATTTGAGTGCAATTACGAAATATTAATTAATTTACTAAAACCATCATTTACCAAAAACGTGTAAATTAAAACTGATAAATTTTTCACAAAACCTAATAATCTTGTTCATATCATGATCAATACATATAAATTTAAATATTTTTTAGAATTAGTGAATATTACTATATTAATTGGAATGTAAAAATGTAGTGATACATTTTTTATATAAAGTTTTCGACAAGCCACCATGATTGGAATGTAAAAATTTCATTGGAAAAATACTAAACTACATATGCTATATTCGATAATTATTCAACGTATTTATCTAGCCATACATCTAATTTAAAATGAAAATATATAACTAGTCACGTCCCATAATAATAGTCCGTCGTCCTTTTTTTTTTGTTCGTCACAAATTATAAGACACTTACCTTTTTACATGGACGCCAAATTTTATTATTTCTTAATATACTCTCTACTCGACGTTCGTGGATTTTTTTAAAAAATTTGTAAATAATTTTACTATTTGAAACGCGCTAAATATGTTTTCTTAATATTTGTAAAAAATAGAAACATTTATTGAGTGATAGCAAAGATATGCTTTGTGTATTATATATTCACTATTCAGTGAGAGTAACATCAATTGTATTTCCACATAAGTCAATATAGATAACTGATTTTATGGTGCTCAAGAATTAATAAAAATAAATAATAAATAAGAAAATGACGAACAGTGTCATAAACTGACGATGATGTAACGCAAATATTAATGACAACTAATAGTTAATGATACTTTTCTACAAATTTAAATTGGTTTAGAGTCTTTAGGGCCCCACGGTTATCTTTTATCATCGTGTTCCACTGTTTTCATAATTAAGAGGTAATCAAACTATAATCAAGTATAAATTTATTTTATAAATTTTTTATTATAAATTATATTGTGAAATGATTTTTCGTAAATACGGGCGATTTACATTTTATATATTAAAACCAGATACATGGCCTTGGTAATTGTTAATATTAGAGACGGAACTAGAATTAAAAAATTTGAAGTAATTTCCCGTCTCGAAATTTGATTAATTACATCAGTAGATAAATTTTGTTTTAGTAAATTAAAAACATGCCAGAAAATCAATTAACTTAGTGGGTAATTGAGATTTGAGGGTAATTGAGAATAAGGCCCAGTGAGTAACCGATTATAAATGGGTAATACCCGATCCAGATCCATAATTTGATGGTCCGGATTTAGTATTTACTGGGTCGGTTCTAGAACCAGAACCAATACTAAATTATTGGTTCTAGTCCGGGTAAAATCCGCCCGTTGATACCCCTAACTACAACCACGGTCATAAAATTGACTTATGGACAATAAGTTGTTTTAATCCTGAAATATAAGAAACATTTGAAATGTGAACTGCTCCAACATTTAAAGTACACCATGATCCATTAGTGAAATCTTGTGAGTTGTCATCGCACATTGAAGTTCGTGAGAAGATTCATCTATCCAGTCATGTGCTTTGAGCAACCGCTTTCTAGATATCACACAACTTTGCTTGGTTCTCTGTTGGTTAGGTTTAGTGCTCCAAAATTTTGTTTTAGTTGCCTGATCTCCTCAAGGACCTCAACCTTCTTAACTTGATCGTTGGCTAAGTCTTGTAGCTATTTTTCTTGCTTAAAGTATCTAACTTTCAAAGCATTCAGCTCATCAATTTGATCCTTACCAAAACTTTCAGCTTTTGACTTATTGGGCCTTTCAGATTGAGACGATTGTTAAGCTTTAGCAACCAAGCTCTTTGATGGGAAATCTGAATTTACCATTGCTCACAAGGATCTATCTTAGATGTTTAATTCATAATACTTTGATTATATTCCAAGTATCCTTTTTATAATTAATTACAACATATATGGGATTTTTCGTGTTTATCTGTGAATTTCTGACAAATTTGATCAACTGTTGACTCTAACTATGATCTTGGATTGTATCCTAGATGTCTGATCTCTAATAAAGAGTGAGATTAATCTATGGAGAACATCGAAAATTTTCGCCCCTAGGTGCGTGTGTGTGATTTTCGAAAATGACATATGAGGATGAATAATCTGATTTTCTCCTATCATGTATTTATAATTCTCTTCCTAGAGTCCTAATGCGATAGGACTCTGACACATTTAGTAAATATAATAATTATCTTCTTCCATGAAGATAATTCATTTTTAGAATAATTATCTCTTGATATCTTATAAAATAAGATAATTTTTATCTAGACTATGAGATGTATTAAATAAATAATACAATAATCAAAACACAATTCCAGTGGAATTCCTAGGGGATGACCGAAAATGTACTAGGCATTAGGTCTTGATGGGTCAGTTCAGGGACCGAATACAAGGAATAAAGATGAGCTTAAAATGAATTAATTATCTTATGTTCAGCTTAAAACATAAATTAATTCATAAATATTATTCATTCAAATAGAGAATAAATGCTGACTTACCCATTTATTACCGAAGTTGAATCGGGCTTATACTTAGACTAACGAATTCACATATTTAAGATATCACAAGTTCATTAATTATTTATAGCACTCTGATTGCTTAAAATAATTAATCTATTTAATTCTTAAGTATTATCACTCAATCTTATTATTGTATTTGAACTAACTCAACCTATAAGGTTTAGTACAATAAATCTTTTGAGCTCCTTAAGGGGATGTTATCATCCTATGGTGACTCGATACATGTAATCAATATGACATACAAGCACTGCCACCACCCAAGATGCGAAGAATATTGGATTATATCATGTAACCCTCACTCATAACAAGTCAAAGTGATGTTCGTAACTCATACTCACCTAAAATCTTATCGAGGTTTAGAGCAATATAAAGTCACCGATATCTAGGTTCTTCACGATGGTCAGACATAAGAACTCATCTTACTGTGATAATACGTCAAGACATACTAGCATAGACAAGTAACCAAGTCAAGTTACTTCTTATCTACACTGCAGTTTATACCAACAACTCGTCCTCAAGTTATCTCAGTTGTGATCATTTTTTATCTCAATTAGCTTGACCAATCATACATACTTCTATGATCTTTTACACACTGTATGATCTAACATTTGTATGAGAAAATGAGACAACATATACAATCAAGTAAACAATTCAGATAGGAGATCATAATAGTGGTAACAAGAAATATTGTATACAAGCTCAATCAATCTGCTTTCAGTAAACAATACAATAATCTACCGCTTATACTAAAGCAAACTTTTAGTATACAATATGTCTCCCTACTAGATATTAAAAACACCATCATTTTGTTTCTCCCACTTATACAAAAGTTTTCTTAAACTAGGTGCACTCAATCTTGTGCAATTCAAGTCCTCGAACATATTTGTTGTAGACTACTTGCGACAGACTCTTCGTGAATGGGTCAGCTAGGTTGTCCGCAGTATCAATTTTCTCTATAAACATGTCTCCTCATCGTACGATTTCTAAGATGATGTGGTTATTTCTCTCTATATGTTTCGTCGCCTTGTGGGTCCATGGCATATTCGAGTCTGGTACTGCACCAGAGTTATAACATAACAATGTGACACTCTTCGACAAATGAGATACCACACCTAGATCCAAGAGATAATTATGAAGTCACACCACCTCCTTAGCAACCTCTTAGGCGATTACATATTCGGCCTTCATGGTGGAGTCTACAATGCACCACTGCTTTGCACTCCACCAAGATACGGCTCACCTCCCAATGTGAACACATTGTCTGAGGTAGACTTCTTCTCATCATGATCGGCTTGAAAATTCGAGTTGAAATAATCCGAAGGCATTAAACTGTCTGCCTAGTAAATTAACATATAATCTCGAATCATTTTCAGGTACTTGAGTATATGCTTTACAACAGTTCAATGAACTTGTCCAGAGTTTGGCTAATTTTATAGACATGCAACTTATTTTTTATCATTTTTAAACATATAAAATTAGTGTTTGGAAGTATAAGTTTCTATTGAAGATAATTTAAAGAATGAAAAAAGAGGAAAGACAATTGGATTACATAAGAATGGGGAGCATTTAATCTACACTAAGAAAAATTGTTTATTTTTTTCACCAGATTTGTTGAAAAGTAAATTTTATTTGAATTGAAAGAATTCTAGAAATTATAAGGGCGAAAAAAATTGGAATGACAAAATAAAAATGTCCAAGTTTTGGAACATGGATCCAAAAGACATAAGTTCAAGAAACTCTTTCTAGATTAGTAAAAACTCGAAAGTTTTTTTGTGTGGATATTTTAATGGAAATTTTAGCTAGCTTATAATGGTCATTAATGTGATGTTAAGATCTTGGTCATGGTTTGACATTTTCCAACTATAAAATGCATTCATTTTTAATTGAACCGATATAATATTGATTAGATCTATTTTATGTACGATAATTCGATAAAGAACTTGTGAATTTTATATTTTGATTAAAATATTACTAATTTTATTATTAATTCTATAATTGAAGAGGCCTCCGACGTCAGAAAAATATAAATTAATTATATCTTTTATTATTTTAATTAACGACTATTACCGTACATCGCACGAGAGAAAAACTCCTTAGATTAAGGGCTCGTTTGGTAGGGGTCATAAGGCCTAGATACATTCTATATCCATTGATCGATCTTAATTTCGTTAGGGAAATAAATGCACGCAAGAACACCAAAGATTTACGTGGTTCAATCTATGAATAAGATCTACGTCCACGGGAAGAGAGAGAGTATTCGTATATTGATAATATGAGGAGTGATTACATAGAGTTTAGATGATCTTTTCCATCTCGTTCTAGCCTCTATTTATACACGATTATAATGACCTAGATCTCGAATCCAAGATCTATTCTAAGATAGGATCTCAATCCATCTCTTCTTCAATTAGGATTCTCTTAGATATGGCCGAATCTTACTGCGTCCTACCGGCTTTAGGAGTCTTCTTGGGCGAACTCGTTTGGGCGAGCTTAATGTCAGGCTTATTTATATTGGGCCTGATGCTTGGGCCTAGGAGTTGGGCCGGATCCTATCACATCCCCCCAAAAGATGCAAAAGCGAGGTCGTGATGGGTTTGGGAGTTGTAATTCACCAGAGATTTGTCTATGACGAAGTGGAGCGCGATCGATCCTGTTGTCGTTCTTCTATCTTGACTTCGTATGGTGCTGGTTTCACTTGTAGAGGCGTTCGCCGAGGTCATTTGTTGCTTGGCTTCGCGTGCCGAGGTGTTACCGAAGTCATGTTACTTGGGTTCACCTTCCTAGGCATTATGTCGAACTCTTCGTGCTCGACATCACCTGACGAGGCGTTATGCCGAAATCTTTGGACTGGAAGTCCTTGGGGTGGCTTCACTTGACGAGGCGTTATGCCGAAGTCTTCTAGCTGGCTTCACCTAACGAGGCATTATGCCGAGGTCTTCTGACCGGCTTCACCTGACGAGGCGTTATGCTGAAGTCTTCTAGCTGGCTTCACCTGACGAGGCATTATACCGAGGTCTTCTGACCGGCTTCACCTGACGAGGCGCTATGCCGAAGTTTCGAGGTTGATGCATGATGTCGTGGTTGAATGCAGAACGTCAGGACGAGATCGAACACAGGATGTCTTGCCGGTGTCGAACACGGGGTCTGTCATCTGCATTTAATGCGCATTTAATGCGTACAACGGTTGGATTCTCGATAAAGTGTATATTGGCAATAACTTCCCTGATACGCCTTTTCTCGTATCACTTATCCGTTACCAACTTTCAGACTTCAAAAAGTGTTTTGCTTTAAAACGAGTTCATAGTCATTGTTGTTCCTCGTGCGAGTTCATCGTATCTCTTGATCTTAATGCCAAAAACCAGTAAGTTTTTATGGCTTCTTCATCTCCTTCTTCTTCTGAGGATTCTCACGGCCATGAAGGCCGTGTTGTGTCAGCGTCGTCACCGAATTATTCGGTGGATTTAGAAGTTTATACCTTTGATTTCCTCCCTTCGATGCGTGAGTAGGATTCCGCCTTGGGGATATTGGTAAAGTCTCTTCCATTTCTTCGATTTTGAATGCCTCTGCCATAGCAGATTTTGCTTCTAGATTTTTCATTCCGAAGTCTTTTGAATTTGTTGCTCCCGTCCGGAGGACAGGGCTTGTGCCCTCCGGATGGTTTTGTGACAGTTTACGAGGACGACGCAGGGTGGTCTTCGTATTCCTTTTCCCTACGTGTATGTCGAACTCCGGCGGATGTTCGGCATACCTCTTGCCCAAATAATGCTCAATTCTTTTCGGCATCTAACGAGTCTTGGTGTCATTGCCATCGGCATAATTTTCCTTTTACCCTAGGGCTCGTCCTCAGGTTTTTTCAATTTAAAGCTAGCTCGGGGTGGTATTACTTATCACCTCGTCGTGGTTTCAAAATGAAGACAAAGTCGAAAATCTCGAACTGGCAGAAGAAGTTCTTCTTCTGTCGGTTCGATAAGTCTCTTGAGTTCATCTGGAATACGGAGAAGTTGGCGGATGTGGCCTCTGATGTTAGCCTCGATGGCTTTGAGGAGGCTTTGGATAAGGTCGGCCTCGTTGACAAAGCCTTCTCCGAGGCCGAGTCACGCCACCGGGGTGAGCCCTATGACCGCTACCATGGTAGAGCCATGAGGGTGAGGCCTTACTCAATGCTTTGTCATATTGTCATCTCCTTCTTTTTGTGTTGATGTTACGATTTGTTGTTGACTTCCTTGTAGTGAACTTGCTCGGAGATAAGAAGAAGAGGAAGGATCGAGCTCGCTCGAGATCCCCACCTCGCAAGGGACGTCGCCGAGGATTCCTCCGAGAGAGTGGAGATGTCCCAAGTCTCTCGCCGTGCCTCTCAAGCGCTTCAAGAGGTTAAGGCGTGCGATCCCGAGTCCTTGGTTGCCGACGATCAGGAGATCGAGATCGTCGGTTCTCAACCCGCACTCGCACTTTCCCAGGTGGCGATCTGCTTGCATACATTATAAGGTAATGTAATTATTGTGTCTTGACTTGGTTGGTCATTGCACGGTGGTCGAGGCCGTGTCGGCCGAGCCGGCAAAGCGTCCGTCCCTGTGACGGAGTACTTGAAAAGCGCCCGTTGCCCGGTTCGGACGGGTGGCTTGCTACGCCCGGAGGTGGAGGAGGAGAAGACTCTTCTCGTTCGAGAGGTGTCCGAGGCGATTCGAGGCTCGGGACACGATCCGGAGGGAGACGGCGATCGTGGCGGCCGCTGAGGTGGCAAAGGTAGCCGAGACGGCGGAGGCGGCGAGGGCCAGGGTGGCGGAGGTTGAAATCGGTCGACTGAGGGCCGAGGTGGAGGGAGCTCGCCGTCGGGAGGCCGAGATGGCGAACTCGCAAGGGGAGATGCTCCACGCCTTTGCGGAGAGGTTGTTCCTGTCCGGGGGCTTCTCCGGGGTGGCCGCTGGCGTGGCCGGGTCTTCAATAAGCGCGCGATTTGGATGCCATCGACGGTTGCCGAGGATTACCTGTGGATAAGTTCAAATATGGGTATGAGGTGACAGAGGACGATGCCTTGCTGCGGGCCTATTCCGAGGTCCTTGCCTGATGCGAAGGACTTGCCAGTGCTACAATGCGACTTGTCTTGGTTTTGCCGATGTTGCGAGTCTCGTCTGCTTGCTCAGTGGACCGTGATCCCATGATCGAAGCCTTGATGTCCGACCTTACTAAGGGATCGTGAGGCGGCAGCTAAGGCTTTGGAGGCGTCGAGGCTCAGGAGTCCCCGAGGTTCAAGCTTCTCGAACTCGGGAGGAGGTCAAGCGGCTCGGGTGCGAAGGTGGCCAAAAAGTCAAGTCAGGGAGGAGGAGGTCGACGCTTCCCAAGTCCAGGAGGCAACCGAGCTAGACAGGCCGAGGCGAAAGCTTACGGAGGATCAGTTGATCCCTCTTTTCTTTTCTTTTGAATGTACATGTACACTTTTGTTTACTTCAAGGCATAATAAAATCACTTGTTTACGTGAAGAAATTTGTCTTTTATTCGGTCTTCCCGAAATGCCCGATGCTTCCCTGGTTGAATCAAATCGAAGCTTTGACGCTGGCTCTCGAATCGAAGAGATCGAACTCCTCCATATGGAGGAACAGCTAAACCATGTCTGTGAGGCCGACACTAAGCTTAGGGTCGCCAGAGAGCTGTGGACGAACTTCGTGCTCGCCTCTTGGAATTGGAAGATAAGTTCGAGATCGTGAGGAAAGCAAACGGGTCGCCGAGGAACATGCAGAGTAATGAAGAAATTGCACGCCGAGGTGGAAGGATGACCATTTCGAGGTGAGACAAAAGTTCAAGAGCTCTGACCAGCTGTTGGTGATATAGGAGGCAGTGCGGCTCGATTCTTGGCAATATCAAGAGAAGTATGCCGACCTTAAGAAGGTCGTGGCATCTAAGATCGTCATGGCTCGTCGTTCCTTCCTCGAACGGGTGCTTCGCTCGACGACCGAGGCTTCTACCGCCGCGACTTCTTCGCTCGCCGGGACTTCGCCATTGCCCAAGCCTTTTCTCGGAGTAGCAAGCTCAAAAGAGACGTTTTATTGCCCAAGAGAGACGTAGGCCCTCAAGGAGCCGAGGTCGGGTGTCATCGAGCGGCCGAGGTCGTCTTGCGGGACCTAGAGGTCGGGCTGGCAGGGCTCTCAGCATAGATCGAGGACGAGGTAGAGGTAGGATTAGTATAGACGAACTGTTGAATCCCGATTTTTCTAGGGATTGGCTCAGCTTTTCTCGGCCCCCTGGGCCCTCTTCGTCCTCGTAATGTATAAATTGTATACCTTGAAATAAGAATAATTCTTCTTTGCTTCGTGTTGACTTTTCAATGTCCTTTTATTACCGTAACCAATAAGAAGGTAGGTCGTCCTTGTATTCACGAAGGTAGTTCGTCCTCGAAATAAACGAAGGTAGGGGTTCCTTTTTTGGCAAGAAGTATCGATAGGGGTGGTCCCCTCTTCCCCGAAATGAACGGAGGTATAGGTTCCTTTTTTGGCAAGTTTTATCGCTAGGGGTGGTCCACTCTTCCCCGAAATAAACGGAGGTATAGGTTCCTTTTTTGGCAAGTTTTATCTCTAGGGGTGGTCCCCTCACGCTCGTTTGAGTTCTTCCTCGTATTAAACGAAGGTAGTCTGTCCTCCGTCGAGGGTATTTCGTCCTCCTTGGAGGGTATTGTATAATGGAGAAGAGATACTATGCATAAGTGACAAATAAAACATGCAAGAAAAAGATTTTATTGATAAAGACCGACGTAATAACGAAACAAGACTCGAGGGCCGAACCGAAGCAGACTCAATGACACGACAGACTCAACTTTTGACACTTATGCAAAGTATTTCTTCATATGAATAATGTGCCATGTACTGGGTATTTGCTGCCCGGATATATGAGCGAGCTTGTATGACCCTTTTCCGAGGACTTCGTGACTGGTAAGGCCCTTCCCATGTGGCTTTCAGTTTGCCGAGCTTTCTGACTTTCATCGACTTCATTATTTCGAAGTACGAGGTCGCCTACTTGGAATTGTCGGGATTTGACGCGCTGGTTGTAATACCGAGCTACTTGTTGCTTATACCGAGCTTCCTTGATGTAGGCGAGGTCTCTCTTTTCTTCGAGCAGATCTAGATCTGTTCGTAGATTTTCCTCGTTTGCTTCAGCCGAGAAGTGAATAGTGCGGGGGCTCGGCATACCGATCTCTGCAGGGATCACTGCTTCGGTTCCGTATGCCAAACTATAGGGTGTTTCTCCATTCGATGTCCGAGGTGTAGTACGGTACGACCATAGGACTTGTGGTAAATTTTCCACCCAATTGCCCTTTACTCGATCGAGGCGAGTCTTGAGTCCTTTCACGATTGTCCTGTTGGTGACTTCGGTTTGACCATTTGCTTGAGGATGAGCCACCGAGGTGAATTTCTGCTGGATCCGAAGCTCTTGACACCATTCTTTGAATACTTTATCCGTGAACTGTGTCCCATTATCTCGAAATAAGGATATGAGGATGCCAAGAAAGACACGATGCTCTTCCGATGAAGTTGAGGCGTTTTGCTCGTGATTTTCACCAAGGTTCGCTTCCACCCACTTCGTGAAGTAGTCGATCGCGATAATCGTGAATTGAAGCGCCTCGGAGCTTTGCGAAAGGACCTACGATATCGATTCCGATTGCATAAACGGCCAAGGGCTTTGCATCTTTGGCGAGGTCGGTTTGAGGTAGCCTCGACGCTTCCATGAATTTGGCACCGGACATTTCTTCACGAGATCGATTGAGTCCGGAACATTGTTGTGATAGTATCCCCATCGCATGACTTTCTTTGATAGGGTGCGGGTCGATGTGACTTCCACACGATCCTTCATGTATTTCTCGTAGAACGTAATCAGCTTGGTTTGGACCCAGGAACCTTAGGAGAGGCTGGAGGTATGATTTTCTATAGAGAATTCCCTGCTCAAGTGTATATCGCATAGATTTGCTCAAGATTTTCCTAGCCTTGAGCTTATCATGGGGTAGTTCTCCTTTCCCCAAGTACTCTCGAATGAGAGTCATCCAATGGGTTCTTCATCGAGACTATCTTGACCTCGGCCCGTATCGTCATCGTTTATGCTCTGTTTCGGACTTCTTCTACTGGCGAGTTCATCGACGACGAGGCTAGTTTGCTTAAGACGTCAGCTCGGCTATTTTGCTCCCTTGGGATGCGAACTAACTGGAAGTGTGAGAAAGCTTGTTGTAGGCTTTTGGCTTTTTCAAGGTATTTCTTCATCCTGTTGCCTTTTGCCTCGTACTTCCCCAACATATGACTCACTATGACTTGAGAGTCACTGTGAACTTGCACGGCTCGTACCTGAAGGCTTTGAGCTAGGCGAAGTCCCGCAATTAAGGCCTCGTATTCCACTTCGTTGTTCGTATTTTTGAATGCGAACCGAAGTGCGTAGGTGATCTCTTGGCCATCCGGTCCTAGGAGTAGGATACATGCTCCGCTACCTGCTTTTTCCCAAGCCCCGTCAACGTATACTTGCCAGCAATCCTCCGGAGTTTTATTTATTGGTTCGGCTCGCATCGTCGACACGGACTCGGTGGGCTTCGTTCCTCGGTGAAGTTAGCCTCGACAAGGAAGTGCGCTGGGCGACCCTTAATGGCAGCGTGGGCAAAAGATATATCGTGTTCGCTTAATTAATTGCCACTTCACAATTCTCCCGAGAGCTTACGGCCGTCAATACTTGCAAGTGGATGATCGATGAGAACTTGTATGGGATGTGCATGGAAGTATGGACGTAATCTCCTTGCAGATTTACTAATGTCGTGTGAGCTTTTTCAAAGGTTGGTACCTTGTTTCTGGTCCTTTTAGTGCTCGGCTGATGAAATACAAGGGGAGCTGACGTCCGTCCTCTCGCACTAAGATCAAGACTTATGGTTTCGTCCGAGGTGGCGAGGTATAAGGAAAGGACCTCTCCTTCTTTCGGGACGGATAGAGTGGGGAGTTTGGCGAGGTAGTCCCTGAGATCTTCAAATGCGAACTTGTGTATATCATTCCAGGAGAACTCCGGAGCCTTTTTGAGTATTTTGAAGAAGGGGAGCTGCTTATCCATGACTTTCAAAGTAACGACTTAGTGCTTGGCTATACGACTGTCAACTTGTGTACGTCGTGAATTGTCTTTGGCATCTTCATCTCCACAATGGTTTGAACCTGGACGGATTGACTTTTAACCCTTCTTGTGAAACCAACACCCTTAAATTTTCCGGACGGACCGCGACGTGCATTTACGGGGTTTAATTTTAGGTTGACTTTTCTAAGTAAGCCGAGGATAATCTTGAGGTCGGCAACACCTGCGGCTTCCTCCTTGCTTTTGACGACGATGTCATCTATGTACACTACCAATTCCGCCCTATGTAGGGCTGAAATATTTTGTCCACCATTCTTTGATAGGTGGCTCATGCATTCTTGAGTCCGAATGGCATCTTCTTATATGCAAAAACTCTGAAGTCTCGTAATGAAATTTGTTTTGGCGGCGTCTTCGTCGTCCATCAAGACTGGTGATATCCCTCAGATAGGTCCGTAGTCAAGACTTTACCCGACCGTAGGCGTCAACCTTTTGTCGATATTGGGAAGGGTACTTGATCTTTAGGGCAATGTTTATTGAGATCGTGTAATCGATGCACATTCGCCATCCCCTCCTCTTTCTTCACCATCACTTTGGTTGGCTATCCAGTCGGATATTTGACTTCAATAGTATGCGAGCTTTTAATAATTGGTTCACCTCGTCATGGATGACTTGATTTCGCTAATTTGCAAAAATCCGTTGCTTTTGCCGAGGCGGTTTCACACCCGGTCAATGTTGAGACGGTGGGTGATGATAGTTAGTGAGACCCGGTCATGTCGAGGCGACCAGCGAACACATCTCGAATTCCTTAGGGTTGGATGATCCGTTTAACCGAGGTACCCCAAGAGAACTAACTTTACGACCTTGAATGGCTCGTCTTCATACAATGCGACCTCCCTACCGAGTTCTCTGGGCCGACGCGTCTTCGCGGTTCCAACTCCTCGGGTTTCTTTAGTTGCTATGCTGGGGTTTGGACCGAAGTCCCTGCACCTCTCGTGGCGACCACATGCATTCCTTAGCTTGCTTACAGTCTCCCGGATCACGGCTACCCCTCCTTTTGTAGGGATTTTCATTGTCGGTGGTAGGTTGAGCACACCGCCTCACTGCGTAGCCGCCTCACCCAAGTATGATGTTGTCTGACGAGTGGGCGCGACCACTAAGAACTGCACCACTTTAGTAGAGCTCGTTGGTGTCCTTCCTACTATGACGGTAGGTCGATTACTCGTCGTCCGGCGCGTCTCTTCTGCGAAGCTTGAAGTGGTAGCGGCGCCTGCGCGAGGCGCGCCTCCTATACTCCTAACTTGTCAAAGCATTCCTTAAAGAGGATGCTCACCGACCCACCACTGTCGATGTATATGCGCTTCACCAATTTGTTTGCGACCACTACCTGGATCACCAACGCGTCCTGGTGGGGCACTACCACGGGTACGGGGTCGTCCTCGGAGAAAGTGACTGCCTCGTCCCTTTTGAACCTCTTGTTGACAGGTTCGAAGGTGTGAGGACTTCGGGCTTCCTCTTTGTGGGAGGACTTCGTAACCCGCGGGGAGCCCGTGATGGTGGAGACGACCCGTCGTATTGGGGTTCGTCGTGCCTTCTTCGTCGATGCTCGCGTCTTGTTTTCTTGTGAGGCACAATTTCCTCTCTCTCCTTCCTTTTCTTTTGACCTCGGTGGGGGCTTCGTCTTGGCCACTCGTCGGCCTTGCCGCTGTACTTTTAAGGACTCGTCTGCACCAACATCTCGATGTCTCCCATGAGATCTCGCACCTCCCTATCGTGCCGTAATCCTCATGGAAAGAATAGTACTTGTCCTTAGTTCGTTTTGACCCCTGTCGTGATCGAGGCTTCTCGAACATATTCATGTGGAGTTCGTAGATTTATGCCCTTGGTTTCGTCAAAGGGTATATTGAGGTCACTCAAAGTGCTCCGCGATCCGAGCTCGGACTTTATTGGGCAACGTATTCTTTCCAAGGCGCTCCGTCACCAAGCTTCGATCTCCTCGTCCTCGTCTTTCCTTCCTTTATCGGAGGTTCTCGCCTTTTCGCTTCGCTTCTTTCTTTCGCCCGCCCGCTTTGGCGAACCGGTCGACTATGCGCCTGACTCCGTCAGTAGTACGGGTTCGATTGACGATTTCTTTGTATAAGGCCCCGGCAAGATGCCGTTTGGAAGGCCGAGATAATGAGGAGGTCATTCACGTCTTGACTTTCAGGCATTCCTTGTTGAACCTGGTCATGAAGTCGCTAACGGACTCGTCTCGGCTTTGCCTCACGGTGAGGAGGTGTGCCGACGACGTTTTTGACTCAGCCTTCTGGAAGATCTTCGATGGAAGGCCGCCATCAGGTCGCGGTAGGAACCAATGCTTCCGGGAGGTAGATCGTCGAACCACCGCGGGCGTTGTCGACTAGTAACTCGGGAAGAGTTTGCACATGTGAGCTGTCCGGCGTTGGTTGATCATATTATCTTGGGCGAGAGAGGAAGTTTTGCGGGTCCTTAGTCCGTCGTGAGGCGATGCTCGGCACCGTATTTGTCCGAGAGTGGAGTGTCGAGTATTTCGTTTGAGAACGGATGACTATATTCCCGTACTCGTCGAAGCCGCCCTCCGGAGAGTGGGGCGGAGTTTGTCGACTGAACTCGTTTTGATGGCTAGGACCGACCTCGCGGTGTCCACGACGTCCTTTCCCGCGCTGTTCGTCCCTTGCGCGGTTGGTTTGGGCCTCAACTCGTGCAGAGGTACGAGCGCCCATGACTTGGATGCTGGGGGATCCACCTCGTTGCGATGCCTCGTGTTTAGACGAGGCTTCGGCGTTCCTTTCTTCGGGATGCGGCCGACCTTGTGCTTGGCTGAGGTATTGGAGAAAGCTCTCATTGTTTTTCTCAAGAAACCCCTTGACGGCGTCGTCAAGGTTCATATGCAGAGCTGGAGGTTCTCCTTGGTTACTGTTGCGATCTCCTTCGCTTTGGTATCCTGCTTCTTCATGGAGGATGGGATTGCCCTGCTCGTCGATGTTTTGGACATGACCTTCGGGGGTCGGTTCTCTGATTGGGTTTTTTCCGAGCTGAGCTCGGCGTGCCCGGCTGTCGTTGTTTCCGACGGTGACTCTGGATGCATGACTTCTGGTATACATTGTTGTGATTGATTCCACGTAAACAATGGTTGATCGAAACACAAAATTTCGGTTCCCAGACGGCGCCAAATGATCGATCTTAATTTCGTTAGGGAAATAAATGCACGCAAGAACACCATGATTTACGTGGTTCGATCTATGAATAAGATCTACGCCCACGGGAGAGAGAGTATTCAGATATTGATAATATGTGGAGTGATTACGAGAGTTTAGATGATCTTTCCATCTCATTCTAGCCTCTTTATACACGATTATAATGACCTAGATCTCGAATCCAAGATCTATTCTAAGATAGGATCTCAATCCTATCTCTTCTCCAATTAGGATTCTCTTAGATATAGCCAATCTTCGTTCCTCTTGGCTTTAGGAGTCTTCTTGGGCGAACTCGTTTGGGCCGAGCTTAACGTCGCTTATTTATATTGGGCACGATGCTTGGGCTAGGAGTTGGGCCGTATCCTATCATCCATATTTATAACCTGTTTGGTATCCAAGATAACTAAACTCTCGGCCCGTCTTTGCAACCAAGCCCGATGTTAATACTTTGCTTCGTGTAGACTACACAACTGCAACTCCCTCCGATACCTAAGTCGTTGTTCAACATTAGTGCCGATATTTCAAAGCCATGGCAAAATTACCCTTTTGAAACACAACAAAGTCACTCGATTCTCTCATGCTTCATATTTGAAATCATCCGTACCAAACGCCGATACCTTCATATACTTTCCGAATGAAGAAGTTTCATGCCGATTGAAACTCGTTGACGGACCTTGAGAACAACAGTTTTTCGAGTCGTGAATTTGAGACCAGTTCATACACATTCGACGGATCTACTAAGTTCTTTTGGTAAGTTGTTTTATTTTAGCAATTTTATACCGCTTAACCATTTGAATCCGAACCAATTTTACCCTCTTTCTTTTTGGAACCCTCGCACAATGGAGTTCTTTTGCATTCTAGCTTTCGTGGAAAACTTCAAAGATCTCGGAGGGTCGACTAACCCTAGGGTTACGAGGTATAATTTTCTTGACGGGCTTCTCGCAAAATACTACAAAGTTCATTTTTCAATGTAGATTGTGATATACGGTGGTATGTGTATGTGTTTGATTGTCGCAAGATTAGGGAATGATGAGCGAGTTAGAAGAATGTGGAATTAGTCCGGGGTCGACACCTTTATCATCATGATTAATGGGCTTATCGAGCAAGGTTGTTTGGTTGAAGCTTGTGAATATTTCATTGAAATGGTAGGAAGAGGTCTTCTAGCTTCTCCACAATATGGTATTACGAAGGACTTGTTGAATTCTCTGTTAAGAGCGGATAAGCTTCAACGGCTAAAGATATCCGGTCTCAGATAATAGCTAAGGGTTGCGAGCTTAATGTGAGCGCATGGACAATCTGGATTCACGACTCTTTCAAATGGGCACGTGAAGGATGCTTGTACTAGCGTGTGGATATGATGGATGCTAGGTTGATGCCTCGACCGGATACCTTTGCTAAGCTCATGAAAGGGCTACAAGCTCTATAATGAGACAAATTGCGGCGAGATCACGGAGAAAGTAAGGAAGATGGTGAAGAGGCGGATGACTTTCAAGATGTACAAAAGGCGCAATGAAAGAGACTTGAAAGAGAAAGCGAAGGCAAGGAGGATGGGAGAAAGAGGAGCTGCAAGCGCCGTTGGGGAAGCAGTAGGAAGGGCGGCCACTTATGAGTTTTGAGAGTGTTTGAATTCGGTTTATTATTGTAGAATTCCTTATGTTAATAATTGTTGCATATTAAAAACGTGATCACACCTAATCATAAATCGTCTTCGGCAGAGATTTCACATTAATAAGCACGTCCAATTAAATGCGTGATCACAGTAAATCTCGCATCGTCTCTGTCTTCATTTGATAGTCTTAATTAAGTCTTTATATTAAAAACGTGATCAACTCAAATTTTGAATAATCTTCAGTCTTAAGAACATCAGTTTTTTGACAATGTTAATCATTGTTGCATATTAAAAACGTGATCACACCAGCCCGTCTTTTCCTTTATTTGTCATAAGGCTATTTTGGTCATTTTGTTTCTTAATCTATGTTTTTAACTAATGTACCAAACAAACAAGGTTTGTTATCTATATTTTATATCTTATCTACCAAACAACAACATACAATACCGATCTCACATTATCTACGATACATATCTATGTCTTATCTATCTTGATATATCTAAACATGTCTACCAAACGAGCCTTAATAGTACTTACATATCATATGTATGTTAGTTCGCGCCAATAACATAAACCAGAATCAAGTTAAGATTAATCTAGTGTGTGTGTGTTGGCCTAGTGGTAGAGTGGTTAATGCCCGAGGCCAAAGGTCTCGGGTTCGAGTCCACCGTGACGCAACCTTTAAAATTTCTGTATTAAATTACCAAAAAAAAAAAAAAAGTTAAGATTAATCTACTCTATTTCATTTTATTTTATTTTGAATATAATATGTTTACGTGTATTGATTTAAATAACTGGTCTCACATAATGTAATAAAGAATGAAAAAATGATTGGTTATATTGAATAAAACCTTTCGTGCTAAGACTTCGGAAAGGATATGTTTGAAGATCTCTAACTAGTAAAAGTTAGATTTAGTATAGTGGAAATTGTATGTGAAAAGTTGGAAAACAATCATTTGAAATGTAGACTTATAGTGCTTCACTTTTTTATTGTTTTCCAACTTTAAACTTTTCTTCATTGTAGTATTTTGTGAAGAAAGTGGCTTTTGATTCCCCTTATATTGAATATATTTGATTATACTTCGAGATTTTTAATTCGGCATATGTTAAGTATATTTGTTAAACAAATGAGAAATATATTTGAGAAGTATGTGGAGATACTTTCATATCTGAAATGTCTTTGAACGAAAAATACAATTGTAAGATAATGTGGGTTATATTAGGTTTTTTGTTCATGTAAGTATGCAAGGATATTATATAGGTAATAGATCACTATATTAAAACTTTATTTATCAACAATTACCATCAATCCAACCATTTATAAAATTTATTTCTCTTCTTCTCATATACAACGTTCACCACAACCAGTATTTATCAATTTTCTACTTTATCAATGACCACAAATAACCTAAACTATATATTTTTGTTATTATTTATAATTAATTTTTATTATATTTAAATAGTGCAAGAAATATATAAAATTATTTAAAATTAATTTGGATTATTTGAATAAATTATTTCAAATTATAGAATTTGGACTAATTTTATATTGTGCTTCAAATGCTATATTGATGTTGGACTCTTATAGAGAATTTAAAAATATAAATTTTGATATAATTTTATTTTGAAATAATTATCTACATTATTATCTAATTAAGTTTTAGGTAAAGTATCCACGTGTCAAATAATATTATGCGAAGTATCAAAAACCCATTGGAAGAATGAAATTGTTCTATAAGTTGATCTACCAACTATTCTTTCCACCGGTTAAGTCAAAATAATTATTTTATCTTTATTTTTATTTTCAAATTTTTAAAAAATCTTGTAGCTATGACCTATCAATTTTTGTTGTTAATAAAAGTACTCAAGTTCGAATTTCAGAAACACTTCTAGGTCGAGCCTATCAAATATGAGTTTTCAAATGTAGTTTTAAGAATATTTTTTATGGGTAATTTGTATATTGTGTATTCAAAAAATTGCGCACACATTAAGTTAAATTGGTATAAGTTTTCAGGAAACTTAGAACGAAGAATTGTGATGTCAGTATTCATTCCATTATATTCACTTTTTTTTTGGTCTAGCTTCTTTCTACTTTTTTTTTCCTCCTATACAAATTGCTTTCTCAAAATATTTAATTCGAAAAATTGGTAAAACACAGTCCACACAAATGATTTTTTTTTCTATCCCCCTTGACTAAAGGAGTCCCTTGATTGTATTTTTTTGTGATTTTGATGTCGTTGCTTTTTAATTTATTATACTTTTTTCTTTAGGGAAGATCTCATGTTTTTGTTTAAAGAAGCAGAAAGAAGGCAAGTAAGCGGTGGCGGCTCTCAGACGATTTTAGCCCATTGGGCCTACAAATAAAAGATTATATGGACCTAAATGTTTCTCTTCATATTTGGCTAAGCGATAACGGCTCCATATAATTTATACTCCATCCATCCTGGTACGACGATTCATGCGTGTCGGATCGTTATCGTGACACGATAACGACGCGACCGATAAGCGCCAAACACTAACACGCCCGTTAATGATCGTCCGACACGAACACCTAACACGATTACCGAAACGCATCGACTTGTGGCGGACGATTACGATTTTAGCCCATTGGGCCTACAAATAAAAGATTAGATGGGCCTAAATGTTTCTCTTCATATTTGGCTAGCGACAACGGCTCCATATAATTTATACTCCATCCATCCTAGAAATTTGTGATTCGTGCGTGTCGGATGGTTATCGTGTCGACACGATAACGACGCCGACGACGATAAGCGCCAAACACGAACACGATACCTAAATGTCTCGACATGGACACGACACCTAACACAAATACGATACGATTTTTTCGTATTGACACGACACGATAACGATCGACTAAACAATAAATTTTAATTGTGAATTAATAAATCATAATTTTGAATTAATTATTCACCCTTGTCCTTATTCACCATAATTATTAAAATTTTGAATAATTATTTATTAATTACAAGTTTTGGAACATTGATAAAATAAAATAATTATATATTAATTATATTAATAAATCTTATTGTGAATTAATAAATCATAATTTTGAATAATAAATCCTAATTTTGAATTAATAAATTCTAATTGTGAATTAATAAACTCTAATTTTGAATAATAAACCTTAATTATGAATTAATAAATCTTAATTATGAATTAATAAATTATAATTATAAATTTATAAAATCTAATTATCCTTATTTATCATAATTAATATATAATTATTTTAACAAAAAACAAGGATGAACTCACGGTGAGGCAGAGCTCACCCAAGTTTTTGTCTTCAAACAATAGAATCTGACAGTTACATAACATACTGACATATAGACATGTTGACGGGCGGAACCGCGGTTTAGGGCCGGGACCGCGGTCGGCGGTTCCAAATGTGACGGCCCTAGCCCGCCCTACACACTAGTTGGCGGTTTAGGGCGGGCCTGAGCCCGGCGGTCCCGGTTCGGCTCGAACCGCCGGTTTAGGCCGAGCCGGCGGTTCGGCCTGTTCGCAGAGATTTTGTATCGATCCGCTTTCTCGTCCGAGCTCCGATTTTCGATCCGTTTGCGCCACGAACTCGTATCGCGATATACTTCAACTCTTATGAAGGGTAAAATCTCAATTCTATCTCAATTTTTCTGAAAATTCAATCAAATATGCAACAAGTATCAAAGTCCAAGATTTTAACAAACTTTTAAGTTTTAACTTTTAACTTTTAAGTCTAACGCTTAATAAACTTGTAAATATTTTTAAAGTTGTAAAATTTGTAAACTACTAAACTTGTAAATATTTTTAAATTTGTAAGTGATTTTTTATGTTTGAACTTGTAAATACTTTGCATTTTTGCATTTGTTAAAATACGTATAAATATAAAATATGTGTCAACACTTTGCATTTTTTAATAAATGATGAGTAAAATTACATAAATCCGCTTATGACTTTTACATAGGGATGAAAAATAATAATAATAAGGACTTGAGCTCAATTTAATTTCTAAAATTGAGTTGCCTACATATCCTCATAATCATAGAGGAATCAAAGTCCATGTAGTTCTTTTAATTTCTAAATGCTCTACTCCGCCTCGCACCCGATTCGATCGATCCGTTTCGTGAAGGCCTCGTCTTCGCTCGTTACCATCTTCCCATTGTGGTTCTTGAGCTCTAAGGTCGGCCCTACACCAATCATCGAGCAACATTGTAGCTTCAATGTTCGCCGCCTTCATGTTGCTTCTTCTTTGATCAAGCATTAGTCCTCCAATGCTAAATGCTTGTTCAACGGATACGGTGGATGCCGGACGACAAATAACTCCTTTGCATTGATTGAGAGGATTGGGTACTCTCTTCTTGACCACCACTTCAAGACATCGATCGAAGGACCGCTATCTTCAACACCAAAGACAAAAGGAGTTTGCAAATATATATCTAATTCACTATTACATTGTCCTCTCGGCCTTCGAATGTTCTATTTTGGTACATCAAGTCATTTGTTGCACCAAAGGATCAAACTCATTCATATCAAAAGGAAAATTAATCGTAGACATCATAGAAGAAGGAGGTGGAGTTTGAATATCATCATCACTACCATATTTAGACCTATATTCTTGAAAAATATTTCTTAAATTCTTTTCAAGATTATATTTGATTTGATCTACATCCGGGAGATCAAAATAAACTAATTCTCCTTCTATACTAGCACCTTGAAAATCCATTTGCCTAAAAGCATCATAATAAACATTAAGCATTTGACAAGTACCATCATATTTCCATTTAGATCTAAACACTTAGCAAGCAAAAAAATTGTAGGTATCTCCCTAAAATATTTTAGCCACTTTTGAACCATAAAATAAATTACACCACATAAAGATGGTTTACTAAAACAACTACGAAAAGACATGGCAATATGCATGCAATGTTCTAAAACCATAACGAAGTGCAATAATAAACTCCCGATAATTGTTTCGTTGCACCATGAAATACCTTTAACAATCGATATAATCCATGCAAGCATCCCAATGAGACTCATTAAGATGTAATTGAATAGATGTAAACTCTTTTCTAAAAAAATCACATAAATGACCCTTATATGAAATAGTACTATTAAGCATTTCATAAGTAGAATTCCAACGATGAGAAACATCCAATTTGAAACATGTATAAGCAATATTTTTTATACGACAATATTTTTGCCATTTCTTCCCATAAGTTTTGAAGCATGCAAACATTTGATAGCATCTCTAATAGGACTAACGGATTCTTGAAAATACTAAGTGCATCTTGAACACATAAATTTAAAATATGACAAATGCATCTAGAATGAAAGTATTTTCCTTCAAAAGAAGGGCGCATGCTTGATAAGTTGAGGAATACTAGCGGTGTTTGTCAAGCATTATCAAAACCAACGGAAAAATTTTATTAATCAAAGAATACTCATTTAACACACCAATTATAATATTAGCAATACCTAAAGCATTATGAGGCTCTTCAAACTCTCTAAAAGCAATTAAACGTTTTGCATAACCCATTTCGAATCAATCCAATGACAAGTAATACCCATATAAGAATTCTTATTATAAGCATCCGTCCAAACATCGGCACAAATAGAAACTTTATGACCTAAACGAACCAAATATTTCTTTAAATCATGTTTTTTTTCCATGCATTGTCTCCTAATCTTCTTAAGCATAATACTTCTACTAACTTTGCATGCATTAGGACCAAGTCCCTCTTTATAACATTCTTCATACGTAACTCTATCGGCATAATTAAAAGGAGTTTTCCATAGCACAATATCTAGCCATCGCGATCTTCATATTTTCCATTATCAAATTTAAATAAAGTGGACGTACCCGTTGTAGAATATTGAGAAGGGTTTTAATTTGAGCTTGGTTCGTTGATATTCTATACTCATGAGGACGAGAACCTCCATGTGCCTATTGAGCGTTCCGTAACCTCCTTTCTCGATCCATTTGTAGGTTTTCGTGCAATAGTTGCAATAAACAACGATCTCTTTCGACCGTCGGGAAGAGGTGCTTCGCTAGCACTTCCACTTTTCTAAAGAAAATATAACAAGATATTGTAAGAACTATGAACATGAAATTAAAATTGTGAAACTAATTTGTAAGAAACGTAAAATTTACGCATCTAAAGTGCTTCACAAAACGCGTCGGACTTAAGTTCCTTTGATTTTGGTGGTTGTGGCGTATCTTCGTCAAAGTCATCATATTCTTCGTCGCCTTCTTCTTCGTCGTCTTGGTCGCTCGAGCTCACGTCACCGAAATTGGGACTTCTTTCCATTCGATGCACCATTTCAACAAATCGAGCATCTTCTTCGACCAGAACCTTTCGCAACTTGCCTTGAGATTTCCTCCGCCGCTAAGGCCCTTCGTGAACGCTGAGTTGAATTGGAATGTCTCCTCCTCACTGGAGCTCCTTCATCGGCGGCCTTTCCCTTTCCCTTGTTTAATCGTTTAAAGAAAGACATGATGATTGATGAAGTGAGAAAGTTTGAGAGTTTAGAATAAGAACGAGAGATCGAGAGAGCTTGAGAACTTGAGAGATTGAGTTTGAGAGTGAGAATGAGAATGAGAGCTTGAAAGCTTGAAAATTAGATGTAAATGAGTGAATTAAGGTTGAGAAATGAGAGATTGAAGTGAGGATAGAGTTAGGATGATGGATATATTTATAGGAGTGATTTTGGGGTGAAATTAGAAAATAGCCGTTTTCTAGCCGTTTTAGCCGTTGGGACCGCGGTTTAGGGCGGACCACGGTTCCAACGGCTCTAAAGCTCGCCGGTTCGCCCCGGCCATGGCCACGGTCCCGACCCTAGTTCGCCGGTTCCAACGGCTATAACCGGACCGGCGGTTAACCGTCGATTCGGCCGATTCGATGAACCGAGCCCGGCCTGAGCCCTAGCTCACGGTTTCGGTTCAAGCCTGTTGACCGCGGTTCGGGCGAACCGTTGACCGCGGGTCGGGCCTAGTCGAACCACGGTTCAGAAACCGTGCATGTCTCGACATAATTAAGTTTTAGATGCTACACATTTCAAAATATAACATCTACAAAACATTTAACCAAATGAGTTTGTAATATGTTCGTATAGGTTCGGACAAATATGTATCGACTTTTCTAAAATGTGTTTTAGGTATCGTTATTTGTTGGTTCTTTAGTTAAACAGCACCTTTTCATACAGAAAAATGAAAATGAAAAATCTATGGAAACACTTCTTTTTATCAAATGGACTCATAAATAAGTTATTAATTTTTAAAAGGGTCGAATGTCGATTATTGCACAAACTATCATTCATTTTGTAATTTTAATATGAATTTTAAAATGTTGCAATAATATCATCATATTTCAATTAGGTGTAATACACCTAGATTTTTCTAGTCATCGAAAAGTTGATGTGACATACCTAATCGGACTTGGCATCGTCAAAGTGCAAGCTGCATGACCTCAATATCTTCGATTCAGTTAGTATTATACTCAATATGTCGATTTGCTAGTGATCGAAAAAATAGAGGTATTAATTTACAACAGATTAGAAGATGAATATTGCACGTTTTAAAAATTGTGTTAAAATTAAAATGAGTTAAATTTTGTATATTAATTTACAATTAACCGTTTTAAAAAACCGGTGATAGTTCAATTATATTTGGTATACGGACAACCACCGAAGCTGCAAGTTGAAAAAACCTGGCATCATAATCTTTTAAAATTATTAGTAAAGCACTGAGATTAATTAATTTGAAAGAACAAATATTTGTAACTTGTTTCTGTAGATAGATTATATTAAAGTTGAAGAGATGTCGATAATAATTGTACCATATGTTCATAATTAGAAAGAAAATGTCATATATATATATATGATGAAATTAATTTAGAAGTGGTGGTGAAATATAGACATTGAGCTAATACACTCTACCAACAGTCACTATAAGCCATAATTGGGATAAAGGGAATTTCATATATCTTACCTTAATATCTTCCAACAACTTTATTGTTGGAAAGTTGGTTTTAGAGTTTTAATAAAGCTGATGGTAGTAGGCCAAATATTTAATTTTGTAGGAAAGTAGATAATCGAAATATCTTTATTTTCTCAACATTGAATTTCGATAGGTGAAAAATGTTTCGTTAAAGTTCGTTAAGGATTGAAAGTATATGATGAATTAAATCAAATCCGTCAATGTTTAATATTGATTATGTTAGTTTATTAATTCTTATATAAGTGACAAAAACTTGGGTGAGCTCCGCCTCACCGTGAGCTCACCCTTATTTTTTGTTAAAATAATTATATATTAATTATGGTGAATAAGGATAATTAGATTTTATTAATTTATAATTAAATTTATTAATTCATAATTATTGTTTATTCATTCATAATTGATGTTTATTAATTCATAATTAGGGTTTATTAATTCACAATTAGGGTTTATTAATTCAAAGTTAGGGTTTATTAATTCACAATTAGGGTTTTATTTCCAATTAGGGTTTGTTAATTTCAAATAGGGTTTATTAATTCAAAATTAGAGTTTATTAATTCACAATTAGAGTTTATTAATTCAAAATTAGGGTTTATTAATTCATGATTAGGGTTTATTAATTCACAATTAGAGTTTATTAATTTAAAATGATTATTTATTAATTTACAATTAAAGTTTATTAAATTAATTAATATTAATTAATTAATATTAATTAATTAAATAGAATTAATTAATTTAATTAATTAGGAGGGTGGACTCACTGTGCGCGCAAGGAGACCACCCCTATATAAGTTGATTATAATCGGTGTGCATATCTAAAATGAGCTTTCAATTCCACGCGTGCATAGAGATGGCAAAAAAAAAATGTTTAACTGAAACCGAATCAAAATTGCTAATCAATGGTTTTGATTGGAATCGTGGTCAACGATTCCGATTTCGAACTACACTGTTTGTTTTGATGGATCGATTCCATTTTTAATATGTGAAACCTTGAACCGACGTTCAAGGCATTTTTATTATTATTTTTCTTGTAAAATCTTATACATCTATGTTTTGTATAAAAGTACATTATTTGAGATATGGCTATGTAATTAAAATGCTCAATACAGATAAAATAATGAAAAATATATGAAAAATACTTCATCCGTCTCACCCAAGACGACCCATTTCTTTTCGATACGATTATTTAGAAGAATGGTATAAAGTGATTAAAGTGATATAAAGTAGGTAGGTTTCATAACTTTTGAAGAGATAATTATTTCCTAAAAATGAAACATGACCATCTTGGATGTGACAGCCTAAAAAGAAATAATGTCATCTTGGATTGGACGGGGGAATAGTAGTTTTGGAACCGATTGTTATAGGTCGAACCGTCAATTTTCAAAAGGTCTTATCATCAATTTTCAATGATATAAATAAAAGATTTTATTTATTTTATACTTCATGTACTCAATTATGCACATCTTAATTATATTCAAACTATCTTTATAACGAGGAGTTCACAATACTAATTTCTTTTTGGCATTTCCAATGGTCTAAATTGTAAATTGGCGGTTCCAAAGCGGAACCGGAATTGTCTACCCTTTTTCACGGGCCGATTCCACCTCCAACTCCAAGTTTTTGAAACAGCGAACCAACCATTTCGAACCGGTTCGAACTTATACACCTCTACGCGCGCATATGCCTTGGCTCAGCCTTAAGCCGAAAGCTCATAAGTAGGAAAATTATTATTATTATTATTATTATTATTATTATTATTTTAGGAGAGGACCATGAATGCTTAGAAACACACAACTTTCTTAAACATTCCGTATGTCTAAAGTCAATATAAAAAACTCTTCAACTATTACACCATCTTGTTCACTAGAAAATGTCAGAGTTTAGTGATTGTATTACTCAAAAGACGAAGAGGGTGTTTGGCTGTTTTATAAACTCCCAAAAACAAAACATATGTTGCTTTTGGAAAAGAAATTTTATTTGTTTTGTTCTCACCAAACACCCTCGAAATCATTTCGTCTTTGAAAACAAAATGACAAATTATGGGCACTAGTTGGCATAATTGTCTTGCGGAGAGATATTTCCTCAACTAAATTATTCAATTCCACAAGATCAATCCATTTTTTGCATGTATTTTAATACTTCATCCGTTCCATTTAAAGTATCTCATTTTTTGGGCACGGATATTTAGAAAAAAAACGTATAAATTTAGTTAAAGTGTTAAAAGGTGAGTAAGACTCATACTGTTTAAAGTGATGATTACTTTTCGAAAATGGAATGTGACATTTGTAAAAAAAAAAGTATGACATTTTAAAGAGACAAAGGGGTACAATTTTATTCCTTATGTAGGTTAGATTAAGGCTGGGGAAGCGGTTTTCGGTTATCGGTTAATACGAACCGAACCGAAACAAATGCCATGTTCGATTAACCGTATACCGTATATTCGGTTTATGGTTCGGTTTATGATATAATATTTTTATTTTTTTCGGTTTTCGGTTAACCGATAACCGAACGGTTATTAACCGAAAAACCGAAAATCTTTTCTATTTTATTAATTATTTTAAATTTTTATAAATCTGTAAAAACTAATTACTAATATTAATTGAAGTTAAACCCTATTACTCTAATGTATCAAATTATCAAATTACTCTAAATGTATCAAATTATCATTGCATGAACATGATATTTTGTTGATGGATTGATGTTGATTGCTTTGATTTATTTTGAATTATTGATGGATATTGGATGAATTTTTTTATGGACATTAAAATTTGAAAAGTTTTCACATCTGATTGCAAAGTTGTATCTTATGACATGTCGTTTCTTATAAATTCATGTAATCTCCAAACAATTTTTCGGTTTTCCGGTTAACCGAAAACCGAACCGCACTAACCGATGCGGTTTTTGGTTAACCGAACTTAATAAACGGTTCGGTTTCGGTTATTAAATTTATGAAAATTTCGGTTCGGTTAACCGAAAAAATCGGTGCGGTTAACCGAACCCGAACCGTTTCCCACCCCTAGGTTAGATTACGATTTCACTACTGTTTAAATACTTAAAACGCAAATAATTATAAAGTGATATTTTTTCTTGAAAAATTCAATCTTTTTCTTAAAAAAGGTTTAACTGCTTGAAATTATATTATTTTGATATTGTTAACCTTATTTGAGATGATAGTTAACTATAGGATGAAAAAAAAACGTATCATAACGATTTTATTGTTCACTATATTTCCTTTTCTCTCTTTGACGCCTTTCATTATTAGTTATTTATTTAATACTTTTTAAATATAAAAATACATGATCATATTAAAAATTTAAATATATATTATAAAAATAATAATGAAGCTAGCTTCTACTTTACTACTACTATTACTACGGGTAGGGGTGAAGAAAACCAAATCAAACCCGAAAAATTGAACCGAACCAAAATTAGTGATTTGGTTCGGTTTGTACAATAAAACGATTGGATTCGATTTTAAATTTTCAAATCGAAATTTATCGGTTCGATTTCGAATTAGGGATAAAAATCGATTTTCAAACCGAACCGCCCGAAATATTTTTTTATGATATATATATATATATATATATTAATTATATTATTAATATTAAATTGTTTAAAATTATATGTATATATAATTATATATATGTATATATTATATTTATAATATTTATATTAATTATAATTTAAAATCAGTTATATCCAAACTGAACCGAATCAAACCGAATATTTCGGTTCGATTTCGGTTAGATTTGGATATATAATACGGCGCGATTCAGTTTGAATTTTAAAAATAATTCGATTTTCCGGGTTCGGTTCAATTTTGAACCGAACCACCCGAATGCTCACCCCTAATTACGGGTAGTATTTGAATGCACTTCTCCAATTAGGCGATGCCCATGAGGACTTGTATTATGATTATTTCATAGATTTTATATTATTTACTTCATAAATACTTCGAATATATCTATATATATAGGAATTAGTTTATGTACATACAATTCTTAATATACATAAATAAAACAAATCATGTCAATTAGATTTGAAAATCTAACGGTTATTTTTAAATGTGCATCTGAATTAGTTATATACACATTTCTGCATATAATTGTGTATTTGTACATCTATGTTATAATTTGTGTATTGAATATGAAACGTCCATATTAATTAATCAAAGGTTGATATTTTTCATTATGTTTACATTATAATGAGTGTCGAACCCTGGGTGGAAATTTAAATTTTTTGGATTCAATAACTTTCCCAGTGGATTCATTGACTTTTATAGTGAACTCATTTTGTTCGTAACGAATTTTCGTGATTCTTAGTTCTCGCGTTAAAAATTATTTTTATTTGAACCACTAAACCATATTTTATTCACACACACACACACACACACACATATATATATATATAAAATAGGAGTTGGTTATAGAGGGAACTACCTCTTAAATAAGAACTAAAAATCAATAACCACCATTAGATTGAATAAGATCGGACGATTTATGATTATTTAAAGAAAAAAATAGTTAAATCCCTAAATTTTTGCTATTTGAATATTTCATATTCAATTCTTCGTTGTTCATGTAATTCATGTTGTTGGGCATGTAATCGTAGTTTTTGGGCATGCTATCACATTATAATTAATTGTTATGTTCATGAAATTCACGTTGTTGTGCATATAGCCATAGTGATTGTACATATGAGAACAATTAGTTACGTAAATGAATATATAAAATCTCTTAATTATAGGGTTAAATGGTTATTATTAAAATTTGAGGATAATAAAATATTTATAATTAATTATGACCATTAAATTATAAAAATGGATGAACCATATTAATTATTAGTTCTCAAAATAGTTGAAGTCTCTCTATATATGATCAAATGAAAATGCTTCTCTACGTATTACCTAAAAGTCAATCCGAATCATAAATTTTTGTGTGATTTGCAATTGTCTTACAAAAATACATTAATTGATAAAAAGCATCCTAAAAGATGTTTCATTATGTCATACCCCTTCTTTCTCAATAGGATTAGAATGACTTTCGAACTTAGAATTTTTAAAAATGATTTGTGCTCAGTGAAAGAAAAATTTTATATTCCAACAAAAAGAAATTATTTCATTAAATATTATGAAGTGATTACGAGAATTATTATATATAATATAATAATCGAATATGATTTATATATATACTTATAAATCATTATATCAATAATATTATTCTAATGTTTAATTATTAATTCATAGTCTTTAGGATCGAACTTTGAGCCCGTAAGAATAAATTGTTTTAATGAGTTTTAGTTTGAAAAAGCCCAAAAAAAAGCCCATTGAAAAATCCACTCTGCACTATACAAACTTCACTCATCCCTCTTTTTGAACCCTAGCCTCAAAATTCACTCACTCTTCCTCCAAGCATCAACAAGAGAAACACAAAGGTTTATATGCGTCTATGTATATGTATGTGTGTGGATGTTGAGTGAGATGTGGAAGGGGGGAGGGAGAAGAGAGAAAGGATGGTTATGGCCGATGAAGCCGTGGTTGTCGCCACCGCTATCGTCGGTGGTGGTGGTGGCGGCAGCATAGGTGGAGAAGGAAGAGAGGATGAGGTTTGTTGCTGTCAGTGTGTGTGTGCATCGCTGTGTGTGTGTGTGTGCATTGTGCATCGGCGTCTGTGTCGTGTGCCGTCGTGTGTGTGTGCATCGCCGCGCGTGTGTGTGCGCTGTGCCGTCGTGTGTGTGTGTGTTGCCGTCGTGTGTGTGTGTGCGTTGGTGTGCGTGGTATACAGTGAGAGGGGAGGGCGCAATGGTGGCGCGACGACAGCGTCGTAGGATCTGTGGCGGCGGCGGTCATGCAGCGGCTGATCTGCCATCGTGTGTGTGTGTGCGTGTGTCGTCGGGCCGAGAGAAAACCGAGAAGAGAGGAGGTCGTGGCGGTCACGGCGGCGGTGCAGCTCACCGACCGACGATGTGGCCGGCCAAACGTGGAGGCGGCGGCGGTGAGCGTGAGTGTATGTGAGCAGAGTGCCGAGTGAGACGAGAGAAAAGGGAGTCCGAGAGAGAAGAGAGAGATGGAGAAAAATAAAAAGATAAAAATTTTGAGGTCGCCGGATTTTGGCCGCCGCCGCCGGAAAATGGGGGAAGGATATAGGTTTAGGGTTTGTGAGTTTTGGGCTGTTTTTATTTAAAAGGGTTGGGCTGATTTTTATTTAAAAGTGTTGGGCTAATTTTTATTTACATGTTGGGCTGTTTTTATTTAAATGTTGGGCTGGGTTGTATTTTTAATTGCTAATGGGCTATGAACTATATTAATTCAGGACCTAAATTATAATAAGGAACATGAGCTGTTGTAGTGGGCCGATTTTAATAAAGGAATGGGTCAGAGATTTAAATAAGCATGAGCCTTTACTATATGATTTATCTGGGTCGAGAATTTAAAAGAAGTGGGCCGAAAATAAATGGATTGGGCTCCAGTGAATTTATTTAATAGTTGGACCTTAGTTAATTAAATAAAATGTGGGCTTAGATTTAATTAGTAGTTGGACTTTAATTGATTAAATCTTTGGACTTAAATTAATTAGATAAATAAGGTTTAACTTTGAGACTTAATTAATTAAATTGTATTAAGTCTAATTAAATAAATAATTAACTTAAACTTAAATATAAGTTTAAATTATTTAATTATGGTAAGTTAATTAATTAATTAATTGCTATTAAGTTTAATTAATTAATTGACCAAATCAAGGTTAAGTCCAAGTTTAAGTTACTTTATTTATGATTATGATATATTTAATTATTTGAATTAGATTATTTTTAATGAAATTAATTAAGTTAGAATATTTAATAAATTAAATTATGTTAGATAAGTGCATAATTTGAGAATTTTATTATGAGTTATATTAAGCGAGATTCCTTAATATATATATGAATTTAGTATGCATTTCAATTGCATTATACTTTTGTAAAAAGTATTTATCATAAAGAGATTATGAAATTAAATACGTTTTTAAACGAAAAGACGAATAAGGGTATTGTTGGTGCCCTTGGCCAAAATATATTAGTTTTCAAATTTATTTATATTTTGAAAACCCGGGCTTAACGAATCATAAGTTAGTATCCTCCTTTACTTGAACTTAAGGCTAGTTTTTCGAGACCTATTAAGATTAGTGCTTCTTGTAGGTTTTGTCGATCAAGAGGATTAGCGTTGCTTAACCGAGACGCGTACTATAGTGATTTCTTCAGGCTTTGTCCTATCAAGGTGGGCTTTATTTACAAAAGTATATTTGAGTTATATGCTCTGATATTTCATGAAATGCAAACTGTTTATCCAATAAAATATTTTGTGCGCTCTACTTTGTTTAAGGCTCGTAAATGTATCGATCGAGATTCTCTTTTAAACTTGATATGTTAATTGAGAATTGTGTACACTAGTTAGTTGTTTCGGTGGGTTGATCTCCACCGGGCACTAACAAAATCATGAGGCGTTATAAGGGTGCTTGTCTGGATGCGTTCCGAAGTACATCATGAAATTATGAATTTGTCCGGGTTACGTCCCCGATGACAATAATGTGGGCATGTGATCCGACGGTGGCTAGAGGCCCGGGATCAAAGTGAGTAACAGAAGAGTCGTGACAATGGGCCCAATGAATGAATATTTTCGCATGCTTAGAAGTGTTTTCTTTTTTTAAAACCTTCTAAGTCATGTTATCATGATTGGATAAACTGCTTTTACGAATTTATGAAATACATTTTTAGCAAATGCATGTCCACTGAGTACATTAGTACTCAACCCAAATATTTTCAAATATTTTCAGGTTGATCAATGGGCGTTGACGGGGCAGAGCTGAGATTAGGGTTCACTCCGTATTTTGACGGATTATTTTCGTATTTTTGACTTCCGCTGATGAGTTAGCTCTAATTACATTTTTCCTTCTTGTCTATGACTTGAATTGTACATTTTGATGAGCTTAGACTCTGAATCCTTTATGTTAGTATTTTGATGTATATTGGCTATCAGAAGCACGAAACTAAACTTGTAATCCTGAGGATAAATGTTGTTTTGATTGGATTACATCATTCGATGTCTTTCATTTTCATTTAGGAAGTTATTCCCAAATTCTAAGGGTTTATTACCTTAATCATTCGAGTCAACTTTTTACCTTATATTTTTCCGTATTTTTTATTTAATCACGTCTCGATTTACGAGCTTCTATTATATTAGGAATTGGGGCGTAACATATTAATTAGTTGAAAATTCAATAACATATTTATAGTAACATTTTTAGATACTATAATATCATTAAATGCACATATGGTTACCAAATACTCACTCTGTCCTATTTTAAATGATTCGTATTCTTTTTTTGGATGTCCTAATCTAAATGGTTCATACCTAAAAAGAAATCATTTTTATACAAAAAAATATTTCGAATTCTAAAGGCTTTGGGATGTCTTAATCTAAGTTGTTCATACTTAAAAAGAAATCATTTTTATATACAAAAATATCTCGAATTTTGAAGGTTATACTTGTTAGCAATCCGTTTCAGTCTTCCAAAGATAGCTTGATACACGCCCAGAATAGCACGATTCGTCTCCGGGAATCCTGCCATTATACAACACAAAAAGAATTACATTACATTCTTCTCAATATGTTCAAACATACAATTTAATATGGTATCAGAGCAGTAGCGATCCTCACGGATCATTGCTATTCTGCGATCATTATCTACCATTCTACAAACCTGTTTTTCCACATGGAGGACGAAGACCACATTAAGCCGGAGACCCAACCCAGGCAGAAGCTCTGGCCCAACAGTTGGCCACACTTCTACGACACCTCGATCAATCAACGACTGAAAATCGTATCTCCGAGAACAACCAAAGCCAATCCGTCACAATAAGCATCAAATTAAACGAGTTCAACTATGCGCTGTGGTCACGAATGATGAATTTAGCCATCGGAGGAAGGGGTTGCCTCAATCACATCACTGGCCATCTTCCTTCCCCCGAGCCGAATGATCCCGCATACAACAAATGGTACCAGAACGATCTCACGGTCATATCCTGGCTTATCCAAAACATGGAACCAACATTAGCCAACAATTAAGTCCAATATAGGACTGCAGAGAGTTTATGGAAAAGCCTAGCCACAACATACAGCATCAAAAAGGACTCAGCCAAAATTTTCGAACTCACAGTACAAGCCAACAGTAGCAAGCAAGGCCAAGGTACCATAGAGAGCTTCTACAGCGGTTTACAAAGGATTTGGGCAGAAATTGACGAAAATCACCCAAATCCAATGGAATGCGATAAAGATATAGCAACATACCGGAAAATACAGTCTGAAACACGATTGTTCCAACTTCTCGTCGGAATAAACGAGAAATACGAACCTGAACGGAGGGACATCCTTAAAATTGACCCACTATCAACTGTGGAGGCAACCTATGCAATAATCAAGGCGAGGGGCAGCCCGAAGGGGGATCTGGGGATCTGAATTCATCGAGAATCCCACAGATCGAGAAATCGGGAGTGGTCTGGTGACACAGAGCAGCGAGGCAGTAGGTATGGCGGCGAGAGGGTTCCGGCCGCTCAACCGGTCAGCCCGACTAACACTAGCGGCTCATCATCCCGGGATAAGATCGATAAGAGCAAACTTAAGTGCTCGCACTGTGGGATGACAAAACACACGAAAGATATGTGTTTTCAGTTGGTGGGTTACCCAGAATGGTGGGAAGACAACCACAAGCCACCAAGGAACAGTCGGGGAAAGGCCACCGTCGCAATGGCGGCGCCAGGAACTAGCGCCACCGGATCACGAGGCAACGCCCAAATTTCAGAGGACGAGGCGCCGTGGATGAAGGAGAGAAGGAATGGGGAGCGGCTAGGGTTGCAGCGAAAATTAGTGAGGAAGAAGGAGAAAAGACAGTCGCGTCCCTAGCTTATGAAGGTAACGGGTCGGGTCTTATACTCGACCCATCCATTTTTTGTTCCGGGTCGCCCGATTTTTCAAGATCAGCTTTGACTTCCTCTTTGACTTCATTTCCTAAATCCATACCTCAAGTGAATGTTTTAAAAAAAATTAGCCATATGGAAAATAAAGGTGCTGAGTGGATATTTGATTGCGGTGCCACAGACACTATGACGTACGATTCGTCAGATTTTTACGCTTACAAAGCCACAAAAAACCCATATTCAGACAGCTAATGGGGAAATTACTCCAATTGATGGGGCCGGAACAATAGAAATTTCTCCAACACTTAGAGTTTCTATTGTTTATATGTGCCGGCGTTATCCCATAAACTTTTATCTATTAGTCATGTCACGAAGGAACTTAACTGTACTGTTATAATGCATCCTACCTTCTGCATTTTACAGGATATCCAGACGGGGGAGATTATTGGACGTGGCACTGAACGAAATAGATTGTATTACGTGGATGAAATTGCTCAAAAAGGCACCGTGATGTTATCTCTGGAACTACCAATCTTGCTTGCTCGCATCGCCGGCTTGGACATCCTTCCATAGGTTACCTTAAACTTTTGTTTCTAAATTAGTTTCTTCGGATCTACATTGTGAAACATGTGTTTTAGCCAAGAGTCATAGACAAACCTTTAAACCTAATAATACTCGTGTGAACTCTATGTTTTCTTTAATGCATTCTGATATTTGGGGGCCCGCACCTGTCGTTGGGGGTCAAATTTTTAAATATTTTCTGTTATTTATAGATGATCACACTCGTATGACTTGGGTTTATTTCTTGCACCACAAATCAAGTTTACTCCAAATTTTCTTTTTATAAAATGATTCAACAACAGCTCAAAACCAACATTCAAATTTCGCGATCCGATAACGGGGGAGAATTTGTTATTTCATCTATGGCAAAATTCTTCCACGATAACGGATTAATCCATCAAACCACTTGTTCTCACACACCCGAACAAAACGGAGTAGGCGAAAGAAAAAACCGTATCATCCTTGAAATTACACGAGCAATCATCATTGAATCTCGTGTACCTTCCAAATTCTGGCCTGAAGCCGTAGCTACTGCAGTTTACCTAATAAACCGACTTCCCACAAAAAGCCTTAAACAAAAAACCCCCATACAAATTCTTTCCGATATTGCCCAAACACCTCTACCTCTCACCTTAAACCCCCGTGTCTTCGGTTGTTCTATTTTTGTCCATATACCAAAACATGAGCGCACAAAACTGGATCCCTGTGCAGTTAATTGTGTTTTTGTCGGATATGGAATCAACAAAAAGGGCTATCGTTGTTATGATCCTAAAACCCGTCGCATGTTCACCACCATGAACTGTAATTTCCTCGAAACCGAATATTTCTACCATTACCAGTTCACCACCTTAGTAGTCAAGGGGGGGATATTAAGTCTGACCCACTAAGTTGGTTGCCAAATTTGAGTCGTTCAGTAGAGGTGGTTCCAACAGAGCCAGTTAATGGTGCCGATGAGACAGTTCCTGAAACGACTTCACAATCTGAAGAACTCAGTGAAACGGATAATCACCTCCCCAGTCCGGTATCCGAAATAAGAGATCTTGAAGATATTGATATAAGACCAGCAGACGAATCTCACATCCCTCAGGAGGAAGTTTCTGAAACACAGGTTCCTATTGAATCGATGGACAACTCTCACAGTGAGCGTGATGAAAATCCAGGTACAGATCAGTATGTTCTGCCTCCAAGGAGCACCAGAGGGATTCCCCCAAGAAGATACTCTCCCGAGAAAATCGCCAGGTCATCCAGGTACCCGATTGGAAAGGTTACTAACAATAATCTTAACAATCTCGCAAGAGCCTTTCAGGTCGCTCTTTACCAAGAAGAAGATTTGCCAAAGACAGTAGAAGAAGCTCTCAAATCAGAACGATGGGCGGAAGCGATGAAGAAAGAACTGGATGCCTTGATTCGGAACAGTACATGGGAAGTATGTGATCGACCACGAGGAAAGAAACTGGTTGGATGCAGATGGGTTTTCACCATTAAGAGAAAACCAGATGGGTGTCACGACCCGACTACCTAATCAGGTAATTAGGCCGTGACTAGGGATTAAGAAGAAAATTTAACGCCAACGGGTTCAAACATATGTCAAGAGAAAAGATGACAACAACTTTCTTTATGAATGAATCTAACATTTACGGCTCAAGAAGGTAAAATATAAAGTAGGTTTCAAGAATGTTTTGTCAACAAGAAGGATTTATTAACAATTTAAAACAAGGAATGACAACGATTCAACCGAATAATATTGAATCCAACGAAACCATTATGAACATTCGAGAAATCCTTGTTCACCGAACATTGGACATGATCACTTTATCATATCGTAACACATAAGCAAGTAAGGTCAAAGCTCGGCAACGAACGTGGTCGAGAATTATGTATGAAGACATAACTCTCGGGTAACAAAACATGTCAATAACAATAGAACAACCTTATTATGAATCAACATTTAGAGAAGCTCCTTCACAAAGATTCGATTCCAAAGATTCTCTCCATTTCAACTCGCATATTTAGAAATATATGCATGTGAGTACAAAATACACTCGCTGGTATACGCCAAAACATAAAGATAAACTTTGCCCTGGGCTATAAACTCGACTTGCCATAACATGTACTTTCATAAATAAATACTTACTTGCTTTCATATCATCATAATATCATATGCATATGCATGTATCATGTTTCATGCAACTTTCTTCTCTCCTTCCCATATCCACGATTCTTTTGCGTGTTGAGAAGAGGCCTCCTTCTCAAACACTTTAATATCACATACCCGAGTCGACCAAGGTTCTCAACTACGGTCATACCCGACGTCGGTAAATTCTTTCTTTCTTTTCTTTCTTTCTTTCTTTCCCGTGGATAGGTAGTGCATCATGCTTATGCTCATGCTCAAAGCTTTGCAAGTCAATCATCTTTCAAAACAATGCAATTAAATGCATATCATAAAATCTCATATCATCTTTCATGCATAATCATATCATCTCATTTGAAAACATTTAAAAGCATAAGCATACTTTTATAGAAAATACTTATACCACCGGATGTTCCTTAGAGCTAAGGAACTAATTCCCAATTCCATTTCTTTCTTTATCCCATTTGGACCATCAATCCATATAAAACGGCATAAAAGCCTATCAAGACCAAACAAGAACATTAATCGTCTTAGTCGTCGACACGATCATATCTTCTCGATATCAAATCTAAGACACTATGGTCTATCAAAACTTGGGTCATTGCATCCTCCAACATCTTATTAACAAACAAATTCTATCGAAAATTCGACAGCGTAACGTTTATAAAACGCATCGCCAAATCAACACCAGATCAACCAAACATAGCTCAAACTCCATCAATTCATCACCGTATGTCTCAATATGCATAGGAAACTCAACAACAAGCTTCAATCATCTCATCTTAGCCAATAACCGAAAATCCCCTTAAGACGTCACTTAAGGTCTAACGTCGAAAATCACGTGAAACGTCATCTAACACCAACGAACCTATATACATGCTCAATTATCATTAAAGATCATCATTTTATCATCAAACATAAAGATCAAAGCTTTGGCTTTGAAAACTCATTTTCACGACAAACTAAAATTTTACCGTTTTGAACACGTCATGGAAAAATTCGAATAAATCATTTTAGACTTTATTCATATCATAGAATCCAAATATGAAGTCAAAATAATCAAATAAAATCAAAAAATCCAACTATACAAGACTTAGGGTTTTCGGCCCTTTTGTAAATTTTTGTATAGTTTCGATTTCAAACGTTTTTCTTGTTCCAAACATGTTTATATCAATCCAATAACACATTCAACCATAACAACATCATATATTCAAGATTAAACATCCCCTTATTTTCGAATTTTACATGAATATACATACAATAAACATACGCTTTACAAATTCAACGTTAAACAGTACGTAAACAACTAATCTATCAATATATCCATAAATAATCAACAAAACATAATCATTCATAATTCTTATAAAATGATCAAAATCTGAATTATACATAGGAGCATGTTTCTAAAATTTCAAACGGTAGATGTGTTCTCGATGAAATTATACCTCTATTCAAGACCGATCGAAAATTCAACTACGGATCTTCCTATTTTTCTCTTGGAATTTTAGAAAATGTGTGAGTGTTCAAATGTGTGCTGCGTGAGTTTTGGGAAGGAATGGAGAAGAATCATCTTTGAAAAATATATTATGTAATAAAGTAATAAGGGTAAAATAGTAATTTCACATTATCAATTAAATTTTCTTTATTTTTCCCAAAATAATGGTGCCAACACACCATATTCTAGATAATTCCAAAAGTAATTTTTATATTTTTATCTTTGGAATTTTCGTAATTAATAATATTAATAATAATAATATTGTATTTTCATGTAATTTTCCAAAATATGCTAGAAAATTCATAATTAATTCCCAAAAATTCCAATATTGAATCTTATTTTCTTAACACCTTAAAATCATCATTTTCATCAATATAAAGTTCCAAAATTATAAAATATATAATAGGAACTCACTTTATAAAAATAGAGATTAAATTAATTTTATGCAAATAATGGAATTAAATATTCCATTTATTCTTAAATCCTTCAAAATCACTTTCTAAATTTTTCCATCATCAAATATCATTAAAATATAATAATTAAAATTATTTTTGACCTTAAAAACCATTTTAATTATTTTGCTCTTAATCCGAGCTTAATCGGCAAACGCCGACGTCACAAAAACGTAGATTTTGAAATTCTCAATTTTCTGAAATCAAAACTTATTGAGCATGTACCTATCATCTTAAGACCCTTAGAATCTAGGTCTTCTTATCCTAAATAAGATCTGAGAATCGTATCTCAGATTCTGCCTCGATTCTATCGTCTCAACTTGAAGCTTAACACAAAAGCTTCTAACTTAAACAAATCCTTTCATAAGGATGCAATGCCCTTCTTATTAAGCTCTTAATCATGAGCTAATCTCTGTTATAGAAATACGGGGTATTACAATGGGTCTATCGAAAGGTACAAAGCTAGACTGGTTGCGAAAGGGTATACCCAGACCTACGGGGTGGACTACTCAGAGACCTTTTCTCCAGTAGCCAAAATGAGTACAGTAAGAGCCTTGATGTCTATTGCAGCAAACCAAGAATGGCCCCTTCATCAATTTGATGTTACCAATGCTTTCCTACACGGAGAATTAAAAGAGGAAGAAGAGGTGTACATGGAAGCACCACCTGGATTTGAAATTGGCAGCGGGAAAATATGCAAACTAAAGAAGACTTTGTATGGTCTCAAGCAATCATCAAGGGCATGGTTTGGAAGATTCACCAACGCTATGAGGAGCTATGGATTCAAGCAAAGTAATTCGATCATACTGCATTCTTCAAGAAACGTGGGAACTCATTACCGCCTAATCATATACGTCGATGATATGATCATTATAGGAAGTGACACGAAGAAATAGAAAACTTGAGAAGCAACTATTCCTCGAGTTCGAAATGAAAGATCTCGGTGCCTTAAATACTTTCTTGGTATCAAGTGCTTAGATCAGCAGAGGAATTTTCATATGTCAAAAGAAGTACACCTTGGATCTTCTCACCGAAGCGGGGATGCTAGAATGTAAACCTGCAGACACGCCTATTGCTATGAATCATAAACTGCAGATAGTTGAAGGTGCCGAAGCTGCCGACCATCGGAGGTATCAACGCTTAGTAGGAAAGCTCAACTACCTTTCCCATACAAGACCGATATTGCTTATCTTTGTTGGAGTCGTTAGCCAATTCATGCATAAACCGCAGTCGATCACATGGAAGGCGCACTTAATCGTAAGATATCTCAAGGGACTTTCGGATATAGATTATTTTTGGCAAGAACAGGCATTTGAGAATACATGGTTACACGGATGCAGACTGGACAGGAAATCCAATGGACTGAAGGTCAACCGCAGGATACTTCACCTTTATTGGAGATAGCCCGATAACTTGGAGAAGCAAGAAAGAAGGTCGTAGCACTTTCCAAAGGTCGAGGCGTAATCGGAGGAATCAAAAGTGGACTAATGGAGATTTTATGGTTAAGGAAGCGCTATCGAAATCGGCTTCCTCCGGATCAAACCATTAAGTTATTTTGCGATAATAAAGCTGCCATCAACATATCCGAGAATCCATCCAAAGATGACCGGACGAAACATGTTGAGATCGACCGCACTTTATCAATGAGAAGATAGAAACCGGAGTCATCGAGTTGCCCTTTGTTCGCTCAAGATCAAATGGCAGATATATTAACCAAATCGTAAGTTCGAGAAGTTTGGCGGATATATTGGACAAGTTGAATATTGGGGATCTCACTACTCAACTTGAGGGGGAGTGTTAGCAATCCTTTTCAGTCTTCCAAAGATAGCTTGATACACGCCCAGAATAGCACGATTCGTCTCCGGGAATCCTGCCATTATACAACACAGAAACAGAATTACATTACATTCTTCTCAATATGTTCAAACATACAATTTAATAATACTATCTTACACACAAAAGATAGTTCTTCTTAATCTACGTGTTCAAAAATAATGAGCCGCTTAGAGCGGAATTGAGAAGATAATATATATTTTTTGTAGAGCATACAATATATGTTGTAATATAGGAATCTTATTATCCTGTGAAAAAAAAGGAAAAAAAAAAGCAAATGTATGTTGGTGTGTAATAGTAAAGATACCTCAACGGCTTTTGAAGGAAACAGAATCAACCCACGACCTCTCCCACTCCTTCTCCCATTTACTTTTCTTATACACTATCTATGATTCTCTCATCTCTCACGCACTCTCTCTCTCTAACTCCAGCTCTCTCTCTCTCTTCATGTCTGATCAGAAAGATTTCCGAAGAAGGAAGATTCCGGCTAACCGGAGAACCGCCAGACGATCACCGCCGGAGGCTCGTCGCAGAATCAATCCGGAGGCGGGAAGAAGTCTGTCGCTGAGTCCATCGGAATACGCTAATCTACTGAAGAGTTACAAGTCGGAGCCGTTTCTGCCGAAAGCCGCCACCGGCGAGGTGGCGGTGATTGTGGAGGAGGAAGTGCTTTATCGGCCGCAGACATGCACGGACTTATTTTTGCCCCCTGCAGAACCCTTACAGGTAAATTAATTCATCTTAGATGTGAATGCAAGTAACTAGCTATTTTTATCAATTGAATTACTCGCGATCAGATTAACTAAATTTGACGATCCTAATTCGCTTTACATTTCATCACTTAATCAATTTTTTTACAGACTTAATCAAGTTTAAATACTCTGTTATTGATTATCACTAATCGATCATCCTACTAAAGGTATTCCAAAATTGTGGTTTTCTCAGCTATACCTATACATCAACATAAATCCATGGATTATGAGGATTTATAATTAAGAAATCTATAAAGTATTTAAATATGTAAGAAAAAAGGGGGTTGTTTTTAGGTGTACAATAGAGATGCAAAAGTTGTGGTGAATGTGACAGTGGAGGGAAGTCCAGGAGCAGTTAGAACCATGGTTAAGTTAGGATCCGACGTGGCAGAGACGATCAAGCTGGTGATCAAGAAATACAACCAAGAGGGCAGAACGCCGCCTCTTGATGAAGCCGCCGCCGCAAATTGTGAGCTGCACCACTCCTTCTTCAGCCTTGAGAGTAAGTTACTGCGTTTACTTTGCTCATTCACTATTATCAGTTTATAGCCTCAACTTTCGTGTTCTTGATCATTCATTGAGTGCAAATAATAATAAAAAGAGACGATTCAACATTTTTATCAAAGATGTATATCACTAGATCAAAATCGCAGTATTGAGAAAGTAAACCTTTTTTCTGGATCCCGCAGAATTGTGGGAGTATGGAACTTTTGGCTTTGTTGGTTGTATGCATTAACTTAGATTTTGGTAGAGATTCATTTAATAACCTTCAAGACTACTAAGCATTTTGGATTGCATGCATTAGTTCTTGATGTAGTGGCGAGTAGTGTTTGATTATAATTGTGGAAAAAAGAGCAGACAAATTGCTACAATAATAAAAGGCAGATTCAGTTCACGTTATTAATGTTACTAACTGTATTTCTGAATTTACAAATTAGGATTGAGGAAGTCGGATTTGATAGGTGATGTAGGTAGCAGAAGCTTTTATCTTCGCAAGCAGAGCTGCAGCGTCCATGAAAATGAAGCAGAGGTTTCCCCTGTTTTCCCTTTCATTCCAAAATTCATCAGCAACGTCATTCGAGCAACACAAAGGTTGAGGAAAATATTTGGCTGCATTCCTTGATTTTTATTTATTATCAATTTTTATATCCATATATCTTTTGCTAGAGTAACCTATGGTATATATTATGTTGTTACTCATGCTAGTATAGTTTTTAATTTTTGGTGTAAATTATCATTTTTGGATGTTGGGGGTAAACACTGGGAGTTGTATGGAGAAGGCATATATCCTGCATTGTGTATATATTATCATTAATGTAGAACAGCTCAATGGTCAATTTAGATTAGGTAGCTGGGTGTCTAATTACAATCTAATATTTGAATTATTTGCTTCTTGTTGAATGTGCCTTTTATTTAATATCTCGTATTCTGTTATTACTAGCGTGTAACCAGTAGAATTTCAACGGAAAATATTTTACTTTGTATTTATGATCATATTAAATAAAATAACTTTTACATCATGGCGATACGTCTGAATTTGATATGTTAAATGAAATAATTTTTATATCAGGGCAATACGTCTGAATTTGATATGCATAGATTATATTTCGTCGAATTTTAATGAAAAATCACTTTATATTGTAATGTATTCGTAGAAAATTAAATACTGGCAAGCATGTTAACCTATCTTAAATTCGATTAATTATCTGAAGTTGTTTAAATTTATGAATGTAATTTGTTATAGTAATTGGTTATTCGTCTCAATAAAAATCAAATATACAAAGTAATCATTAATAATAAATAGTACTCCCTCCGTTTATCAATTTCATTCATATCCATTTATGGTAACTATCTTCACAATTTATTACCCTCAATAATATCATTTATTTATATATTTTACCACTCATGGACAACAACTATTTCTCTTTCTTATCATCAACAATCCATTTATTTACACTTTTTACCATCTATGGTCAACCACTAACTAGTTTAATATTACACTAATGTAGGACTCTTACTCCATTCATAATACATTAAACAACTTTTATTAAAACTCGTGTCGAAGATTCTCAGGAATAGATTTGGGAGATGAAGGGAATATAAATAACTAACAATAAAAATAGAGAAAATTTTAAGTATACTTTTCAATTAATTATTTTCTTAACCCGTATAATTAATGTCTACTAACTATCTCAATATGTTTAAATTTTGAATATTATAAAGTAAGCATTAATAATAAATAGTACTGATTATATTGGTGTTGGGTCTCATTAAATTTCGTTGAGGCTCGACTCATGCGTAATGATCAAGCAACTTCAAATAAAAACCGAAATCCATGATTAATACTTATTATTTCTGTAATTATGAACGACAACATACAAATGGTACACGAAAGTAGAGTATTGAACTCTCTTACTACATTTTTTTATCACATCTTTCCTTCCATTGTTCTCAGTACATGCAATATGTATTGGATATTATGCTATTATATTACAAGGTTGAATGCTAAGTAATTCTCAAATTTTCGATATCACTGCAAATTAGACCCCATCTCTGAAAATATTTCAAGAATGTCATGATCTCTGTGGTCGTAAGATTGTCTCTCAATTTATTGTGTGATCTTGGAGTTGAAATTCCGACATTCTTTCAATATCGAAACATAAAATTGATCGAAGGACTTTGAAGCCTATTGTATGATTATCGTCTCGTATTGTCAATTTTTCGTTGAACATCGAGAATTACAATTTGCACCGCCGTGAAACTCTAACTCTATCTAACCAACTCCGACTACCCAACCATCATACTACGGCGATGAAAAAGATAACACGAGAGGATAGTCTAGAGTTTCAGATAATGGGTTTTGAAAGTTTTCAATCAATTTTAAGTTCGACTTCAGATGGATGTCTAAATTTTAGATCCAAAATCACAAGACAAAATTGAAAGATGGGGGACAAATTGAAAGGGAAATATTATTGTGAACTAAAAAATGAATTTGAGATTGAGGTCAAATAATATATATATATATATATATATATATATATATATATGAAATATTATTGAAACTGAATCTAAAATTTGCAGACGAATTTAAAACTTTCTAAAAAAGACAACAATTTTTGAGATGTCTTTATATGTTTTATTAATCAATTTTATACATTTGTGCATAGTTCTCATGTTCTCACAATAAAAATGGTTCTCACGTTAACCCTTCCCTATATATATATATATATATATATAGAGTTTGGTTCAAATAAAACCATTCTTATCCTAAAACTAAGAACCAAATGAATTCGTTATGAAACTTAATGAATCCGTTAAGAAAATTAATGAATTCAAAATTGAATTTTCACCGGGTTCGAATCCCATGAGGCGAAAATTCTATTTTTAGATTGATAATTTTCCCAACTATATATGTATATATATATATATACTTGATATTGACGTAATGAAAATGAAAACATATAACATAATTATCATCAAACCATGAAAGTGGCACCGAATAAAAAAAGAGCAGACATACCAACTCCCTGACCCTAACGCTGTCTTCAATTAGAGCTTCATCCAAAGGTTAATTATAATTTATATATTTTCCGGTTTGTGGCCTTAATTTTTAAGTTTTTCTAAAATATTCTGAATTTTGAGAAATATGCTAACTTATGGTCCGAGAATAACACTAGAATGATGACTAGCACGACAACTAATTTGAAATGAATTTTTATTTTTTACATATACATGAAATGACGACGTTTTGACCTTTTGGGTTCATTATAGTTTATGGCCTCAATTTTCAGCGTTTTTCATTTTATGACATCAACTTTCAAATTTTTCAGTTGGCCTCGACTTTCAATTTTTTCTATAATGTCCTGAACTTTGAGAAATGTACTAACTTATGGTTCGAATTTTATTCCGGCACCGAAACACTGACTAGGACGGTAATATAAATTGAGGTGAATTTCTTTTTCCACTTATATATTCGAAACAGCGTCGTTTTGACCTGCTACTTGGAGGAGACGTTCGGCTTTGACATTTTGAATAAAAGGAAGACGATATCGCATGCGAGCTAAACGATGATGAATTGATATTAGATCTGGATATGGAATGAGATTTTTTCGTTTTGAATTACTCTGCCATGGAGCTTACCAAAATCTTACAGGTAAAGCAATTCAAAACAAAAAATAAAATCTCTGCCATGAATTATTCTGTCATGAAGCTTACCAAAATCCTACAAACATCGAAGCCGAATAGCTCCTCCAAGCCGTAGGACAAAACAATGTCGTTTCAAATGTATAAGTAAAAAAAAATGTTTCAAAAAATTCATCTCAATTTATGTTGTTGTCCTAGTCAACGTTTCGGTACTGAAAAAAAGTTCGGGTCATAATTTAGTATATTTATCAAAATTCATGACATTATAGAAAAACTTGAAAGTTGAGGCCATAAACTAAAAAACACCAAATATTGAGGTCATAAACTATAATTAACCCAGAAGATCAAAACACTGTCGTTTCATGAACATTTGAAAAATTAAAATCCAATTCAAATTAGTTATTGTCATAGTTAGCATTCCGGTGCAAAAAAATATTTTCGAACCATAAACTAATATATTTCTCAAAAAATAAAATCCAATTCAAATTACACCCTTTTCACCTATTCGAAAAATATTAAATTAATAAATTTAAATTTAAAATTAAAATTTTCATTAGATAGGTGCAAAATTGTAATTCCATAAGATGGTTTTAATGTAAAACAAATTTTTAAGAGATCAAAAATTAAATAAATATTTTTTCATTTAAACCATAAATTAATATATTTCTCAAAATTCAGAATATTTTAGAAAAAACACTGAGACCATAAACTATAATTAACCATATATATAAAACAATTTCTCCATTCTTAATCAACAAATTATTTTGAATTAAATTTGTTGGATAATTATGAACTATATCAGATTCCTTTTACAGATTCGAGGCCTTTTTTATTTTACGTCTCATTTGTGACAAATATATATGATTTTAAGAGAAATCCATGTGATGTCCTATTCTGCATCGAAGACAAAACTCGACCAGTTTCGCAGAACTTTCCCCCATCCCATCACCATGCAATGCAATGATTTGCTTTCGGCATGCATTATCTCCCAATAAAAGAAAAAAGAAGCATCAATAATCTGCTAGCTATACTTATTTCATTTATTTATTTCCACATATACATATATAATTTATACATATAATATATATATATATATATATATTATTCCCTCCGTCCCACCTAAAGTGTCCCATTTCTTTTGGACACGAGTATTTAGGAGAAATGTATAAAGTAATTAAAGTGTTAAAAAATGAGTGTTAAAAAATGGGTATGACCCACACTTTTTGAAGTGATAATTATTTCCTAAAATAGAATGTGACATTTATAATGGGACAACTAAAAAAGAAAATGAGATATTTTAAATGGGATAGAGAGAGTATAATATTTTTTGTAACAATTAGGTGTCATACTCAAATATTTGTCTAAAATATTTATATTTCTAACATAAAAAAAAAGATTCTACCTATACGTCCTGGGAATTGCGTATGTATATCAACATAGTCTGTGCTAATATATATCAAACTTGTGAATTATGAAAAAACGACATTTCATTTCTTGTTTTGTAGTTTTTCGTCAAATTTTTAAATCATTGCTACAGATTACTATGGGCTCTCTGTCCCCGCCTAATCGACAAAATTACGGTCTGGAGAGAGGCGCTCCGCCGCAGCGGAAGAATATCGGCGGCAGCGGGGGAGCGGGAGAAGTGAAGCGGCGGCAGTTGACAAAAGTGTTGTTTAATGTGAGCATGCAAAACAGTTTGTGGCCGGTGCAGGTGATGATGTCGCCGGAAAACACCGCGAGGGAACTGTTGAAGGCGGTGATAGACATTTACGTGGAGGAGAAGCGGCGGCCGGAGCTGCGGTGTACTGATCCCGGCCGTTACGGGTTGCACTATTCCCAGTTTAGCCTCGAAAGTGAGTTCTTTTCAAACCTTGTCATTTTAAACTTGATGCCACAAGCAAAACTATTGTTACAAATTAAATTATATTTTGTTCAATAAATATTTAATAGAAATGATCTTAAGAGCTTAAATTATGCGAGTTAGATTATCTTCCTATTTATGATGAAGAACTAACCATTTAATTTTTTTACGAAACGATAAATTTTATTATTAGGTCTATAATATCTAAAATCCGACAAGCCCATTTCTCGTCACATTAACGCTTGCTTATTTTATTTTATTTTTATCAATTTTAGACTTAATATTTTATTGTATATCAAATATAGAAATGATATATAATAGATAATTCTGGATATAAATAAAATCTATGCATGATGGGTGCAGGTTTGAAGCCAGAGGTGAAGCTGATGGATTTAGGGTCTCGAACTTTCTATGTAAGTGCAAAATCTGGCAACGCAGTCCCCAAACAATAATAACATTATCCTATATTTAGTAATATATTAAATAGCGCCTCATGTATATGTAAAATACATGATTAACGCTATGTAGAGCCATTGCTTCTACAATTAATAGTCATTCTTAAATTTCAATGTTAGGTTATTTTTAATTGTGATCAATTCAAATGTGGAAATGACTGAAATGCTATGTATAAAATTTATTAATTCAGGACAGACCCAAATGAGGTTGGGCCTCTTTTTCAAGATGCATTTAGAATTTAATCTTCATCAACTTTAACCAATTCTAGCTTACAAAATTCATTCAATGATTTGTATGTTAAACTAAATTAATATAATCTCAAGCAGTGTTACTGTACTATTTGTGTAAGATTATTTAAACAATTACAAATTTAGACTCTCTAATTTGCAATATATCGACCGAACAATTAATAAAATGTGCATAATTAATCATCAAAATAATAATAATCATACACGGAAGAAATATGAATGAGCAGAGAATGAAAAAAATTATATCAAATCAAATTAGACCTCACAATGCGTATAGAACCATGTCTTGCTTATGCTTTTGCTAGATAAATCATGAAATTGGAAACTTTTTGGAGATTTGGGGTTGTCATATGGCTAAAATGTGGTATAGTAGATGGCTAAATTTAACATTTGTGGAATGAGAATCAAGTTTGTGTTGCGAAAAACACACACCACAATCACGATAGAAAATAAATAACACAAGAATTGTTTACCCAGTTCGTGTTATGACTACGTCTGGAGGCGATACCAAGCCATGGACTTCATCATATTTTTCGGATACATATTACATGGAGAAACGATTATTAAATATACAATATCAAACCCTAACCTTAAGTCCATGCATGAGGATTCCGTTTGAGTCCAAAAACATAAACCCAAAATTTTGGATCACTTAGATCGGATTTAAGTTACAGTCCATTCAGGCTGCATATCCCAACAATTTGTTATAAGGTCGGCTAAAGGAAAGGCTCTATTACACCATTTCTAAAAGTTTGATGGTTCAATTAGGACCAACTTTCAAATCGCTGTTCATTTAAAAATCAGATATTGTTCTTAGTCCTAAACTTCTATTTGGACATTTTCACCTAAAGTTCTTATAATTGATCGTGTTCTTTCCTTGATCCTAGCTATGTAGTCCAAATAATTTTTTTACAACGAAGGTTAGTCAAGTAAACATATATCGTTTGATTCAACCAACCGAACTCATAATATATCAAATCTAATAATACTAAAATAAGTGGAAAACCAATTCTTCGAAAGAATATTTCATATGGATAATATGTTTTTTTTTATCAATTTAATGCAGAAATTTTTAAAGGTTGCGTCACGATGGACTCGAACCTGAGACATTTGGCCTCGGGCATTAACCACTCTACCACTAGGCCAACACACACACACACACACACACTCATATGGATAATATTATCATCATCTAATCTAACCCTTGTTGGTCAAACAATTAATTCGGTTTCGAACTAGTTCTATTAGGTCGTCATACTATTATTTCCACATTTGGGGTGTGCATCGGTCGGTACCGATCGACTGAAATTTTTAAAATCGAAAATCGAACCGAACGCATTTTTTTGAATCGAACCGAACCGATTTATAATTTTGGACCGATCGAAAACCGAACCGAAAATCGATCGGTTTCGGATCGGACCGAAAACCGACCGAAATATAAATTATATATATATTTTAAATAAACATATTTTATCCTAATTATTTAATTAAAATATTAATTAATTATTATATAAAATATATAAATATATAAAATAATAGTTTAGGTTCGTTACCGACCGAACCTAAAACATAAAACCGAAAACAGAACCGAAAACCGATTTTAATTAAAATTTTAAACCAAACCGAAAATCGACTTCCTTAAAAACCGAACCGAACCGATCGAAACCGATCGATTCGATCGATTTTTTCGGTTCGGTTCGATCCATGCACACCCCTAGTCCACATTGATCAAGTTGAAATTTTTTCGAACTATTTTTTTTAATCATAATAATAAATTTTCAACTTGGAGCTAGCTTTTTCATGATTTGCCAGTCACAAAAGTTACGAAAAAAATCTAATATGTATATATTTTGCTTATAACCATATTTATATATAAAAGAATAATAACCATATTCATGATATAAAAAGAATAAGTCCTACTTTTTCAAGTGTGGTTTCTGTCTGTATTGGTTTGCTGTTTATCAGATATGAACGTGGAGTTTACCCAAATCAAGCACCTAAAATATCTATCATGGGTTTCGTGATATAAAAAAAAAAGAATAAGTCCTACTTTTTTCATCATATAAGACACTTGATCTTGTGGTATGAATGTCATTCAAACTCGAGCTGATCTGAATATATCCTTGTTTAAATTTGATTCTATTAAATTTAGCATCGACCTTTATGTCCCGAATAATCCGTGACTTCAACTCAATTGAGCCCAAATGACCAAAGTTAGACTAACATTTAATGTATAAATTATTGAATATAAATAATTTTATTCGTAATAATATAATATATAATTATTTATTTATAAAGCTTAAAGTTAGTTAGAAATTTTATTTATAAAGCTTAAAGTTAGTTAGAAATTTAATATTATTTAGTAAAAAAGAATATTTATATAAAATTAATAATTTTATATTTTAAGTTAAACTAATACTGTTAATCTAAAACTTAATTTATTTCGCCAATGAACTTACTTAGCAAGTCCGAACAAACTTTTGTCGATTCGAAATCCGAGTAAGTGATGAACAGATTGATTTATTTACAACTTTGCAAAATAACATTTTAATGGTTGCTATAAAGCTAAGTAACGCCTGAATGCGGCACCTGGAAATTCCTCCTCGTAGTCTTAGCCCACTTTTCCTCCGCCGATAGGGTTTCGATTCCGATCATCTCCGATTCTTTTCTTTCGCCGGCGGAGATTCATTTCTTCTGAATTCAAGCTCCACGGTGCACTGCGCACCTGGCGCTCTATAAAATTGTCTCTGTTTTATTCTCCCAAACCACTGCATTAAATTTTAGGGATACAGAATAATTGAGAAAAGGGAAAAAGGAAGAGGAAATGGGAGAGGTGTTGGCATGGCTTCTCTTCTTCTTCATACTCATTGCTCTCCTCGTTATGATAGTTTTCCAGGTTATGATCCCTCAGTACCTTAATTATACATATATTTTTTTCGGTTTGTCTTCAATATACTGTTAGCGAGACGCATAATGTTGTGTTAAGATTCGTGCTTTCTTTGATTTTGTGGACAATTGGTTGGTTATTTTGATTCTGCAATGTAGGATCGGAGTGTTATTTTGATATGAAATTTGATAATCTCTGTTGGAACTTGAGAGCATTTTGTGTTGAGGACTGAGGAGCTCGATGTTCAGCCTATTATCATTAATTAGTATGTATTTCGGAGGAGTTTGCATAGTTTTTGGCTCTCCAATTATGTCTTGATTCATTTTATCTCAAGATTGTGATCCTTCGGTATGGTCAAAAAATAGCTTTTAAAGTATTCAAATAAAGTCTAAAAAGTTTCTGGTATCATACTTTTATGTTGCTTAAGATTAATTATTTAGGTTCAGAAAGTTGATTAAAGTACATATAGCATAGCATTTTTGATTTTACTGGTAGGGTATTACCATTTATTACGTAATATCATGCTGGGAGGAAATGTGCCTGCAAGATTCTGATTTTAAAACTGACGAATCAGGGATATTTTTAGGCATGATTTTATCAAATTGAACTATATGTACTAATACCATATCCTGGTTTTTGATAGAGATTGTAGAATTTTGGTTGTTTAAGGATTAACATGGAGCGAACACAAGTGTGTGTTTTGAACATTCTAGATCAATATCTTTAGTGCTGCATTAGTGGAATAGATATGAAGTCATCTGGGTTATAATCCTCATCTAACCTTTGGATTCAGGAACCAATTAATAAAATAGCAATTTAGATACAAAGTTTTTGAATCTGAAGAGTGCATAATTTACATATTCGTACCAGATTTTGCAAAAGTATGTTAATTCATGATCTTGCAGAGGAGACTTCCTCTTTTGATTGTAGCTAGTGCCTAGTGGTATTGCTCACCCTTTGTATGAGTGTCTGACCAAGCTTTAATACACATTTCCGAACCCAACAACAATAACAACAATGAAAAAAGATTAACTGCAACCAGGCAGGAATATAAAAGTGCTAGTGCTGTTTGAAGAGAATATGAGCACAGTTGATCTTGTATTGTAGCTTCACAGGGAAAAATTTATCCACTCACATTTTTCCGTAATATTACAGAGTGTCTTGTTTTAGTTCATCTTACTGAAGTCATTGTCTTAATTCATATTCATCAAAGCTTCACGGTATATAGGATCTTTAACCATTTTCCACATTTGATGCAGCTTATGTGCTTGGCGGATTTAGAGTTTGATTATATCAATCCTTATGATTCCGCATCTCGAATAAACAAAGTAGTGCTACCAGAGTTCATCACACAAGGAGTTCTGTGCTTCCTCTTCCTTGTCACCGGACATTGGTTCATGTCACTTCTCTGTGTCCCATACCTGTACTACAATGTGAGATTGTAAGGTTCTTATGCTTCTGCTTCATTCTTAAACTAGGCATATCATTGTAGAATTAGGTGATCACCATATTATATTTTAGATATTCCATGAAACATGAATTCTTTCAACTGCTTTTCATATTTTATATTTATATTACCTCTATAAACTCATAAAAGGAAAATTGATAATTCTTTTATTGGCAATGGCAGCAATTTCCTCTTTCTTCCTGATAGAGTTAAAGGCCTCAATCAATTGGCAAGTTGTGGATGAGAGATTAGAAAACCAGAAAAAGGGTGGAAATATTATTCCATGAACGGAAATGTAAAACATGACATGGAAGAACTCCCTTCCCAAGCTGATCTGCAAAACAACTATGTATCCTAACTGCTAAATTTAGCCTTATCTTATACTAAATTATGGGATCCTCTATTGGCTAAACATCAGCATAGATAAATCTAAGTAAAGGATAACATCAAATAAATAGAAACTCAAGTGATCAGATCTTCCATCAAAAGTCATATAATCTGATAAATACAAATCCAATTGGCTGGGTGTGAAGAAGGTACTTATCACTACCGTCCCGAAAGAAACTGATAGAGTTAAGCTGGTGTTAGAAATAAAAGAACTGGACTTCTGAATGAAAACTACCTCAAAGAGGTCCACAGGAAAATTCCTGCTGTAGCAACGCTGTTATAAACAATGATGATCCGGAAAGATACCTTGCCCTAATTCATAAACTACTCCTTGAAGACCTAAAACTTGAGAAACTAAGGCCTGGATCAACTGAGGCTCATGCAAAAGCCTCCAAACGGAAATACTTGATAAATAGAGCCAACTAATAAGGTAAATAAAACGTGCTAAACAGGATACCCTGCTATCTTCTTGTGCTTCTTTCAGAATCAACCTTGCCCTTACTGCTGTCAGAATGAACATGGAAAATAGGTGCACTCACCAAAAACAAAGTACATGATCTTCTTGCTGGGTCTTTTACCTTTGGAAAATATATTTGGGTGTATTAAACATTCTACCTGGTAAATTTTAACTACTTTTTTTTTCATACATTACTTAGCCTATATAATGTGGCTTCTTTGGTATCCATTTCCAAAAGGACTCATAATTTCTTGAAAATGCTGGTTGTTTCTTGTAATTCATTCTCTACTGCTTTTTTCACTTTTATTTTGTCCATGGTTGTCTGCTTCAGAAAATCTTGCTCAGCTTGTCTGATCAACTGTGCCGGATCAATCCAATTACAATTGGATGATTTAGAGGGAAATTTGGTGTATTTTGGGTTGGATTAAATGAATCTGCTGAGTCCAACCCCAACACCTAATGCACCTGCTGGAAACTCTGTCTTCCCTTTGGAACCCACTTAGAGATGCACCTCATCACAACCTGCTGTAGACAAGTTTTCTGGGCCACAGATAGTGTACACAGCATCTTTGATCCTCTGCTGTTGATGGCCTTTCAGGAGCTCCTTTAATAAATCTAAGTTGTCCATCTCCTTCAGATTGGCTCGTTGATTTGCCAACTTAGCTTGAATGGCCTTGAAGCCTTTCTCTTAGGTAGCCACGTCATGAAAAGCTTGTCTGAAGGATAATTGGAGATAGCGTCTGGTCTGGACCACCTGATAAGATTAGAGATCCTCTAGCACATCACAAGTTTTGAAAGGTATAGATTAGAATACCTGTAGAAAAAGGGTCACAATGTCATTCCATTCACAAATTGTGATATAAAAATGGGAAAAATTCTCTCAGGAACTTTGTTTCTGCCCAGAAAATTTGCCGAAACAACTATGAAGAAGGATCCAATCCTAATTCTAACTTCAATCCTTAGTTTATACTAAAGATCCTCAAGTGGCTAAAACTAGCTTAAGAAATATGAATATAGATAAAAGATAGCATCTGAAAAATAGACATTAAAAAGAATATCAAAAGCCACATCAACTGATACCCACGAATCCAACTGGCTTGAAACGGGAGAAAGATTCTCATCACTTTCACATCCTAGTTTGCTTCTAAAGTGTCAGCTTGGTTTGGACATATCTTCTTTAATGTGAAATGTGGGGGTTTATTTGATTTCAAGTCACATGTCACGTACACCTTGTCCTGGAACCTTTCTGGCATTACCTCTTGTTTGTGAAGGTGTACTTAGTTGTTGATGCAGGGGGTGCAGCTGCAGAAATGAAAATGCACTTGTCTTTTCCATGCTTAGTATTACCGGCACGAAACTTGGGGTGTCAGCCACCCCATCTTAGTAGGTTTCAATGCCTGAATCAGGAGTTGACATGCAGTTATTTTCCTGCCATGTTTATATATTTTTCAGAGAGGTTGTATTGGAAAAATAGTGGAAGATTTTGTCTCAGGCTGAGTGCAGAAAACAGTAGCATAGCCCTGAGTCATGATAATTTCTAACAACTGCCCGCCATCAATGACATTTTATATGACCATGACCCTAAACTAAACATTTTCATTTATCAAGGAACAAAAATAATAATTAATTTATGTTTTCTCTTTTTGCGGGATGGAAGCATAATATGGCTTTGGTCAGTTTTGGTTTCTTTTTCATTTATTTGTCTCAAATTTTCTCTTAAGAATAACAAAAGAAAATACAAATTTAAGTGGCAAAAGATTAGATCCGATCTAAGCATCAAGCTAGATGAGAAATTCAAGTTCGACACTCTAGGATGAGCATTGACTAGATTAGATATGTGCTCATCCCCACCACTGGCCACGTCAACTTGTGTAATTGCTGCCATCTCTTGTTAGTGCTGTACACCTTTTGGGCGTTGTGTGTGTGAATCTTAGTACTTTTCTCATATTAGCTAGGTAGTTATTGATTTTATGTAGGTTTTATCAAATATAATTCTTATACCTTTTTCCGTTATGCATTTGGTATTGGTCATATGCAAGTTTGTTATTGGACCTTGAATTGATTGTTATTGTTTGTTTGTGGAAATGTTATATCATCAGGTACCTTCAAAGAGAGCACCTTGTAGATGTCACTGAAATCTTCAATTTGTTAAATTGGGAAAAGAAGGAGAGACTTTTCAAGCTTGGTTATATCATACTACTTCTTTTCTTGTGTTTGTTCTGGTACGTGAATTCTGCAATGATCTCCTCCCTGTTTACCATTTTTTCTGATATTTTCAAAGGATGAACTCTTTAAACACAATCTGTATGGTGTAGGATGATTTACAGTGCACTTGAAGACGATGAGCATTCATTTTAGTGTTTCTGTTTGTACTTCTTCAACGGCACCGGCACTTCAGCTGCTGCTGCTGCTGCATTCTGTTAGATGGATTGGCTCAAAGCGCCATCGAGTTCTTATACTTATTTGGTTGTATTTTACAATTTGAGCGGTCTTTACAACTCTTTTAAGTTCTGATTATAGGCTCCTCTAAGTTGGTTTGATATTAATGATGTAATATAGTTTAAATGCAAACTTATTTCTTTTGTGCTGTACCGAACTTGTGTGACCCTTTCTTTAGGAATTGGGATTACTTATACTTAAAATCCGAATTTTGTTGCTCTTTCTAAAAAGTTGTGATTTAATATTCTTCGGCCACCAAAAGCTTGCATATAATTTATTTCTTGTCATGTCATTCAAAAGTTTGTATTTTCTTTTTCTGAAAAGATCAACTCATTTTCAAAAATTTGTATATAATTCATTTTTTGTTCTGTCTTCCAAAAGTTTGCATTCTTTATTTTTAAAAATATCAATTTCATAATTTTATTTTTAATTTATTCATTTATTTATAAAAAATCGCATATAGTTTTATCCATTAATAAAACTTTTAACAAATCTATATCTGGGTGCTAGAAAAAGTGACATGGCTGTTAAAGTACAAAAGTCCAAGTAATGCCTTATTCAGTTTTTCCTGCACTTCCAACCATTTGAATTACTTAAGGACTTTCAAAAGGCTTAGAATAATTCTTTTCGCATTAAGCCAGAAAATGTAAAACACTCATTCTCTAGGAGGAAACTAGTATGAATATTTTTTCCTTTTCTACATATTAATTCTACTTTCATTTTCATATGTCAAACTAGGGATGTCAATGGGTGGGTTTTGCCCGGACCGATCCAGAACCGTTCAAAATCCATTAAATTTTAAAGCAGCGGTTCTGGTTCCGGTTCCGGACCCGCTTTAGACCCGGACCGCTTAGATCCATAGTTTGATGGTCCGGTCCGGATCTGGTTCTGGTTCCAGAACCAGAACCAATACTTACTTATTGGTCCTGGTCCGAGTAAAACCCGTCTATTGACGAGTTTAAGTTTAAATAAGCTTGTTAATGAGATAGTTTTATCCATATCGATTCAAAATCACTCATAACACATTAAATTATAAAGCAACGGTTTCGGTTCTAGTTCTGGTTCTTGTCCGGTTCTGGTTCCAGACCCGCTGAGATCCGGACCGCTTAAGACCCATAGTTGATGGTCCTAGTCCGGTCCGAATCCAGTGTCTAATGGGTCGGATCCAGAACCAGAACCATTACTTATTTACTGATTCTGATCCGAGTAAAATCCACCAATTGACATCCCTATGTCAAACTTTGTGTTTGGTTAAGCTTATTTTAGAGAGCTGATAAGTTCTAAGATGTTTGAAGAGTTTATAAGATGAATATTTCAAAAGCTTATAAGTTGTCAATGTGTTTGGATAGTTAAGCTTATAAGCTAGAGAAATAATAGTGAGTTAAAGAGAGAAAATCATAGTTAAAGAGATAAAATTGACGGGGTGAAGTTAAATAATATATATGTAGGAAATGATCAATTATAACAAGGTTAGTTTAGTAAATCAATTTTTGCTTATAAGCTAAAGAAAAATTAAGTTGGGGTTCATGAATTTATTTTTAGGAGAGTTTATAAGCTATTGCAACTTATTTTCATAATTTATAATGGATTTTGCCAAATACTTTGTACGAGTTTATAAGCTCTTAAACAGCTTATAAACTATTTTGAGGATCTTGCAAGCTTAATCAAACACCCTCTTAATAAGTTCAGAACAAAAAGAAAGTAACCGGTAGAAGGAGGGGTTAATAGCCACACGATATAACCAACTAAGCTATTCCAACTTGTTTTACTAATGCATAATGTAATATTATAAACTATAATAACAGAAAATAATAAACCTCTTGCCTTCTACCAATTTATGTAGAAAAATGATGGGATGCAAGGAAGTTAGTATGAATCTTTTTCTTTGTTTCATTAGTTTAATATTGGTAGAAGATTCTAACTAGTCTAATATATGTAAATGAAGGAGGTCTCCTGTGCGAAAGTTTGTATGAGTTGATATTGATACTTTTTTTCAGTGAAAATGATATTTTTCTTCAATGTAAATAATACTTACTAACTGTAGCACAAAAATAAATGATATCCTTTCAGTCCCCATATTCCTAGGATCACAGGAATATGGGGCTTTTAATAAAGTTGTTGAGTTATTGTGAGTGGAATAAGCATTCCACATTAATATAATATTAAATTAGTTAGTGGTGGGCCATAGGTGGTAAAGGTGTAAATAAATAGGTTATTGAGGGTAGAAAAGAGAAATAGTGGTGGCCATAGGTGGTAAAGGTGTAATTAAAGAATATTATTGGGGTAAAGTTGGAAACTATCTTTCCATAAATAGAATAGGAAGAATTTTGGGGACGTCCCAAAATAATACTAGGAAGGAATATGGGGGACGGAGGAGATATTTTTTCATGTAAATGATATTTTTCTTCAAAATAAATGATAGTGTGGACAGATATATCAAATGAGAATACATACGGAGGTCTCTCACCTTTACAAAGGAAAGAATACCGCAAAGTTACAAGACTTTGACAAATAATACCCGTTCCTTTTTTTTGGTACTTTGGGAAGGGGATAATGAAATTGAAGCTTAACCCTCTACCTTTACACATAAAAAGATTCATGCTTGAATGTCTCCATTATTTTTGTTTTGTTTTGTTTTGTTTTGGAAAGCAAAGGATAAGTTTTAGTAATGGGGACTCATTGTGGAAAGTCACAATGGTTTTGACCTATATATAGGGCTGATAATTTTTGACACAAAATAAATACGTGCAAAATTAACGGATTAGTGTTCAGTCATATCGTGTTCGTGTCCTTATCATGTCGACATGATAAAGACACGATAATTTTCGTGTTACATTTGTATTCGTGTCGGATCGGATCGTGTCATTTTCGTATAATTAGATAATATTTATATATATATATATATTAATATTAATTTAATTATTATTTTATATATTTTATTTTTTTATTAATTTATTTTCTAATTTTGATTTGAATTTGTCGTTTCGTGTCGTGTCGTTATCATATCGTGTCAATACGAAAAAAATCGTGTCATATTCGTGTTCTTGTCGTGTCCGTGTCAGTACATTTCGTGTTAGATATATCCTTAACGAGCCGTGTTTGTATTTGATCTTATCGTATCGACACGATAACGACCCGACACACACGAATTGTCAGCCCTACCTATATATAGGGATGCCAATTTAGCCCGAAATTCATGGGTTGACTCGAATAGACCGATGATCCGATAGGATTAGTGTTGATAATTTATAAGATGAAAAAAATTATAACCCGAGTGAATTGGTCCGAAAGTAGCCCGAATCCAAATGGGTTGGCTCATTCTCCAATTAACTAAAAATATTTCCTCGTTACATGGTTTTTAAACTTCATTATTTGTTCTTGAAAATTAGTATAATAAGATTTTTTTTTGAAAAAAATACTCGTGGAATTTTTCTGATTTAATATTAAAAACTTATACTTAATATTCATTTCTTTGTCTTTTTACTCCAACACTTAATAAAAAAAATATTTGTTATAAATATATCATTATCAAGAAAAAATATACGTAATTTATTTTTTTGCCTTAAATTTTTTCTGCCATAATTGAACCGATAGATTAGCCTGAAACATGAGAATTTAGGACTAGGGTTGAACAAATTTAATCAGAAAAAAATCAACTTGAATAACCCAAACCAAATAGCCCGATAACCCGAGTGGATTGACCCGAACCCGAGCATGTTAACCCGATTGACATTCTTAGGATGATAACATATCGTAATTCAACAAATGTTGTGTAGTACGTAAGTGATCGATCTTAATTTCGTAGGGTAATAAATGCGCAATGAACACAAGGAATTTACGTGGTTCGATCTATTAAAACAGATCTACGTCCACGGAACGAGAGAGAATATATGTATTAAGTGTGCAAGCAGCAATTACAAATAGCGTAGATCATCTATTTCCTCTAATCTAGCCTCTATTTATAAACTGTCATATTGAGTTCGACTATAATACGAAGTCTATCAAGATAAGGACTCTTTTAGTTTATCCTAATCCTCTTCATGATAAGATCCGATCTTCTACATCTCTCATTGTGATTTGAGTTGTAGTTGGTTGAGGAGTCTTCTTGGGCCGAACTATCATAGGTCGAGCTACTATCGAGGTCCAATTATATTGGGCACGATCTTGGGCCTAGTAGTTGGGCGTATCTATCACATCCCCCCAAAAGATGTAGAAGTGAGGATATGATGGATGAGGACAATGATTCGACCGCCTCGCCGAAATTCACGATCTGTCGATGTGGAGTGCATTATGCCGAAGCTGTTATGTCATTCGAATACTCGTCTCCCCGCCGAGGTGGAATACTTATCATTCCACCGAGCTCGAATATTCTCTTGATTCCCTTCAACCTTTTGTGCGTAGAATAAGTTTCCCGCCTTTGAGGGATTTTGGGAGGGTTTCTTCTTTTCCTTCAATTCTAGAAGCCCCTACAATAATAGAGCTTGCCTCTAATTTTTTATTCGAAATATTTTGAGTTGGTCGCCTCGACGGAGGATAGGCTTACGCCCTCCGGATGGTTTTGTCCTTATTTATGAGGACAAATTTCGTGTGGTCTTCGCCTCCCATTTCTTTCGTATGTCGAACTACAACAAATGTTCGACATTCCTCTTACCCAATTAACACCAAATTCCTTTCGGCAATTAACTGCCTTGGTGTCATGCCCATCGGCATAATTTTCCTTTACCCTCGGGCTTGTCACGAGGTTTTCATGCTTAAATCCGGTGGGGTGGTATTATATCTCACCCCGTCGTAGCTTCAAAATAAAAACAAAGTCAAAATCACGAATCGGCTAAAAAGTTATTCTTTGTTTGTTCAACGAATCCTTCCAGTCGCACTCGAATGATAGGAAGTTGGCCGAGGTTGCCATTGATGAAAGCTTCGTGGCTTCGAGGAGGCTTTAGATGGGCGGCCTTGTTGACAAGTTTTCTCCGAGGCCGAGTTTGCCGCCGGGCTAAGCCCTTATGACCACCGCACTGTGGGGAGGTGAAGGGTGAGGCCTCCTTTACTGCCTCATTATCATCTTTGTGTTGATGTTCGACTGCATTATTTTCTTTGCGGTGGACTTCGTTAAAGAGCGTAAGAAGAGGAAGAGGTCGAGTTCGGTCTCGAACCCTCCACCTGGCATTGAAAGATGTGGCGAGGCCTCTTACGAGAGAACCGAAGATGTCCCGAATTCTCCTTCACCCGTGCCCCTCCAATGCTTGAAAAGGATAAGGCGTGCGATTCCCGATGCCACGGCTGCCGACGACCCTGATTGCGAGATCTTCAGTTCTCAAGCCACTCGCCGGTCTTTCCCCGAGGTAACGCCATTGTTGTACATGTCACAAAGTTAAGTATTTGTTGTATTCTTTTGACATGGTTGGCTATTACACGGGGCCGAGGACATGTCTCGCCGAGTGGCTAAGGTGTCCTAATCATGGCGACGTCCGCCCAACCGACGGACTACTTGAATGGCGCTGTCGTTCAGTTTGACGAGGTGGCTCGCTATGCCAGGGAGATGGAGGAGGTGAAGAGCCTCGTCGTCCTAGAGGTGACCGAGGTAAGGCGAAAGGCTCGGGACGCCGGGAGGGAGATCGCGGTGTGGCTATCATATCCCGTCTTTCTCAATAGGATTAAAATGACTTTCGAACTTAGAATTTAAAATGATTCGTGGCCAATGAAAGAAAACTTTTAAATTCCAACAAAAAGAATTTATTTCATTAAATATTATGAAATGATTACGAGAACTACTATATAAGAGATAATAAACAAATATGATTTATATATATATACACATATAAGTCATTATATCAATAATATTATGCTAATGTTTAATTATTAATTCATAGTCTTAAGGATCGAACTTTGAGCCGTAAAAATAATTTATTTAATGGGCTTTAGTTTAAAAAGCCCAAAAGAAGCCCATTGGACAACCCAAACCCTACACTATATAAGCTTCTCTTCTTCCAAATTTTGAACCCTAGCCTCCATTTCACAAATTCACTCACTCTTTTCTCTGCAGCCTCAACAAGAGGATCCATAAGGTTTAAACTTGAATCTCTCATTCTTGTTAATGTGTATATGCACATATGTATATTTGTGTGTTGTTGTTGTGTGTGTGGGTGTTACTGTCGTGTGTGTTTGTGCACTGTCGTGTGTGTGTGTGTGTGTTGTGGCAGTATGAGCGAGGGAGAGACAAAGACGACGCGGCGGCGTTGGTGGCTCCGGCCACTAGCGTTCGATCGAGAAGAGAGGCGGCGGCGGCGAGAGAGGCGAGAGTAGGCAGGTAGCCGCGTGTGTGTGTAAAAGGCGTGGGTGTGTTGCCGTCGGTATGTGTGTGTGTGCATGGGTTGATAGAGACGGGAGGAGGCTGGTGGTGGTCGCGACGATGGACGCCGAAATCGGCGTCGGCACCGGCCGTCTCCGTTGCGTGCGTGCGTGTGTGCGTCGCGTGCGCGTGTGTCTTGGCGTGCGTGAGTGTCGTGAGAGAAGAGATGAGGCCGTCACGGAGACGTGGCCGCCAAACGCGACGGCGGTGGCGGTGGTCTCGCGTGTGCGTGAGTGTTGTGAGTCTTGAGAGGAGGCGTGAGAGGCGAGAGAGGGACGTGAGGGGAGAGAGAGAGAAAGAAATAAAATAAAAATAAAAATGAAGTCGCTGAATTTTGGTCGCGCATGGGTCACGAAGAGGATTTTGGTTTAGGGTTTTGTGAAGTGTATTGGGTTGATCCTATTTAAAATGTTTTGGGCTGAGGGGTTTAATTAAATGAGTTGGGCCCATTTCTTTTAAATGGGCTGGGTTTCATTTTTTTTTTAATTGAAAGAGTTGGGCTGATTTTTATTTAAGTGTTGGGCTGTCTTTTTATTTAAATGTTGGGCTTGTCTCTTTTTAATTAAATGCTAATGGGTCTGAATTTGTTTTAAAGTTTGGGCCCAAATTATAATAAGGAACATGGGCTACTGTTGTGGGCCGAAAATTTATAGATTGGGCTCCAATGAATTTATTTAATAGTTGGACCTTAGTTAATTAAATAATAGTTGGGCTTAGATTTAATTAATCATTGGGCTTTAATTTAATTAATGACTTGACTTGCTTTAATTAATTAAATCTTTGGACTTAAATTAATTAAATAAATAAGGTTTAACTTTGAGACTTAATTAATTAAATTATATTAAGTCTAATTAAATAAATAATTAACTTAAACTTAAACATAAGTTTAAAATTATTTAATTATGGTAAGTTAATTAATTAATTAATTAATTACTATTAAGTTAATTAAATAATTGACTAAGTCAAGGCTAAGTCCAAGTTTAAGTTACTTTATTTATGATTATGACCTATTTAATTAATGTAATTAATTTCTTTTAATGAAATTAATTAAGTTAGAATATTTAAATTATGTTAGACAAGTGCATAATTTGAGAATTATATTATGAGTTATATTAAGCGAGATTCCTTAATATATATATATATATGATTTTAGTATGTATTTCAATTGCATTATACTTTTGTAAAAAGTATTTATCATAAGAAGATTATGAAATTAAATGCGTTTTAAGGAAAAGTCGAGCAATGGTATTGTTGGTGCCCTTAGTCGATATATATTAGTTTTCAAATTTAATTATATTTTGAAAACCCGGCTTAACGAATCATAAGTTAGTATCTCCTTTACTTGAACTTAAGGCTAGCTTTTCGAGACCTATTAAGATTAGTGCTTTTGAGGTTTTGTCAATCAAGGGATTAGCGTTGCTTCCCGAGACGATATCTGATAGTGATTTCGTCGGGCTTTGTCCTATCAAGGTGGGCTTTATTTACAAAAGTATATTTGAGTTATATGCTCGATATTTCATGAAATGCAAACTGCTTATCCAATAAAATGTTTTGTGCGCTACTACTGTTTAAGGCTCGAAAATGTATCGATCGAGATTCTCTTTTAAACTTAATATGTTAATTGAGAATGTGTACACTAGTTAGTTGTTTCGTGGGTTGATCTCCATCGGACACTAATATAATCATGAGGCGTTATAAGGGTGCTTATGCGGATGCGTTCCGAAACGTCATGAAATTATGAATATGTTAGAGTTACGTCCCGATGACAAGAATGGGGCATGTGATCCGGTGGCTAGAGGTCCCGGATCAAAACGAGTAAAGAAGAGTCGTGACAATGGGCCCAATAAATGAAATATTTTCGCATGCTTAGAAGTGGTTTCTCTTTTTAAAACCTTCTAACTTATGTTATCATGATTGGATAAACTGCTTTTACGAATTTATGAAATGTTTATAGAAAATGCATGTCCACTGAGTACATTAGTACTCAGCCCAAATGTTTTCAAATGTTTTCAGGTTGATCAATGGGCACTGACGGGACAGAGCTGAGATTAGAGTTCACTCCGTATTTTGACGGATTATTTCCGTATTTAGACTTCCGCTGATGAACTAGCTCAAATTTCATTTTTCCTTCTTGTCTATGACTTGAATTGTACATTTTGATGAGCTTAGACTCTGAATCCTTGATGTTTAGTATTTTGACGTATATTGGCTATTAGAAGCACGAAACTAAACTTGTGATCCTGAGGATAATTATTGTTTTGATTGGATTACATCATTCGATGTCTTCCATTTTCATTTAGGAAGCTATTCCCAAATTCTAAGGGTTTATTGCCTTGATCATTCGAGTAAACTTTTTACCTTATATTTTTCCGAATTTTATTAGTCGCGTCTCGATTTGTGAGCTTCCATTATATTAGGAATTGGGGCGTGACAGTGGTATCGAGCATAAGTTTTCTTCGTGTCTCGATCACAAAATCTTTTCATGTCGAGTCTAAAATAGTATCCCTAGACTTCTTGTAATCTCGTTACTCTCACCACTTCACGCCCAACCGATCAACAAAGGTATGATTTAAAAGTTTCAAAGTTGGACTATGAAATAATGTACGCCATTAATGAATGTTGCCATGTGAATTACAAGTTATTTTCATATGTTGATTTGTGAATTGTCTAATTGCTTTCACATTGTTATTGTGAGTCATTGTACTCAGATAGCTAAGTTCATTGTCGTGTTAGGGACAACCCGAACCCTTAACAACCCAAATGAAATTGATTGTCGAATTGGATTTTCAAACCTTTTCGATCATGCATGAGACTTTTGGAACTTACATGACAATAGGTTTCACAAAAAAACGAAAATGGTTGATGAGATATTTTTGGATTCATATCCTGAAACGATCAGAATACGTTATGGGTTCTCTCACAAACTGTTTGTGTACTCAAGGACTGTTTTGAAAACGTAAGTCGTGATAGCCTCGCTATAACAACTTAGAAAGAACTAGTTCACTGTTTCACATAGAAGCGCTTGAACATAGAAGTAACATGGAAAAGATTGAGGATTCACTTGAGTTACACCATTATGGTTAGGATTAGTTTCTCATATAGGTGTTATCTTATCAGAATGGAAGACGCACCAATAGGAGGGGGCATGGAAGACGCACCGATAGGGAATGGTAGGGGCCGAGGCCGAGGACGAGGACGAGGACGTGGTCGTGTACAAGGATGGGGTTTTGTCCATCAGGAACCTAACCCACAAGTAAAGAGGACCGCACGATCAAGAAAGGTTCCGCAAAGAAGCCTCCGTTGTTCGATGGACTAGGTGACCCGATGGATTGAGAAATGGATACTGTTTGTGGAACGGATTTTTAACTATATCCGATGTGAAGACAAGGAGAAAGTGAAGGCGCCACCTACCAAACTTGTGGAAGAAGGCGACACAGTGGGAGTCGAAGAAGACGCACCACGGTGAGGAGGAACTCGGGGACCTCGCATGGGAAGAATTCAAGACCGAATTGTATGAGAAGTACATACCGGGATATTACTGTCGGAAGAAAGCGTAACGAGTTCAAATCAAGCAGAGGTGAACAACATCATTGTGTCTGATGTAGCTTTCAACCAACTGTCAGGTATGCTCCACATCTGGTGGACACCGATGCCAAACGCTACCGAGAAATTTAGAAACGGACTACGCCATGAGATATCGATTTCCTAGCAAGTCGGGGTGATCTTACATATGCACAACGGCGAAAGGCTCTTTACCATCGAGTCACTTACGCAAGAGAGAAAGGAAAAGCTCCCTGCAGACCGTGAATACGCCTCTCAAGACAATGGCAAAGGAAAGAGAGTGGGATGAAAGAAACAACGAAACTCGAAAATGGGAAGAAACCTGGGTTGAGAAGCAAAATCTAAACCAACCACAACGACATCAACAACAACAACTTCCAATGAAACGAAACCCTATGTTTGAAGTGCGAAAACCACACTCGGGGAATGCATGAAAGGATTAAACGTTTGTTACAATCATGCGGACAATTTGGGCACTTTTCCATGGCATGCCCAAACCCTTGGGAAGGACGAAAGAACAAAGTAACAATGAGAACCAAAGGCAGACAACCAATCACAGTGTCGTATCGAGCGAGCTTATGCTCTAAACCAACAAGAGGCAACTCGAGACAGGTGACATGGCGGTATGACTACGTGTCTATCTTACGTTGATATGGGAGCATCTCACCCTTATTTCAAATATAGCACGAAAAGTTTAAGTCGATGCCCTCAGTGGCAGAATGTTTTAGAAATCAGTAATTTCTTGAGAAATACTAAAACAAGCATAATGATGTAGCTTTAAGTTAAGACTTAGGTAGGCTATGGGAAGAGATTGATAAGGATATTCAATCATAAGATCATGATATTTATTAGAACAAAGTAGATTGTTCTATATTAAAAGTACGTAGAATCGTTAAATACGAACAAGAAAAAGTGGAACCATCATAGGATGAAAGAGGCCACATAGAAGCTGAATAATAGTGCAAAATCTAGTACCCCAAGTTAGAGATCAAAGTACATAAATTTCGAGGACGAAATTCTTATAAGGATAGAGGGATGTCATACCCCGTCTTTTTCAATATGATTAAAATGACTTTCGAACTTAGAATTTAAAATGATTCGTGCCCAATGAAAGAAAACTTTTAAATTCCAACAAAAAGAATTTATTTCATTAAATATTATGAAATGATTACGAGAACTATTATATAAGAGATAATAAACAAATATGATTTATATATATATATACATATAAGTCATTATATCAATAATATTGTGCTAATGTTTAATTATTAATTCATATTCTTAAGGATCGAACTCGAGTAGTAAAAATAATTTATTTAATGGGCTTTAGTTTAAAAGCCTAAAAAGCCCATTGGACAACCCAAACCCTACTATATAATGCTTCTTCTACCAAATTTGAACCCTAGCCTCCATTTCACAAATTCACTCACTGCTTCCTCAACCTCAATAAGAGGATCCATAAGGTTTAAACTTGAATATCTCATTCTTGTTAATGTGTATATGCATATATGTATATTTATGTGTTGTTGTGTGTGTGGGTGTTACTGTCGTGTGTGTTTGTGCACTGTCGTGTGTGTGTGTGTTGTGGCAGTATGAGCGAGGGAGAGACAGAGACGACGATGGCGGCGTTGGTGGCTCCAGCCACTGGCGTTAGACCGAAAAGAGAGGGAGACAGGCGACGAGAGGCGAGGGAGAGAGGCTGGGGGTAGCTGTCGTTGTGTGTGTGTGCGTCGGCGTGGGTGTGTTGCCGTCAGTATGTGTGTGTGTGTGCATGGGTTGATAGAGACGGGAGGGAGGCCGGTGGCTGGTCGCGCGATGGACGCTGAAATTCGGCGTCGGCACCGACTGTCTCTGTTGCATGCGTGCGTGTGTGCATCGCGCGGCGTGTGTGTGCTGGCGTGCGTGAGTGCCGTGAGAGAAGAGATGAGGCCGTGATCGCGACGTGGCGGCCAAACGCGACGGCGGTGGCGGTGGTCTCCGCGTGCGTGAGTGTTGTGAGTCTTGAGAGGAGATGTGAGGGAGAGGGGCGTGAGGGAGAGAGAGAAGAGAAGAGAAAAAAATAAAATGAAGTCATCGAATTACAGTCGCCGTGGCATGTGCTTGGGAAGAGGATTTAGGTTTAGGGTTTTGTGAAGTGTATTGGTGATCCTATTTAAAATGTTTTGGGGTGAGGGTTTAATTAATGAGTTGGGCCCATTTCTTTTAAATAAATCGGGTTTCATTTTTTTTTAATTGAAAGAGTTCAATGATTTTTATTTAAGTGTTGGGCTGTCTTTTTATTTAAATGTTGGGCTTGTCTCTTTTTAATTAAATGCTAATGGGTCTGAAATTGTTTTAAAGTTTGGACCCAAATTATAATAAGGAACATGGGCTACAGTTGTGGGCCGAAAATTTATAGATTGGGCTCCAGTGAATTTATTTAATAGTTGGACCTTAGTTAATTAAATAATAGTTGGGCTTAGATTTAATTAATGATTGGGCTTTAATTTAATTATTGACTTGGCTTGCTTTAATTAATTAAATCTTTGGACTTAAATTAATTAAATAAATAAGGTTTAACTTTGAGACTTAATTAATTAAATTATATTAAGTCTAATTAAATAAATAATTAACTTAAACTTAAACATAAGTTTAAATTATTTAATTATGGTAAGTTAATTAATTAATTAATTACTATTAAGTTAATTAAATAATTGACTAAGTCAAGGCTAAGTCCAAGTTTAAGTTACTTTATTTATGATTATGACCTATTTAATTAATGTAATTAATTTCTTTTAATGAAATTAATTAAGTTAGAATATTTAAATTATGTTAGACAAGTGCATAATTTGAGAATTATATTATGAGTTATATTAAGCGAGATGCCTTAATATATATATATATATATATATATATATATATATATATATATATATATATATATATATATGTGTGTGTGTGTGTGTGTGTGTGTGTGTGTGTGTGTGATTTTAGTATGCATTTCAATTGCATTATATTTTTGTAAAAGTATTTATCATAAAAACATTATGAAATTAAATCGTTTTAAACGAAAAGTTGAGCAATGGTATTGTTGGTGCCATTAAGCCGATATATATTAGTTTTCAAATTTAATTATATTTTGATAACCCGAGCTTAACGAATCATAAGTTAGTATCCTCCTTTACTTGAACTTAAGGCTAGTTTTTGAGACCTATTAAGATTAGTGCTTCTTGTAGGTTTTGTCAATCAAGGGATTAGCGTTGCTTCCCGAGACGATAGTGAAGTGATCGAGCTTTGTCCTATCGAGGTGGACTTTATTTACAAAAGTATATTTGAGTTATATGTTACGATATTTCATGAAATGCAAACTGCTTATCCAATAAAATGTTTTTGTGCGCTCTCTACTGCTTAAGGCTCGAAATGTATCGATCGAGATTCTCTTTAAACTTAATATGTTAATTGAGAATTGTGTACACTAGTTAGTTGTTTCGGTGGGTTGATCTCCACCTGACACTAACATAATCATGAGGCGTTATAAGGGTGCTTATGCGGACGCGTTCAAGTATGTCATGAAATTATGAATTTGTCCAGGTTACGCCCCGATGACAATAATGGGGCATGTGATCCGAGCGGTGGCTAGAGGTCCGGATCAAAGCGAGTAATGTAAGAGTCGTGACAATGGGCCTAATAAATGAAATATTTTCGCATGTTTAGAAGTGGTTTCCTTTTAAAACCTTCTAAGTTATGTTATCATGATCGATAAACCGCTTATTTAATTTATGAAATGTTTATAGAAAATGCATGTACATCGAGTACATTAGTACTCACCCAAATGTTTTCAAATGTTTTCGGGTTGATCAATGGGTGGTGCAGAAATGAGATTAGAGTTCACTCCGTATTTTGACTGGATTATTTCGTAGTTAGACTTCCGTCATGAACTAGCTCAAATTTCATTTTTCCTTCTTGCTCATGAATCAATTGTACATTTTGATGAGCTTAGACTCAATCCTTGATGTTTAGTATTTCGACGATATCGCTATTAGAAGCACGACACTAAACTTGTGATCCCGAGGATAGTTATTGTTTGATCGATTACATCATTCGATGTCTTCCATTTTCATTTGAAGCTATTCCCAAATTCTAAGCGCTTATCGCTTCGATCATTCGAGTAAACTTTTACCTTATATTTTTCCGAATTTTATTAGTCGCGTCTTGATTTACGAGCTTCCATTATATTAGGAATTGGGGCGTGATAGTGGCGGCTGCCGAGGCAGAGAAGGCAGCCGAGGCGGCGGAGGCCGAAGTCGGCCTGTTGAAGGCCGAAGTGGAGGCAGCAAGACGTCGGGAGGCTGAGGCGAAGGCCTCGCAAGGAGAGGTGTTCCGCGCCTTTGCGGAGAGGTTGTTCCTATCAAGGAGATTCTCCGGGTTGGCCGGTGATTTGGCCGAGGTCCTGAATAAGCGCGTGGTCGCAGACACTCTCGATGAAGTTGCCGAGGATTACCCGCGGTTGGATAAGTCCAAGTACGGGTATGAGGTGATGGAGAAACGAAGCCCCGCTGCGGGAGTATGCCGAGGTCCTTGCCGCCGCCCGGCGAGCTTGCCGTGTTGGAGAGTCCGCCTCTCTTCGACCTTGCTTGATTGCGGGTGGGTTCGTGCACGCCGGTGGACCGGACGCCTACGATCGAGGCTATAATGGTTGATCCGCTAAGAGATCGAGGGCGGTGGGTGCGGAGGCTGCGGAGGCTTAGAGAGGCCGAGGCTTCGTGAGCCGGGTGGATGTCGAGGCTTTCGGTAGGGAGGCCGCCGGCTTCGAGTCCGGAGGAGACCGAGCTCACCAGCCCGAGGAGAAGGCTGCTGGATCCCTTTCTTTTCAATTTTTTTTTGTTTGTAGATCATATGTAAATATGTCATCATCAAGATGTCGTTTTAATCCGCCTCAAAGGCTGAATAAAATATTCCAATTTATCAAGTATTCTCTCTTGTTTTTCTTTAGTTTGTTCCCGAACTCGCTGACATGTCTCTCTTCGGACCAAATAAAATTTTGAACCGAGCTCAAGAAGAGAAGTCGAGGTCCTTCACTTTGAGGGCAAGCTTGGGCATGTGCATGGGAAGTCAAGTCAAATTCAGGCTTCTCAAGAGAAATTGACGAGCTTTAAGCTCGGTTTTGGAGTTGGAGGAGAAGTTTGAGATCACGGAGGAGAAAGCCAAATCAGTCGCGGAGGAGCACGCCGAATCTGGCGCTTATTCGCCAGGTGGTGGGATGACTATCTCCGAGGTCGAAGCCAAAGTTTTAGAGATCGCTGACCCGCTGCTCGAGCTACGAGCACGACTATGGTCGAACTCCGGCAATTTCGGAGCAACTTGCCGACTGAGGAAGACAGGAGGTCTATATAAGATCGTTATAGCTCAACCGCACTCGAGCGGGTGCTTCAATCGACCGACGAGGCTTCTTCTTCTTATGTCGAGGCTTCCCTTCACAAGGCTTGTTCTAGGATTGTAGTTAGATTTTCTTGAGTTTTATGCCCAGAGAGACGCCGCCATCGAGGAGCCGAGGTCGTGTGGCAAGACATAGAGGTCGAGTGGCCGAACTTGGCGCTGATCGTGACGAGGTAGAGTCAGTAGAGTTAGCATAGATGAATTGTCAACCCCGACTTCTAGAGATCGCTTAGCTTTTCTCGCCTCCGGTCCTTCATCGTCCTCGTAATGTCTTGTATGTCTTGCATATTTTGCAAGTAATAATGAAAATTTTATTCGCCTTTGTTGATTTTTCTTGTTTATCAAACACCGCCTTATCGTTTTCTCATAATCAAACAAAGGTAGTTCATCCTCGAAATAAACGAAGGTATTTCATCCTCGAAATAAATGAAGGTGGTTCATCCTCGTATTAAACGAAGGTAGTTCGTCCTCATATTAAACGAAGGTATTTCATCTTCGAAATAAGCGAAGGTTGTTCGTCTCAGATTAAACGAAGGTAGTTCGTCCTCGTATTAAACGAAAGTATTTCATCCTCGAAATAAACGAAGGTATGGGTTCCTTATTTGGAGAGAAGTGTCACTAGGGGTGGTCCCCTCACGCGCGTTTAGATCTCCTCCTTAGAGGGTATTGAATGGGGAGGATGTATGCATAAATGACAAATGAAATATGCAAGATGAAATAAATAAAGAAAAAGATTTTATTAATGACAAGACCGAAAGACACGACTTAACAAAAAGACACGACACTTATGCAAAATATATCTTCAGATGAATGATGTGCCACGTATGAGGTATTTGCTCACCGGATAAATGGGCGAGCTTATAGGACCCTTTTTCAAGGATTTCTGTAACTCGGTATGGTCCTTCCCAAGTGGCCTCTAGCTTGCCAAGCTTTGCGGCCATCGACTTCGTTATTCAAGTGCGAGGTCGCCCACTGAATTATCGGTATTTGACACGCCGGTTATAATACCGAGCTACTTGTTGCTTGTACCGAGCTTCTAATGTGGCGAGATCTCTCTCTTCTAGTAGATCCAAGTCGGTTCGTAGATTTTCTTCATTTACTTTACCGAGAAGTGGACGGTACGGGCTCGGCATACCGATCTCCGCCGGATTATCGCTCGGTTCCATACACCGATCGTAGGGTGTTTCTCCGCTCGATGTCCGAGGTGTTGTACGGTAAGACCATAACACTTGTGGCAAGTTTTTCACCCAAATGCCTTTACTCTACCGAAAGTAGTTTTGAGTCCTTTCACAATTATCCTGTTGGTGACTTGGTCCCACCATTTGCTTGAGGACGAGCAACCGAGGTGAATTTTTCTTGAACCCAAGCTCTCGACACCACTCTTTGAAGACCTTATCGTGAATCTGCGTCCCATTATCCGAAACGAGGACATGAGGGATGCCAAGCGACACAATATTCTTCCGCACAAAGTTGAGGCGTTTTGCTTGTGATTTTCACCAAGGGTTCGCTTCCACCAATTTTGTGAAGTAGTCGATGGCGACAATCGTGAATTGAAACCGCCTCGAGCCTTGCGAAGGGCCCACAATGTCAATCCCCATCGCATGAATGGCGGGGCTTTGCATGTCGACGAGGTCTGCTTGAGGTAGCTCGCACATTTCCATGAATTCGCACTTGCACACTTCTTCACGAGATCAATTGAGTCTTGGAATATCGTTGGTCAATAGTATCCCCATCGCATGACTTTCTTCGATAAGGCGCGGGTCCGACGTGACTTCACATGATCCTCATGTACTTTCGTAAGTAACGTAATCGCCTCGGTTCGGACCCAAACACCTTGTGAGAGGTCAAGGTATGATTTTCGTAGAGAATTCCTACTCCAAAGATATATCGCAAAGATTTGCTCAAGATTTTCCTATCCTCGAGTCCGCATGGGGTAGTTCGCCTTTTCCAAGTATTGTTGAACGGGAGTCATCCAATTGGTGGGCTTCGCATCGGCATCGTCTATGCTTCTATTTCGACTTCTTCATGTGGCGGGCTCGCTGACGATGATGCCAATTTGCTTAAGATGTCACCGGCTATTTTGCTCCCTCGATGCGAACCATTTGGAAGTATGAGAAAGATTGTTGCGTGCTGCTTTTTCAAGGTATTTCTTCATCCTGTTGCTTTTGACTCGTACTTTCCCAACATGTGGCTTACTATGACTGGGAGTCCTTTGTGAACTCGCACGGCCCGTGTCTCAAGACTTTGAGCTAAGCGAAGTCCCGCAATTAAGGCCTCGATTCCACTTCGTTATTCGTATTTTGAATGCGAACCGAAGCGCATAGGTGATCTCGCCATCGGTCCCGAGTAAGATGCCCGCCCGCCACCCGCTTTTTCCCAAGCTCCATCCACTTAGACTTGCCAACAATTCTGATGCTTCCTTGATGAGTTCGGCCGCATTGTTTGAGGTAGGCTTGGTGGGTTTCGCTTTTCCGTGAAGTTAGCCTCTGAGGAAGTCTCACTGGCAAAAGATATATCGTGTTCGCCCAACTCAATTGCCCACTTCGCAATTCTCCCGAAGCTTCGGCTTCACAACACTGCCAAGTGGATGATCGGTGAGAACATGTATGGGATGTGCATGGAAATAGGGACGTAGTCTCCTTACAAAGATTTACTAATGCCAAGGCGAGCTTTTTCAAAGGTCGATATCTCGTTTCGCCCTTTAAGTGCTCGGACGATGAAATACAGTGAGTCGTCGTCTGTCTCTTACCGTAATCAAGATTTATGGTTTCGTCAAGTCATGAGGTATAGGAAATGACCTCTCATTCTTTCTGGACGGATAAGGTGGGAAGTTTGGCAAGGTAGTTTTGAAATCTTCAAAAGCGGACTTATGTTTATCATCCAGTGAGAACTCCGGAGCTTTTTGAGTATTTTGAAAAAGGAGAGCCGCTTTCTCTTTTGAAAGCGGTTCGGTTGAGCTATCTATGCGCCGTCAACTTATGCACATCGTGGATTGTCTTTCGCCCTTCATCTCCAAAATGGTTTGAATCAGAGGCGGGTTCGCTTTTAATCCTTCTCGTGACACCCAAGAACCCAAAAATTTGCCGCATCGAACTGCTGAATGTACACTTATGGGGTTTAGCTTTAGGTTTACTTTATGGTAAGTCGAGGACGATCCGGAGGTCGGCAACACACGGGCTTCCTCCTTACTCTTCACGACGATATCATCTACATACACCTCCACATTCGACCAATGTAGGGGTGAAATATCTTGTCCACCATTCTTTGATAGGTGGCCTCGATTCTCGAGTCCGAACGGTATTTTCTTATATGCAAAGACTCAAGTCCGTGATGAAAGTCGCTTTTGGGCGCCCTCGTTGCTCATCGACTTGGTGATACCCTCAGATAGATCCAGAAATCAAGACTTCGTGACCAACGAAAGCGCCAACTTTTTATCAATGTTGGGGAGGGTGGCGCCCTTCGGCAATGCTTGTTGAGATCGGTAATCGATACACATTCGCCAACCTCCTCCCTTCGACCATCACCGGGTTGGCTATCCGGTCGGATACTGACTTCAACAATATGCCCGCCAAGAGTGGTGCACTTCGTCATATACGACGGTTCTCGCCTCACGCAAAGATCCGCTTTTGCCGAACCGGTTTGATATTTGGATCAATGTCGAGCCGGTGAGTAATAATACTGCTGAGACCCGGTCATGTCGAGGCGACCAGTTGAAGACGCTCTCAATTCTCTTGGGAGTTGGATGATCCGCTTTCTCGTTGAGGTACTTGGTAGAACTATTTTGACGACCTTGAGGATCGCCCTCAGATAGCGCGACCTCCTCTACCGAGATGTCGAGAGTCGACGAAGTCCTTTCCAGCCCAACTCCTCGGGCTTCAGAATTGCTATGCTGTGGATCTTTGGACCAAGTCCCCGCACCTCTTAATGCGATCTGCATGCATTTTTTCGCTTTTTTCGATCTCCTGATCACGCCTACTCCTCCTCGTGGGGATTTTCATGGTCGATGGTATGTCGAGCACACCGCCTATCGCATTTAGCCACCACGCCCTAGATGATGTTATACGGCGAGTACGCGCTACCACTAAGAACTATATCACTTTGGTGGAGCTCACGCTTTTCCCACCGTGATGTGAAGTTCAATAATCCTCCGGCGTGTCTCTTCAGACAAAGCTCAAGTGATAGCGGTGCCGTGAGGCGTCCTCTTCAATTCCCAATTTTTCGTAGCACCTTGAAGAGGATGCTTACCGACGCACCACTATCGACGATATGCGCCGAACTAGCTTGTTGGTGACCACCGCCAGTATTATCATTGCGTCCCGCGAGGTACTACTACGGTATAGATCGCCCTCGAAAGTGATGGCCTCGTCCTTCGAACCTCTTGTTTACTGTGTTCGCCGGTTCGTGGACTTCGGCCTCGGCTTTTATCGAGGACTCAGAGTGCCGTGTGGAGCCCCGTGATGGTGGATATGACTCCATCGCACTAGGCTCGCCATCACCTTCTTCATCGGTGTCGCGCCTCGCTTTCTTGTGAGGGGCGCAGCCCCCTGCTCTTGGTTGCTTTCGGTTTTTGACCCCTATGGGAGCCTCGTCCCGCCTGGCCGGCCACGACCTTGTACCTTTTAGGCCCCATCATGTACCAACTTCTCGATGTCTTTCATGAGGTCCCCGTGATTCCTCCGTATCGTGTCTCATCACACCTCAAAACTCAAATAAATAGAAATGGGAAATGACGTGAAGCCTTACTTATTCGTGAGAAAATAGGAAAATAAATCCCAAAATTTGACAAAACCCTATTTTCGAGAAAGGAAATAATAGGTAATGTTATTTTTATAATAACATAAAGCTAGTCTCCAAGATCAAAAGTTTAGTTTCAGACTGATAACAACCATCAAAGGACATCAAGTTAAACAGAAAGAAGAATTATGAGTTCAAGCTCGACATAGAATGACGAGATAATATAGAATGATCTTATGTTTTCAAATATTTAAAGACTAGATAATGACTAGTCATTCAATGAAGTCAAGATTGTGGAGAGAACCTTCGCCCGCCTCCGCCCACAAGACCAACCAAGAAACCCGAAAACATTTAAAATATTTAATGAGTACTAATGTACTCACAAGCATATAACTTTTAAAACATTTCGCATAATCAAAACAGTTTATCCAATATCTCGACATAACTTAGAAGGTTTCAAACTAAAAGCCACTTCCAAGTTATGTAAAACAATTCAATTTTTCTTTTGGCGCGGTCACGCCTCTCTGCTGTTACTTTTATCATTATACATTCATCTTCGATCCGGCAATACTCAACGGATCTCGATCCCGGAACATAGCCACCGTCGGATCTTGGGTGAAACCATTCATTCAGTGAAACCATTCATTTGGCCATTTCGCAGTGGAGATCAAACCACCGCGATTCGAGCCTCTGGCGCACAACCCTTAGTAAGTGTGTTAGACCGACTAAGAGCCACAATTGTTATACAAGAGCATTAAACAGAAAGAGCGAAACAAAACATTTATACCGGATAAACATTCACATTTTAGAAATATCGTAGCATGTAACTCAAAATACTTTTGTAAAATAAGCCCACCTTGATAGGCCAAAGCCTGAAGAATTTAAACTTGTGAACTCGTCTCAGGAAAAGCAACGCTAATATCCTTGATCAACAAAACCTACAAGATAAGTTAATCTTAATAGGTCTCATAAGTCCAACCTTAAGTCTAAGGCTACTATTCTTGATCACTAGCTCGGGTTTACAAAATTCCAAAATAAATCTGAAAATCCAATTTCTCGACTGAAACACCAACAATACCATTGCTCGTCTTTTATTTGAAAACTTAATTTGATTTTGAAAATCAAATTATCAAAATACATTTATTGCAAAAGTATATAAAATTTTAGTTTATTTTTAATAAACTATATTCATCATTTGAGCAAATAACTATGCAATATATATTTAATATATATACACATAATAGTATTTCCATAGGTTAAGAAGATTATGCTTCAAGAATTTCATTTTGGAATAATAAACTCAACAAATCTAAAATCATGAAATTTTTATTCATCGAGAGTTTATTAATTTATAAAATAATTAATCCAAATGATTTTAACGTTCTCATTAGTCGACAAACAATGTAACCACTTTAATATATTTTCAAAGTTAATTAAACCAAAATTTAAGGTTCAAGTTAACAACTTAACATAATTAAATAATTCCAACGTAACTAAGACCATCCTAAATAATTAAATAAGCATGTGAATTTAATTCATTCAAACCCAGTAAATTTTCGAGCCCAACGCATCAGATTAAAAATTTGGCCCATAAAATAAAACAAGCTTAAGCCCAAACCTCAATAATAATAATAATAAAAATAAAAACAAAACAAAACATGAGGATGGCTTATTTCTCTCTCTCTTCTGCATAAAACTCACGTCTCTCTCTCTCTCGCTCTCAAACAAAATCCAGAAACCTCCCCACCCTCCTCTCTTTACGTCGCCACCGCCGCCTGCCACTGTCGGCAGTGGCGGTTGGCCGCCCATGCCCCCATCCTTTCACTTGTCTTCTGCCGATCTCCAACCTCTGATCTCCCTCTCTCGCCACCTGCCACCGCCGCCTTTTATCTCTGATTTCCGACGAGCCACCGTCGGAAAATCACCATCTTCTTAGTGTAGCTCAAGCCTTCCTTTACCCCTCTCTTGAATCCAAACAGACCCCCCAAAAAAAAAGAAAAGAAAAAAGAAAACCCATAACAGAACCTCTCCTCCCCCCCCCTTTTTCTCTCGCCGCCGCTGGATTCCGGCGACCCTCGTGCCGACCAGCCACCGCCCTCTACACCTTGCCTCTCTCTCCCTCTTGCATGCCCCTCTATCCCTCTCCTCACTGCCGTGCTCCATCTTGACAGCCTTAGCAGCGACGCCACCCCGTTCCCTCTCCAGATCCGAAGAGGCGCCGCCGTCGGCAACTACGCCGAGCGCCACCACTTCGCCCCCTTCTATATATTTCTCACTCCACTTACAGGCTCCTCCCTCTGTTCCCCTCTTTCTAAACTAAACAGAACCCCTCACATCTCCTCACCTGAACGGTTAGCAGCGGCGCTGCCCGACGTCGCCGTCCTCACCCTCTCCCCTTTCGGCCGAACTGCCGACAGCAGTTTCGCCGCCGTCTCGCGAGACACCACCACCTGCACCACATGTTCGTCTCAACCCCAATGTCACATCCCAGCTAACAAGAACATAGGCTCTTCTCTTCCCCTATCCCACACCATACACAACAAGTAAGAAGAAAAGAACCAAAGCTAGCTTGTAATCTTATGTATATATATCTATGTGAAAACGACATTTTTTTTATCTTCCAATTCTTCCCTCTTTTATTTTGTTCTTCTTGTTAATAAGAAATATATATATCTGAAATGTTTCAAATTTATGTTAGTTTTGCTGTAATTAGTTTGGTTCTTGGGGGAAATTGTTCATCAACAAAGGTATATGTGTACAAACTGGATATGGGAGATAGGATTTGAGTTAAAGATGGAACCTTGAAGAAATGAACTTTGCTGTGATTGTTGTGTCTGTCGAAAATAAGCACATGTGGAATATTAAAATCTTTGGGTGTGGATTTTGCTGTCTTATTGTTCTGCACAAGAAATAATTTTGATTAGAAGCTTGCTGTGTTTAAGAAAAAGACTGATTCCAAAATTTCTTATGAGGAGAAATACCGTCCTGTAGTGACTCCAAGCTTTTGGGTTGGGTGGAAGAAATGGTGGGGGAATATAAAGAATGGAGTGGCATGAAATCTTTGTTTGGGCAACAGATATGGTGCTAGAATTTATAGAAGGAATTAGGCGACGTGGAGAAAGGAAGAACCATGTACTCTTAATCTTAATTAAGTAAATGAATCCTGAAATATCTTACTTCTTGAAATTATTGGGTTTTGTAATAACAAATGAAATTTTGACCCACTTAAAAAAAATCCAATCGTATTACTTGATATAATTAAGGATTCTATTGTTTAATAACCTTAGAGGTCAAACAATTTGAATAATTCTTATTCAAAATCATAATTTTAAATTCTCATGAATTAATATTTTCACAAAGTCACATAATGATATTTCATTTCATAAGCTAACAATTCGAATTAAATAAATCGAATTTCTTATAAATCTTATTAAAGATTTTGTTAGAATTAAAACACGTTCTCAAAATTTCACTAAGCGAGAATCGACATAAATAAATTCTAAGTTTCAAAAAATTTCGAAAAATTCTATCCAAAAACGGTATTAAAGTTGTCCATGATCTTCATGGAAGGAGCAATACTTATCCTCGATCAAGCCGACCTCCTTAGTACGGGTCGAGGCTTCTAACATGTCCGTATGGAGCTCATAAATCCGCTCTTATCTTCGCCGAGTGTATGCCGAGGTCGCTCAGACACCGAGGTCGTTTCGAGTGGGACGTGCTCGAGCCTGACTGAGCAAGGTGCCAGATTCTTTCCAAGGTACTTGGTCGATTTTCGCCCGGGTCTCCTTAGCCATCTTGTTTTCTTCTTGTCGAGGGCTTTGACTTGTCGCCTTCTCGCTTCTTCCCGTCCGCTTGCCCCGCTTTAGCGAACCAATCTGCATGCGCCATAACTCCGACGCAAGACGGGCTCAGATTGACGATCTCCTTATATGTGGCCCCCAAGAAGATGTCGCTCGAAAGTCGAGATGATATGAGGTCGCTTACGCCTTCGACTTTTAAGCATTCCTCATCAACCTCGCCATGAAGTTGTCGATGGACTCACCCAAAGCTTTGCATTTCAGCGCTATGAGTCGAGCCGAGGTGGTTTTCGACTCCTTTTTGGAAGAACCTTCTTGGAAGCGCTTCCATTAGATCTCGAAGATTCAATACCGCCGGAGGTAAACAATAACCATCGGCGGGCGCTGTCGATCAATAGCTCCGGAATAGCTTACACATGTGAATAGTATCGAGACGCTGGTTAATCATGTTGTATCAAATTGTGAAAGGAAGTTTTATGATCCCGCAACCGTTATAGCGGACGATACCCGACACCTCGCACTTATCCCGGAGAGGGTATCAAGTATCTCGTTAGAGAAAGGGTAATAATCTTCCGATCCACCGAATCCGCCCCGAGAGTGATGTCGAGTTTGTCGGCGGACTCGCTGTAATTACGGGATCGACTCGCGGGATTACGACGACTTGCCCCACGCTGCTCATCCCTTATATGGTCGGGCTTGAAACCGACTGCAGAGGTATTGTTTGCAACGCGAGTGCCCATCATCCCGAGGTCGGAGGATTCACCTCGCCGCGCCGCCCGCGCTTTGACGAGGCTTCACGCCCCTTTCTTTGTGACGACGATGCCGACCTTGTTCTCTACCGAGGTATCGATAAGCTTTCTTATTTTTTCTAGAACCTTTAACCGCCTCGCCGAGGTTCAACCGCGTGTTTGGAGCTCCTCTTGTTGCCGCAGGATCTCCTTCGCCGCGCGGTCTTCTTCATGTAGATTGATACCGCGCTGTCGAGACTTTGACATGCCCTTCGGGGTCACGCTCTTATCGGGCTTTTCCCACGCCGAAGCTCGACGCTACCGCCACCGCTGTTGTTGCCGGTAGCACCGGATGTAACGCTTCAGATTCATCGCTGTGATTGTTTCCAAAATAAAGGTTGATCGAAAACACAAGATTTCGTTCCCATGCACGGCGCCAAGGATCGATCTTAATTTCGTAGGTAATAAATACGCAATGAACACAGGAATTTACGTGGTTCGATCTATTAAAATGCATCTACATCCACGAAAGAGAGAGAATATATGTATTAAAGCAAGCAAAGAAGCTATAAATAGCGAGATCATCTATTTCCTCTAATCTAGCCTCTATTTATAAACCGTCATATCGAAGTTCGACTAATAATAAGTCTATCAAGATAATGACTCTTTAGTTTATCCCAATCCTCTTCATGATAAGATCCGATCTTCTACATCTCCCATTGTGATTCGAAACAGTAGTTGGTTGAGGAGTTTTCGGGTCGAACTATCATAGGCCGAGCCATCGTCGGGTCCAATTATATCGGGTCCGATGCTCGACCTAGTAGTGGGTCGTATCCTATCAAGAAAGAATTCAAAATTGTATTATTATAATTTGATGTTGTTTGATTTCGTACTATTGTCGAATAAAAAGTTCAATAAAGTTTTTGCAAACCTTATATTGTTAAGATCTTAAAAGTTATAGGTACATTTTGAATGAGTGTTAAGTTAGTTTGCAAATAAATGAATGAAGTAGTACGCAAGAGATTCAAAGTTTGCATTATTACTTGATGTTTTGATTTCGTACTATTGTCGAAGAAAAACTCCAACGCAATTTCAGTAATGAAAATTGATATATATATGATAGGATACGGCCCAACTACTGTGCCCAAGATCGTGCCCAATACAAGTAACCCCGACATCGTGCCCGCCCGACAAGTTCGCCCATGAAGACCCTAAAATCGCTGGGAACGCAGAAGCTCACCATATCTAAAAGAATCCTAATTCAAGAGTGGATAGATCTCGAATCCTAGTTAGAGAAGACTTCGATTCAAGATCTAGTCAATACGCTTGTGTATAAATAGAGGCTAGAGTGATTTAAATAGATTCATTCACACCTTTGTAATCGCTTTACACATTCAATACACGAATACTCTCTCTCCCGTGGACGAGATCTTATTCATAGATCGAACCACGTGAAACTGGTGTTCTCATGATTTATTTCCTTACGAAATTAAGATCGATCATCGCGCGCCTCTGGGAAACGAAATTTTGTGTTTTCGATCAACTACCGCTATGTGGAAATAATCATGACTGTGTACACCGTAGGTTACGCATCCAGACTGTCGCCGGCAACAACAACGCCGACGGCGAAAGGAACGCCGAGCTCACCGGAAGAGCCCAATCGAGAAGAAACCCTCAAGGACATGTCCAAAGTCTCGACGAGCACGGACACCCCGCCCGCAGGAGCAGTTACCATAGCGGCGAAATCGCAATAATAACCGGAACATCCATCATAGTAAACCTCGACGACGCCGCCAAGGGGTTCTCGAGAAAAATAAGGAGAGCTTTCTCCAAGACCAAGCATTGTGGTCGGCCACGCCCCGAAGAACGGAACGCCAAGCCTCATCTAGATACGAGGCATCACAACGAGGTCGGGGCCCAAACCGACCGCTGTAGCGAACGAGCAACGCGGTAGAGGACGTCAGGACCGCCAAGCCGCCTCGATCGCCGTAACGAATCCATCTAGCGAACTCCGCCCGATCTCCGCGGACGAGCAACGCAGAAAAGGCATCGTGGCCGTGAAGTCGGTCCGAGTCACCTAAACGAAGTTCGATCGTCGAACTCCGCCCCAATCTCCGTAGAGGACGGCTTCGATGGATACGGAAAATAATCACCCCGCTCTCAACAGATACTCAACACTTTCTCCTGATAAATACCGGTACCAAGCATCGCCCCTATGACGGGCCGAGGATCCACGTAACTTCCTCTCGCAGCCCAATACAACATGATCAACCAACGCCTCACCGCTCATATGTGTAAACTCTTCCTGAGTTACCGTCGACAACGCCCGCAGTGGTTCGACGCCTACCCACGGAAGCATCGGCCCTATCGCGACTCCAATGGCGCCCTTCCATCGGGTTCTTCCAAAAGGCGGAGTCAAAACATCGCTTAAGACACCTCCTCACCATAAGGCAAAGCCGAACGAGTCCATCAAATGACTTCACGACGAGGTTTAACAAGGAGTGTTTGAAGGTCAAGACGTGAACGACCGTTAGTCATCTCGCCTTCCAAAACGGCATCTTGCCGGGCCTTATACCGAGAGATCGCTGGCACGAACCCCGCATCATGACAGAAGTGGCGATAGCCAACCGGGGCCACAAAGCGGACGAGTCGACAAGAGAAAGCGCCAAGCGCATAAGCGCAGACCCTGAAAAGCAAGAAGAGACGGCGAAGGAAGATCGAACCAAGGTCGGCGAAGCGCTGAAAGATTACATCGCCCGACAAGGTCCAGTTCGTCCCGTGACGCCCTGAGCGAACTCAATACACCCCGCTGACGGCCGAGGGCGTAAATCACGCGCCCATATGAACCTGCTCGAGAAGCCTCGACCGATGATGTGGAGAAAGAGGCGCCGAACTAGTGGATAAATACCGCCATTCCACTGAGACTACGGGCACGACATCGAAGAGTGCAAGGAACTCATGGTAGAAATAGATGTTGGTTCAAGACGGACCTCGAGAAAGTACTTATGATGTGGTCGCCAAGCCGACCGTAGTCAAAAGAAGAAAAGCAGCGAAGAGGGAAATTGCGCACCCTACCTAAAAAAAAGTCACGACACCGACGGGGAAGCGAGACGACGAGCCCCAATATGACGGGATGGTTCCACTATTACGGGCTCCCCGTGATTCACGTAAGTCTTCCTCAAGGTCAAGCCCGAAGTCCTAGAACCCATGAGCCTAACAACAAGAGGTTCAAAAGGACGAGGCGACATTTTCTCCGAAGACGCACCCCAGCACCAAGAATAATACCCCACCAGATGCTACCGGTGATTCGTGTAGTGGTCGCGAATAAGTTGGTAAAGCCAGATACATCGATAGCGGCTGTCGTGAGCATCCTTTCAAGGAATGTTTTACGTTGTGGATAGAAGAAGCGCTACCGCACAAGCGCCGCCACCGTAAGCTTCGCCCAAGAAGAGACGCCCCGAAGCGGATAATTGAGTTACCCGTCACTTGGGAAGCCACCAACGAGCTCCACCAAGGTGGTGCAATTTTCAGAAGGAAGGCCCACCGCCATATAACATCATACTAGGCGAGATCGGGTCGAATCAGTGGCGTGTGTTCAACGCACCACCTAACAATGAAGATACCCACCACGGAACAAACCGTGATCCGAGGTGATCAAGAAGCCAAAGAATGTATGCAAGTTGTTTTACGAGGTGCCGGACCTCGTCCAAAGACCCATGTGCATAGTAATTAAAGAAACCCGCGAGTTTGAGTCGAAGACATCGCCACTCCCCCGACAACCGTGGAAGAGGTCGATTGCATAAAGACGAGCCATTAAAGGTCGCCAAGGTTGGTTTCACCAAGGCACCTAAAGTGAAGGATCGATCATCCAACTCCCCGAGGGAATTCCGGACGGTTTGCTTGGTCTCCCCGATACGACCGAGTCTCGCCGAGTATCATCACCCACCGCTCAACATCGACCCAACATAAAGCCGCTCAATGTATAAAGAATTTTTGCAACCGAACGAAACCAAGTCATTCATGACGAGGCGAATCACCGTTAAAAGCACGACATCGCTCGAGGTCAAATATCCGACCGGATAGCCAACCCGTGATGGTAAAGAAAGGAGGAGTGGGATGGCGAATGTGTATCGACTACACCGACCTCAATAAGCATTGCCCAAAGGATTGCTATCCCTTCCCAACATCGACAAGACGGTCGACGCTACTGGTCGGATACGAAGTCTTCGCTGACTTATACAAAGGATATCACCAAGTCCCGATGGACGACGAAGACGCTGCCAAGACAAATTTCATTACCGACTTCGAGTCTTCACGTATAAAAGACGACATTCGCCTTAAAATGCAAGGGCTACCTATCAAAGGATGGTGGACAAAATATTTCAAATTTCACATAGGTCGAATGTGGAGGTATACGAGAAGACATCGTCGCCAAGAGCAAGGAAGAAGCCGCATGTGTTGCCGACCTCCGGATCGTCTCTCGGCCTTCTTCGGAAAATCAACCTAAAGTCAATCCCCTGCACGCTTGCATATCCGTCCGGAAAGTTCTTGGTGTTGGTTTCACAAGAAGGGCTAAAAGCAAACCCGCCCAAGGTCCAAACCATTTTAGAAATGAATATGCCAAAGACCATCCATGACGACATAAGCTAACAGTCAGATAGTCAAGACCGAGCCGCTTATCAAAAGTCGCGGATAAGCAGCCTACCCTTCTTCAAGATACTCAAAAGCCCCAAGTTCTCATGGACGATGTACACAAGTCCGCCTTTGAAGATCTCAAGAGCTACTCGCCAAACTCCCCACTGTCCGTCCCGAAGAGGAGAGGTCCTTTTCTCTACTCGCCGCCTCGGACGAATCTATAAGTGCGCCTGCACGGAAGAAGGACGCCGCCCCGTGTATTTTATCACCGAGCACTAAAAGGCCTCAAACGAGGTATCACCGGAGAAGCTTGCTTTAGCGCTGGTAACGCCATGAGGAGACTACGCCCATACTTCCATGCGCATCCCATACAAGTCCTCACCGACTACCCACTTGCAAGTATTGACGAAACCCAAGCCTCGTGGAGAATCGCGAAATGGGCAATCGAACCGGGCGAACACGATATATCCTTCGCCTCGCCAGCCATCAAAGGTCGCCCTAGCGGATTTCCTTGCCGAGGCTAACTTCGCCGAGAAACCAAGCCCACCGAGTCCAGACGTACAATGCCAAGCCGAACCAATGGATGAAATACCAAAGCGAAAGGCTGCAACTCTACGCTGACGGCTTGGGAAAACGGTAATGAGCAGAATCTTACCCCAGGCCCGGACGGCCAAGAGATCACCTACTCACCGGTTCACATTCAAAAATACGAACAACGGTTGGAGTATGAAGATCGATCGCAGGATTCGCCGCTCAAAGTCTCGAGATACGAGCCGCAGAAGTTCACAAACGACTCAAGTCGCCGTGAGCCAAATGTTGGGAAAATACGAGGCAAAAAGCAATGTAATGAAGAAGTATCTTGAAAGCAAAAAGCCCGAACGGACTTTCTCACACTTCCGATAGTTCGCATCCCAAGGGAGCAAAATAGCCGAGTCGATATCTTATAAATTGGCCTCGCCATCAACGAGCCCGCCAAGAGAGTAAGTCCAAGGTAACATAGACGATGCCGATAACTGAGCCGAGGTCAACGAGTCTCTGACGAAGAACCCAATGGACGACTCCCATTCGAGAGTACCGGAGAAGGCGAGCCGCCCCACGACAAGTCGGAAGCCAGAGGATCCCGAACAAATCTCGCGATATACAATCGAAAGCGGGTCCTATACGAAAGTCATATCTCCAAAGATCTCTTAAGGTGCTTGGGCCCGAACCGAGCTAATTACGTTTCTACGAGAAATACACGAAGGATCGTATGAAGCCATATCGACCCCGAGCCTTGTCAAAGAAAATCATGCTAATGGGATACTATCACAACAATATTCCAAGACTCAATGGACCTCGTAAAAAGTGTCCAAGTGTCAAATCCATGGAACGCATCAAGGCTACCGCACCGACCTCACCTCCATACAGAGCCTCGCCGCTTATGCAATGGGGATCGACATTGGGCCCCTTTGTAAAGCACCGTGACGCCCAATTTTAATTGTTGCGATCGACTACTTCACTTAATGGTGGAAGCTGAGCCCTTAGCGAAAATCACAAGCAAGAACGCCTCAACTTCATCCGGAAGAACATAGTGTGTCGCCTAAGATCCCCATATCCTCCTTTCTGATAACGGAACACAATTCACTTGATAAGACATTCAAAGATTGGTGTCAAGAGCTTCGGATCCAACAAAGTTCACCTCAAGGCCCATCCTCAAGCAAATGGTCGACCGGTTACCAACAGACCATCGTAAAGTGGTCTAAAAACTCGCCTCGACCGAGCTAAGTGGCCTCTAGGTGAAAATTTACCATGTGTCTTATGGTCGCATCAACAACACCCGGACCTCGAACGGAGAAACACCCTACGCTTGGTGTATGGAACCAAGCGTTGATCCTCGCAGATCGGAGTACCAAGTCCCCGCATCATCGACTTCTCTCGTCAAGCAAATGGGAAAATCTACGAGCTGATCTAGACCTACCAAGAAAAGAGACCTCGCCACATCAAGAAGTTTCAGACAAGCAACAAGTAGCTCGGTATTACAACCAACGTGTTAAAACCCGACAATTCCAAGTGGGCGACCTGATCCGAATAATGAAGTCAAGAAAGTCACAGCACCGCAAGTCTGAAGCCACATGGGAAGGACCTTACCGGTCGACGAAGTCCCCAGAAAGGGCCTATAAGCTCGCTTCAATCGTCGTGAGCAATTACCCAACGATGACACATCATTCATCCAAGAGATATTATGCATGTTGTCAAGGGTCGGGTCTTGTTCGGTCGTGTCTTTAAAGTCCTGCTTAGAGTCCGAGTCTTATTTGGTGGTCGCCATCTTTTATCAATAAAATATTATTTTTGCAAGTTCTACTCGTCACTAATGCATAATTAATCTTCACATTATTATTTACCCTCACGGAGGACTAAACCCTCGACGGAGGTCGACACTTCGTTTACACGAAGGTAAATTTAACGCAAGATGCCTACATACGAGATCGATTTTCTTCGCTTATATCAAGACAAGATTTCTATGTAGACGAGCAAGGACCACCCTCCCGATGACCTCGGCAAAAACAGAACCATTCCTACATACGAGATCGACACTTCGCTTATTTCAAGACGGCTTCTATGTAGACTAATAAGTGACCACCCTCCCGATGACCTCGGCAAAAACAGAACCATTCCTACATACGAGATCGACACCTTCGCTTATTTCAAGACGGTTCTCTATGTAGACGAATCAGGGACCACCCTCCCGATGACCTCGCAAAAATGTGAACCCCTACCTTCAGACGGAACGGATTCCTTCAGCGTTTAACTCTACGAAGACAAACTACCTTCGTGATATTACCTTGTTCAGATACAAAGTCAATAAGAAATCATTCTTATTAAATAAAAGATGTACAGTTACATTTTACGAGACTAAGCAGATCGAAAAGTCGAGCCAATCCCCAGAAAATCGGATTTAGCACTCATCTATACTAATCCTACCTCTACCCGTCCCCGGTCTACACCACGGCCTCGCCGCCGCGACCTCGGTCACTTGAAGACGCCACCGCGAGCTCGACCCCTGACACCGAGGACGCCTGGCTCGACCCCTTGAGGATCCACGCCGCTCAAGGGCAATAGCACGCTCTCGAGCGCCACTCCTGATAGTCATAATTCGGTTCATTTATTCTGATCAGAAGCTCCGCAGAAGAAGAGGCCTCAGATCCCGTGTTGTGGGTTGTCGAGCGACGACGCCAGTATATGCTCCCGAGCCTTTTAATTCAACAGATCGCCGTGAATCGCCGGAGGTCCGACCATATTCGCCGGCACTCGCAGACAACGGGCAGCACTCGACAACCTCGCTTCAACTTCCGGATCGCCATCCCACCATTTCGTGGATAACCTCCTCGACTCGGCATGCTCCTCGCCTACCACCTGCCTCCTCCCCGGGCGACCTCGAACGCCCTCCAATTCCAAAAGGCGAGCTCGAGCTCATCACGCCTCCCGAAGCGGCTTTATGTCGACATCGACTCACCTGCATACGACTAAGCCGCCTTTATATGGAGTGAGTTCGACCTCTTTCAACTCAAGAGCCCGCGATGTGTCTTCGATTCGATTCAACCAAGGAGAAGCATCAAACATTTCAAAGCGACAACCGAATAAAAGATAAGTGTTTTCATATAAACTTGTGATTCTATTAATATGCCCCAAAGTAAAAACAAGTGTACATTTACATTGAAAAAAAAAAAAAAAAAAGGGGATCAATCGACCTCCAGACGCCCCTGGCTTGTCCACCACACACCACCTCCCGAGCATGGAAAGCCTCGGCCTCCTCCGCCTAATCTCGCCAAGCCGGCCTGCCTCCTCAGAACTCGCCGGGCCTCGCCTTAGAACCCCAAATTGCAAAGATCCCCCCCCCTTTGTAAGATTGGCCATTAAAGCGTGGCCGTGATCTCGGTCCATGTGGCAAGCGCGAATGACTCGTGGTCGCAGAACCGGAGATGAAGTCAAGCCCGCAGACGGAAGCTCCTTCAGCCGCGAACAAGGACATCAAAATAGCCCGCCAGACATCGCCCTCTATCACCTCATACCCATACTGGATTTATCCACTCGGTAGTCCTCGGCGACTTCTTCGATCAAGGCCCGAGACGGCGCGCTTATTGAGGACCTCGGCCGACGCCCACCATCCCGAGAAGCCCCAGAGAGGAATAGCCTCCGAACGCCCAAAGCATCTCGCCTGCGACTCGCCACTCGGCCTCCCGACGCCGAGACCTCCAACTCGCTTCATTAAGGCGACTGCCTCCGCCGCGCTTCACCGCCTAGCCCTTGCCGCCCATCGCCGCCGCCCGCCGCCTCCACCGCCGCTTTGCTGCCAACAGCCGCCAGATCCGCCGCTCGCTTGACGAGGTCCCGGATCTTTCCTACTCGCTAATATCTTCGACGGCGAGAGTCTTCCTCCTCCATTCCTCGAGCATACCGGGCCACCCCCACAAACCGACTAACGCCCTTTCAAGAAGTCCGTTATGAAACCGACATCCGGCCATCCTACGGACATCTTAGCCACCCGGCCGATTACCGATCTCGAATTTCTATACGTAATCCCAACAAATCGTCAAGAATACATTATTTATATCACTCACAAGGAAGAAGGATAGGTGCGCTACCTCGGGAAAGGCAGTGAGTCACGAGAGCCAACGACGATGCATCTGTGGTCGGCAGCAGCATGGCCCTGGGATAGCACGCTTAACCTCTTGAGCGCGCCAAGAGGCTGCGGCTCAGAGACTTCAACATCCTCGCCACTTGGCGCAATCGACATCTTTCAAAATCGAGAGGAGAGTTCGACCTCCTTCAAAGAGAGGAGGAGCTCGACATCGGCGCTTGAATCCTTCTTCTTCTTCTCTGTCCCCGATCAAGTTCACCGCAAATAAATACAAGAGGTCGTGCATGTACACGCAAATAATCATGCGACAAAAAGATGAGAGAAAGAGGGCCTCACCTTCACCGACTCCACCACGGTGGGTGATCATAAGTGGCTAAGCCCTCGCAGTGCGAGCTCGGCCTCGTGAAAGGCCTCATCCACGAGACCTACTCGCCCAAAGGCCTCCTACAGCCACCGCCAATCTCGTCAACCACCACATCGGCGATCTTCTCCGATCGCCATATAAACTCAAGAGATCCATCGAATCGATAAAAGAAAAACTTTTCCGCCGCTCGAGATCTTCGACTTTATCTCGCTTGAAGTTACGACGGGTGATAAATAATACCACCCCAACCACCCTTCGCTTGAAAAAACGAGAACAAGCCCCAAAGTGAAAGGAAAATTATGCCGATAGCATAGACACCCAGCCCACCAAATGCCGAAAAGAATTTGGCGAAAGTTGAAAGTGATATGCCGAACATCTCAAGTTCGACATATACACGAGGATATGAATACTGAAGACCAGCCCGAGGTCGCCTTCAGAGACAGGACAAACCCTTCCGGATGGCAACAAGCCCTATGCTCCTGGACGGGGCAACATAAATTATATTAGAAATACGGTATTGAGAGACAATCTCCTTTATATCGAGGTTGTTAAAATGGAAGAAAAGGAAGACACTTTACCAAAATCCCAAAAGGGGAAACAAGAACACCGCGGCGAATCCGACACGCAAGCACGGACACGATACTAAGCTCGTAAGATTTAGAAAGAAGCCATAACTTACTTTCGGTTTTCAAGATGATGGTGATGAACTCCGAGACAACAATGGCGACGGTTATCGCTTTTCGAAGTTTTGAAGTCCAAATTTTGAAACCGCAAAAGTGATATGAGAAATGGCGATCAAGGAAGATATTCCCTATTATACGCTTTATCGGAATCCAACCGTGCCACATTAAATGCGATTAATGCGATCCCGGCCTGCACTCAACGACGGCAGAAAAATCCTGTTCGGCCTCGGCTTAACGCCGGCAGTGAAGCTCGTCAAGACTCGCTTAACGCCCGTCGGGTGAAGCTGGCCAGAGACCTCGCCTAACGCCCGCCAAGTGAAGTCGGGCGAAGACTTCGCTTAACGCCCGTGCGGTGAAGGCCAGATACCTCAGAACGCCGCCAAATGAAGTCGGCCAAGACTCGCTTAACGCCTGTCGGGCGGAAGCGGTCATGAGACCTCGGCTTACGCCGCCAAGTGAAGTCTGTCAAGACTTCGACTTAACGCCTACAAGACCTCGCAAACGCCCGACAGCGAGGCGGCTAGAAGACCTCTAAGCATAACGCCTCGTCGCGGAAGCCGTGACACTCGCCGTAGATACAAACAACAAACACGACTCGGCGGACATCTCTGCGAGCACAAGATACGATATACGACGCCGTAACTATCGACACACACAAAGTCGACGAAGAAAAGAATGTCAAAGATCGCCCAAACCCCGTCATTATAAACAACCCCATTCCAAAGCATTTGACCTCGTTTGCGGCTTTTTGGTGGTTGTGATAGATACGCCCAACCACTGGGCCCAAGCATCGTGCCCAATACAAGTAACCCCGACATCGCTCGGCCCGACAAGTTCGCCCATGAAGACTCCTAAAATCGGTGGGAACGCAGAAAGCTCACCATATCTAAAAGAATCCTAATTCAAGAGGATAGGATCTCGAATCCTAGTTGTAGAAGACTTGGATTCAAGATCTAGGTCAATACGTTTGTGTATAAATAGAGGCTAGAGTAGGCGAAATAGATTCATTCACACTCTTTCAGAATCGCCTTACACATTCAATACACGAATACTCTCTCTCCCGTGGGACGTAGATCTTATTCATGATCGAACCACGTAAATCTCTAGTGTTCACAAGATTTATTTCCTTACTAAATTAAGATCGATCAATATATATATATATATATGACACAGTATGTATTATTAGTTGATGCTATTTTATGTCGTACTTTTCTAGAACAAAAATAATAACAAACAATTTTAGCAATACTAATAAACGCTAGAGGGAGGCGTTAATATAGGACACAATATGTATTATTATTACTCGATGCTATTTTATTTCGTACTATTATAGAAGAAAATATTAAAAACAAATTTATTTATTTTTGAATTCATTTGTGGAAGAAAATAATAATAAAAATATTTAGCAATAAAAATAAACGCTAGAAGGAGGGGTATCCGCAGTGCGTACTATTTATAAAAGAAAATAATAAAAACATATACGCTAGAAGGAGGGGTTGAACCTCCGACCTTGTGGTTAACAGCCACACGCTCTAACCAACTGAGCTATTCCAGCTTTTTTATTTATTAGTGATAATATCATGAAATTAAACTCTTAAACCATTTACCAAGTTATTATACAATTAATATTTTAAGCTGTTTCAATTCTCAAATTTCCCCCTTTTTTTCACCTCAAAAGAGGAAAAGTAAAATTAAATAATAATAATAATAATAATAATAATAATAAAGAAAGAAATACAGAATAACTTTGAACTTTAGATGCCAATTTATAAGTGATTTTGTAGAAAAGTACAAAATCATATTTTAATAATTTCAAAAAAATGGAAATTAGAATATCATTTAATGATATTCAAAAAAATGGAAATTAGAATAAAAAAATATAGCATGCAACATTCTTACATTAAACTATTGATTGCCAATATTATGATTAGGTTGTCGTTTTACATATAAGTACTTTCTTCTATGTCTTGCTTCTTCTATGTTTTATTATTATTATTATTATTATTATTATTATTATTATTATTATTATAGATTAACAGCAAAGAATACAAAATTAAAATCTCCAAAACTAGCAACAGTTAAACGACATGCTTTATCCGTCGCTATCAGGGACATATAATATATATCTCGCTACACTCTAGACGACGTTTGACCGACATGCTTCCATCGCTAACTTTGGTGACAAATAATTATTTCATCGTTAATTCTGTTAACGACGAGCGATATCATAACGGAGTCAATCCACCATGAATCAAGACTATTACTATATATATTTAACAAATAAATATTTGTTAATATATTTACGGTTCTTCTCCATCGCTAATTGGCGCAATTTTTGTAGTAATTCTGAATTCGTGCTTCCAGTAAAAAAAATGTTGATTAGCTTAATGTTCTTCCATGTTTCAAAACAAGGTTTTGGCGGGTAGCAAATAATGCTTTATTCAAACTTTTTCACCTTTTATTCATTTAAAAACTTTTTCACCTTTTATTCATTTCCTCCATCTGTCACGATCAAAACTAATCGTTAGACACTACTAATATCTGATAGCAGATAGGGTAGCTTTGTACATCGGTTAACCAACTAGGAAGAACTATTCAACCTATAAGGCAATAAATGCTAACGATTAAAACCCATATCAAGACATTCTTAGTCTACCTAGGAATAAAACTCCTATTGCTATATTAAGCTATATGAGATACCATAGGTTTCTCTGCTCTAACTAAAACTCGAGCTAAACTTTAACCAGACTCTACTGTATTCTGAAGACGGAAAAAGAGATTCTGTTCTTCATAACAATTGAAGTTCAGAGTGTTAGGAATACGCAGGCGAAAACCATGCATAAAACGGAATTCTATCGAAGGAGTACGATTAAAACAAATTTACTGCATGATGCAGAAAATTTTCGCGATTGTAGCAACATTTCGAGAAAATGCCGATGACGAAATTGTGCACGCTATGGCTGCTGCCGATTTAGTATAACTATTACCTCCACGTATTCAGGTTGATGCTTATCATTCTGAAATCCCGGTCAACGGTCACGATATCGAAATTGTGATTGTGGTCGCTACACAAAGGTCGTGATACGATATCCACCTCCTTCATTCTTCATGGTCAACGTCGTTCTCGATCATCTTTACGCTCCACTCTCGACGCTCAAAACCAAAAACTAAAATCACATTCATGCTTCCTATCATTCTTTGTTTTCTTTCATTATGTGAGCATACTTCTTATATCGCTCACGCTCTTCTAAAGAGAATAGCATATTCTCATTATCAATATAAATTTCATAATTCCTAAGCATAATATCAAATCAACATCATAGTTCATTCATACATATTTGTACATATCATCTTGCTTTCATACATTCGCCTTTAATCTCCATAATTGCTTCAAAACATACATTTCAACTTAACCACTTGCACAATTACTATTCAATTTCAAAATTTTAAATTTTTTGAAAATCCTTACTCATAACCTTTCATTTCAATCATCATCACATTATAACTTTCCTTTTCCTTTTTCTTCAAAAGTCTTTTCAAACTTGATCATCATATAGAATTCTTCACTTCATAAGTTTAAAAGAAACTAGTTACCTTTTTCCAGTTGAGCTCGGTGTGATGGAGTGTTGAGAATAGCCAGTAGATTTTCTAGAAATCCAGTGACTCAATCTAGACTTAGTTTTAGAAGGAATTTGAGTTTCAAAGAGCAACTGCTCTGATACCACTCTGTCACGACCACACTCATGATAACCCGGAGTGAGCGGACTATTACTAGGAATAGTATTCATGGATACGGAAAACTATCACAACAAGGCTTATCACATGAGAATATAGAACTTAGGATCAAACATACACTTATAACATTTCGGATCAAAAGGTTTAAGCCAACAGATCCAAAGGATATTTCGATCTGAAGGTCTTCATAGTTCACATTATCTTATCATCCAACATAATAATAAAACAGTTCAGAGTTTCAGCGGAAAGTGTGTGAATACATATATGACGATATGTATTCAAGGTTAACAATTCCTAACAACATCAAGGACAATGGACTTCCTCAACACTTCTCCATCATCAGCATCCGAGCTCAACCTGCACATTTAAAAACAAACATGCAGGGCTAAGTACAAAATTTGTACCCAGTGGATTTATGCCGAAAACATTTTATTTTCTTTGAATTACTCTGCCAATATAATGGTAAGACACAAGGGTTTTATTTGAAAATGTCTTGTGCTTACTAAAATATTTTCATTAGTTCATAAAAGTTGCTTGGCCAAGCATTTTCTTGGTGTGCATGATCCGTATCCCTTATTATCATTCCATTATATTATCATAGTCGAAAGTCGTGAGGGAGGCCTCCCTCTACGACCCCGTGACCGGCCGTGAATTGTCCTTACAGCACACAGTCACCATCAGTGTACACGTTAATCCTAGCCAGGTATAAGCCTTCCCAAGATAGGATCCGATATCGATTTTTATTTATAAGTTGGGAATAACCCAACAACATCACATCATTCATGGATAGGATACGATACACAAAACTTAAACATTTTGGCGTGTAATCATTTAAACAATTTTATCCATAGTTGAAAAGCATCAAATAAAGACAGGTTGAAAAAAAAACAAAGTTGTTCTGCTTTTAATAATAAAGCCCACCGAAAATTTATTGTTCGCCTTTAACGCTCGCTTACTCGTCAACGCCCGGTGGTGCGTCGGTCGTTCACACCTTTATATAAAAGGATGTTTTTAGTACGTCGTTTACGTAATTCGAGACTTACAAAGTCTATATTAAGATTCGATATTTCATATCGATATGAATCAATTCTTTAATGAATTTAATTCGCTTCTCGACGCGTATCATCTTAACATTTGTCGCTTCTCGGTAGAGACGAGATATGTGTTGAAAATTACCAATTTACCCTTTTGGTAAATGGTTCGACTTTTTCTCACGTTTTTCGATTTCACGACTTCAAATATGAAATCCTTTCATATCAACGTGATGTCATTAGCAATTGAGGTGTATTACGCGTATTAGCGTATTTATCGAACGATTTAGACGTTGATTTCAAAAGTCAACAATTTTGACTTTTCTTAGTAATTTAATTACTAAGTCATACTTTAATATTAAATTCTTACGAAAATCAATTTTTAATTGATTTCTTTTTATAAACTGATTTAATATGTTTAAAAATAATTTTTTAAACATATCATTCATTATAAATAATGAATTTAAGGATTTAAAATCCTTATTTCAAATTTTAAAAATAGCTCACGGCTATTTTGTATTTTATCTACTAATTATTTTTCGAAAATTGCTCATAATTTCCAAATATGTCTAAAATAATATTAGACATATAATTTATTAGTAAAATTGATTAAAAAGGATTTAAAAATCCTTAAAAATTATTAGATATTCTCGGAAATTATAAGAAATTACCAAATAATATCCAATTTTTTTTCTAAATTTATATAGTGTATTATTATACACTATGGTCATTAATATGTCATAATATCAACCAAACTTTAATCAATCATCACCTTATTTAATCCATAAGGTCTCGGCATTTTTAAAACAAATGCCCAACAATTTTTCTAAAATTTCAATAAATTAATACAAGGTCCAAACATTAGTCCATGACATATTTATGTCATATAATTCATTATATGTCAATGTTATATCATACAATTATCCCCATAGCTCTCGGCCTCTTCATAGTTTTCATCAAACAATTTTATAAAATTTTCCAAAATCATTACATGTTCATAATTCATATTGTAGCAACATTACAACATAACAACCATCAAAACCAATTTTTTCATCACCATAGTGAGCTTAGCTCTTGGTTTATTTGAATAAAATAGGTAATTGATTTTCAAAATTTCCAATAACAACATAGAATGCATAAAACATATTCTAAGCTAATAATTTAACATTGCATGTACTAAATAAAAATCACACACCAACTTATATATATATATATATTGGCTTGGGTATTTTTTTTGAAATAATTGATAAAATTTTCTATAAATTCCAAACAATTTACAAGAAATATATATATCATCTTGAATCAACAATATATACTTTGCATGTTCTAAATGAAAATTATACATCAACTTATATATATATATATATATAGCTTCGGTCCTTTTTAAAAAAAAAAATAGATAGACATTTCTAAAAATTCTAATTAAATCATAGGGTATAAAATTCATGCTCTAGAGTAATAAAACATCATTGCATGTTATAAAATAAAATCATACACATATATATACATATATATGGCTCACGGTCATTTTGAGAATTAAAGGTAGGAATTTTTCTAAAATTTCAAATAAAAGGCTATGGACTCCCATAATATCATAGATTCACTATATGCAATTGCATGTCTTAAATAAAAATTCATCACCCACATAATATATATATAGGTCTCGGTTCTTATGAAAAAAATAGCAAGAGTGTTCTAAAAATTCTCAAATAATTTATATGCATTCTCAATACATCATAAATCAATAATATCACATTGCATGTTCAAAAGAAATTCATATGCTTACTCAATATTTTATATGCTCTCGGTTCCAAGAATAAACTGTTGGATTTGTATCTCGAAAGCGCTTTGGTTGAGCTTGTATACAATGTTTCTCGTTACCACCATTACAATCTCCTATCCGAATCAATACTTGATTGCATATATCTCGTGTCCCCTTATCTCATATATAAGTTAGATCATACAAGTGTGTAGAAGATCACGTAAGTCCGTATGATTGGTCAAGCTTAATGAGATATAAAAGTTTCACACCGAGACAACTTAAGGACGAGTTGTCGGTTTAGTCAGCAGATAGATAAGTGACTTGACTTAGTTGCTTGTCTATGCCGGTACGCCCCGCACGTATTGAAGGATCACAGTGAGATGTGTTCTTCTTTCGACCGTCGTGAAGAACCAAGATCTCGGTGACTTACGATGATCTAAACCTCGATAAGGTATTAGGTGAGTATGAGTTGTCGACCATCACTTTGACTTGTTATGAGTGAGGTTATATGTTCTAACCCAAGATTCTCCGCATCTTGGGTGGTGGCAATCTTCAGATGTCACGCTAGTTATCTCAGACGAGTCACCGTATCCGTTAAGGATGATGACGCCCCTTAAGGAGCTCAAAGGTTTATTGTACTAAACCCCGCAGTTGAGTTAGCTCAAGTACAATAATAAGGTTGAGTGGTACTACTTAAGAAATGAAGTTATTAATCGCTTTAAGCGATGATTGCTATAAATGATTAATGGACGCTCGATATCTTAAATACGGGATTCAGTAATGTCTAAGTGCAAGCCCGACTCAACTTCGTAATAAAGGGGTAAGTCAAGATTCTTTCTCTAGTGGCATGATCGAATGTTTATAAATTAATTTATGTTCGGTGAACATAAGATAATTAATTTATTTGAGGCCCATCTTTATTCCTTGCATTTGATCCCTGGGCTGGCCCATCCAGGCCCGTAGCACTGTGGAAATCGGCGCCCCTATAGCTCTCAAAGGAAAGATTTTATTCTCTTTATCCTGCAAGGATATTATTATATTTATGGTATATGCATAGATCCTTTCCATATAAGATTATGGTAATAATCCTGAGAGTATGGAAATAATCCTGAGAGTATGGAAATAATCCTGAGATTATGGTAATTTTCCATATAGGATTATGGTAATTTCCATATAGGATTATGGTAATTTCCATATAGGGTTATGGTAATTTCCATATGGGATTAAGGTAGTGCATTATAAATATAAGGTATGAGATAAAGTCTAGGTTAATGCTCACACAACTAACCTATAATTTTCGGCCATCATCTTTTTGATACTCTCGAAAATTGTGAGAGCTCGGGGGATTTTCCGGTGCATTCTCCATAGATCGTCCTCACTCGACGTTGGAGATTGGGCAATCGGATACGACCCGAAGGTTAAAGCACGAGTCCGATCCGTTCGATCCATTCATCTCGTTCCATCGACCTCTTCAGATCCAAAGGTAAACACGTGAAAACCCCTACGTGTTGCGATTAATTATATAGACGCATGCTAGGTTTATAATCAATGTATGGTGAATTAAATATCCAAGATGGATCCTCGGGGCGAGGGCTAAACATATGTTTTCCCTACATAAACATAGCATAGATCTTTCTAAAATTTTCAAATAACTACCATATACATATATAACATCATAAATCATAGATTCAAACCATACAACCTCTCATAGGTCTCGCCCTTTCATAAGTTTTTCATACATATTTGAATAAATTTTAAAACATGCTCAAAGCTTCACAACATATTGCTACATATCATTAGTACACATTATAGCCATGGATTGAAAATCTTTGAACAAAACCTAACATGCAATACTTTTGAAAAACAAGAACACATACCTAATCCCTTTCTTAACATTTATACACATGCAATAGCAAAAGATTAGCAACTAAGATCATCAAGAACACATGCAAGAACTAGACTATTTCTTCGAAAATTTTCGAAGAACCAAGAACAAAATCAAGCTCTTGATCGACACCTACCTTGTTGGTATAGATTAAATTGACAAGGTACAAGGTATTGATGTGTGGTATGGAGGAACAGAAGAAGAAAATCAAGTTTGGTAATGGGGGATGAAGCTCTCGGCTATGGCTGTTTTTGGGAGAGGAAGATGAAGTTTGAGAGAGAAGGGGAAGTGTTGAGTGTAGGATGTTTGAGTGAGGAATGAAGAATGAAATAAAAACTAAATATACTCCCCTTATCCCCTCACTCGGTCCACCCTCCCAATACACATAAGGGACTCTTCAACTTTTAATAATATTCTATGTAGGTAGTGGAGGTTAATCATTGTTATCTTACACACAATCTTCTTGAAAATAGCTACAATACATCATTAGTGGGAGATTTGATGATATAAAATCTGAATATATACATATATATATATGCATGTAAGAGTGATAGAATTAAAAATACACTTTGTTATACACATATATATTATACACGGCTTTTATGCCTAAAGCACATTAAATAATTTAATTTCATGCTAAACATAAATATATACATCATATAATATAATTTAGATGATAATTAATATCATAGGTTAATTAAATAGCATAAGTGAAGAAAATAAAATAATTCAACCTTGTGCACATAAAAATGGCTATCGGCCATTTGGCTAAACTATAGGTTAAATGTTTTATTTCATATCATTTATAGGTATGTACACCTTGGTATATGATTTAAATGATAATTAATAGCATAGGATGATTAAAAGATGTTATTTGCAAAATAAAAACCCTAGTTTTCGAGAATTAGGGTTTTTCGAAAACTATGTTGTGATTTTTATTAAATCTAATGTTCAAGCATTAATTAAATGCTTAATAATACTGTAATATCATAAAAATATCATAGGAAATAAATTCCTATAGTTTCTTGATCATTAAAACCATCGTTCGTTTCATCTTTAAACGTTGACGTTTGAAAACGTCTCAAAACGTTACGTATCGTTTCATCTTTGAATTGGTCGTAAATAATCGTAATCCCACTATTAAAATATTCCATTAATAATGGAATATAATTCTAAGCTTGATTGCTTAGAAAATATCGTGAAATTTCAACAGTCGATATGTATTCGACGTTAAAAATGTATTGCCGATAAAATTTAAAACCTTCGTTTCTTACATTCATGAATTTGAGTGAATGTGTAACAGGAAATCATTCCTTCGTAAATAATTGAAATCATATTCGATTTCAAATTTGATTTGATTTCACGCGAAATTTATTTTACGGGTTTTAAAGACCGTAATTAGCTTTTTAAAGCTGCGGGTTATTACATCCTACCCCTTAAAAGAAATTTCATCCCGAAATTTGTATACCTTAAAAGAATAACTGGGTATCGTTCCTTCATCGCATCTTCTAGTTCCCACGTAGCTTCTTGTCGGTGGTGGTTCCACAACACTTTGACCAGTGAAATTGATTTGTTTCTCAATTGTTGAACTTTATGGTCTATTATTGCCGTAGGTTCCTCTTCATAGCTCATGTCTGAGTTTAGAACTACGTCGTCTTGACGGATCACGTGTTTTGGGTCGTACACATATTTTCTTAATTGAGATACGTGAAAAACATTATGCACATTTCCCAAGTTTGGCGGAAGAGCCAACTTATAGGCTATTGGGCCTATTCTTTCTAGGATCTCATATGTTCCTATGAAACGGGGTCTTAGTTTTCCTTTCACACCAAATCTTATGATCCCTTTCGATGGAGACTTTGAGAAACACTTTGTCTCCAATTTCAAACTGCACTCCGATCTGCGCAGACATTAGCGTAGGATTTACATCTATTTTGAGTTTCTTTTATTCTTTGTCTAATCTGTCGAACGATTTCAATCATTTCATTCACTGCTTCTGGCCCTATTACTTTCCTTTCACCCACTTCATCCCAAGAAAGTGGTGATCTACACTTTCGCCATACAAAGCTTCAGATGGGGCCATATCAATCGTCGCTTGATAGCTATTATTGTAGGCAAACTCAATAAGAGGTAAAATTTCTTCCCATTTTGCACCTCGATCCAAGATCTACGGGTCTCAAGATATCTTCTAGAGTTTGGATTGTCCTTTCTGACTGCCCATCAGTTTGTGGGTGAAATGTTGTACTGAAGTTCAACTTTGTTCCCAATTCTCTTTGTAGGCTCACCCAAAATCTCGATGTGAACTTGGAGTCTCTATCTGATGTAATAGATTTTGGTACTCCATGTAGTCGTATAACTTCCTTTACATATATTTGGGCTAGTTTATCAGCTCCATATGTGTTCTGAATTGGTAGAAAATGAGCGCACTTGGTGAGTCTATCCACTATTACCCATATGGTAGTGTTTCCTTTTCTGGACTTGGGTAAATCTGTAACGAAATCCATCGTTATTTCATCCCACTTCCACTCAGGTATACCCAACGGTTGTAACTTTCCGTAGGGACGTTGATGTAAAGCTTTTACTTGTTGGCAAACAAGGCAACGTTCTACAAAAGAAGCTATGTCTCGTTTCATGCCTTCCCACCAGAACTTTTCCTTTAGATCTTGGTACATCTTTGTATTGCCTGGGTGGGCGGTGTAAGGTGTATCATGAGCCTCACTCATTATGTCGTTCCGAATCTCAGCATCATCAGGAATACATATTCTCCCTTCAAACATTAAAGCATTATCTGATGCTTCATGGAAATCTTTCAATTCGCCAATTCTTACCCTTCCTCTTATCTTTTCTAACTTTTCCTCCATCCTTTGTCTCTCAATGATCCTTTTTCTTAAATCAGGTGTCATGGTGAGTGTAGCGATACAGCTCACGATCGTCTCTGGCTGTTCAACCAATTCAATTCTTAATTTGCTGAACTCCTCAATGAGTTTATCTTCTTGCGTAAGGAGACATCCCAATTTAGTTTGATTTTTACGACTCAAAGCGTCAGCTACTACATTCGCTTTACCTGGGTGATAGTTAATACCACAGTCGTAATCTTTTACTAGTTCGAGCCATCTTCTCTGCCTCATGTTTAGATCTCTCTGTTCGAAGAAGTATTTCAAACTTTTATTATCTGTATAAATTTCACATCTCACTCCGTAGAGATGGTGTCTCCATATTTTCGGTGCATGAACCACGCCGCTAATTCTAAATCATGTGTTGGGTAGTTCACTCATGTGGTCTAAGTTGCCGGACGCGTGATGCTATTACTTTTCCGTCTTGCATCAAAACGCAACCTAGTCCGTTCTTCGAGGCGTCAGTATAAACCACATATTGTTTGTCGATTCGCATCGCTAGCACTGGTGCACTTGTTAACTTTTCTTTGAGTTTTTGAAAACTCGCCTCACATTCGTCACCCAGTGTACTTAACTCCCTTTCAAGTAGTTGGGTCATTGGTCTTGCTATTTTAGAGAATCCTCAATGAATCTCTGTAATAACCACCAACCCTAGAAAACTCGGATCTCATTTCGAGTTCGCGGTGATTTCCACTCTTGACCGCTTCACTTTGGTGGATCCACCTTGATTCCATCGGCAGACACGATGTGTCCTACGAACATTACTTCCTTCAGCCAAAATTCGCATTTGCTAAACTTAGCAAATAATCTTTCATTCCTCAAAGTTTGTAACACCATCCTTAGATGTTCCTTATGGTCTTCCTAGTTTTTCGAATAGATGAGAATATCATCTATGAAAACCAAGACAAACTTGTCTAAGTATGGATGAAACACTCGATTCATGAGGTCCATAAATACAGCTGGTGCATTAGTTAACCCAAACGGCATAACCACGAATTCATAATGGCCATATCTTGTTCGGAATGCAGTTTTAGCTATGTCTTCAGGCCGTACTTTGAGTTGATGGTATCCTGACTTGAGATCAATCTTTGAGAATATGCCCGCTCCTCTTAATTGATCAAACAAATCGTCGATTCTTGGTAAAGGATATTTGTTCTTGAGCGTCATCTTGTTCAACTCTCGATAGTCTATACACATCCTTAAAGATCCATCCTTCTTCTTAACAAACAATACAGGCGCTCCCCAAGGCGAAACACTAGGTCTAATGAAACCTAGGTCCAACAGTTCTTGGATTTGGATTTTCAGTTCTTCCAATTCCTTTGGGGCCATTCTGTAGGGTGCCTTTGACACTGGAGCCGATCCTGGTTCCAAGTCGATGGTAAATTCCAATTGTCTATCAGGAGGTAATCCTGGTAGATCCTTAGGAAATACATCCGAAATTCACGACAATTTCTATGTCTTCTACCTTCAGTTCCGGCTTTTCTTCTCCGTTCAGATAAACGAGAAAAGCATGGTATCCCTTCTTATTCATCATTTTCCTCGCCTTCAATGCGGATACAATCGGGACTCTCTTTCCCATGCTAATTCCATGGAAGTGCGTTGCTTCTTGTCCAGGAAAATGAAATGATATTTTCCTTTCCTTGCAAAGAATCGTGGAGTGGTTTGCAGCTAACCAGTCCATTCCTAGGATTATATCTACGTCACCCATGGGTATTATGTTCAAATTATTTGCCAGAACCCTAAATGATCCTAAGTTCAACTCTAGGTTCGAGCAGAAATGTGTAACAGTCATAATCCCTCCTATAGGTGAAGAGATTCTCATATCCTGATTTGCTTTTATAGCACTAAGTCCCAACAGATCTACGCATGATTTTGCTATGAAGGAGTGCGAAGCACCCGTGTCGAACAATACTATAACAGGCATGTTGAGAAGGATTCTCATACCGCCAGTTTCCCTATTCCTGTTCGTTTTGTCGCGGTGCAAAGCATATGCCCTAGCTCGGGTAGCTGCGGTGACGTTGTACTTGCCTTTCTTTGAAATTTATTCGTTGTTATGGGCCGCTGTCACCGACGTTGCCGTGGTGGTTGTTGTCTTCGTTGCTGAGGTGGTTGCCACTGCTGCATTGTATTCTTTGTTGTGTGGCTGCTTGCCATTGTTATTCCGCAGATTGTTGTGGAGGTTGTTGCCATTGTTGCGGTTGTATTCTTTGTTGAGGTTGGGGCTGAAATTGAATAGCCCTCCGGTTGGACATTACCGGGTTGGTTCGGCCACGTTGTTTCGAACGTACCCCGGACAAAAATTTGCATAATGTCCTTTCATACCACACCTAAAACAGTTCCCGCTGCCCGCCATGCACATTCCCGTGTGCATCTTTCGGCACTTTGGGCACGGAAGAGCCCTTCTTTGTTCTTGTGGTCCTCTCGTTGGAGGAACAAATGCTAGCTTCCTCCATCCTTGCCCTTGGCTTGCTGAACTCCCTTGCCACTGTTGTTTGTTATTTTTGTTCTCAAAATTTCCCTTGCTACTGTTACTAAAACTGGTATCCCATTTCCTCTTTCCCCTATCCATCGTATTCTACATCTGAGCTAATGTCGGCTTATCATCTGGCATTGCTGCCTCAATGTCTAGAGCTCGTGTAAGAGCCTCTGTATAAGTCATGTCTCCAAGACCAGCGAGAGACATTCTTATTTCTGGCCTTAATCCTGACCTAAATTTTTCTGCCATTTTTAGGTCCGTGTCCACTTGATCCAGTGCATATCTAGACATTTCACAAAATGTGCGATCGTAATCAGTTACCGACATCTTTTCCTGCTTTAACAAGAAAAATTCATGTTCCTTCTTCTTCTTATAACTTTTCGGTACATACTTATCATACACTTCCCTTTTAAAATCTTCCCATGTTAACTCTTCCATCTGCTCTGCTGTGAAGGTTTTCTTTCTGGCCTCCCACCAGAAATCAGCAGGTCCATTTAACTGAAAGGCTACACATGATAGTCTTTCTTGTACTGTGCACCTTAAAAATGTGAAAATCCTTTCAATAGTTCTCATCCACTGCTCAGCATCTTCTGGACTACCTTTCCCATTGAAGGTATGAGGGTTTTGTCTTAAGAATAATTCCTCTATCCTGCGATCAGGTTGAGGTGGAGGTGGTTGAGGTATAGCCTGTTCCTCTTGCTCAGGAGTTCTACCTCTTCTCCTAGGTCTGCCTCTGCCCCTTACTCCTCGTTCAGGGTCTTGTCTAGGAGGCATTCTGTTATGTAAAATATATCATTAGCATCATGCATCATTTTTTTTTTATAACTTGAATATGTACAATTTCATTATTGCCTTTTTGGAAACAATAACTTAAATAAAACATTTCATTCTTATCATACACAATTTTGTTGCAAAAGCCTGTCGGTATATATATATATATATATATATATATATATATATATATATATATATATATATATATATATATATATATATATATAATTGCAAAAGCACCATAGGTAAAGTACTTTGCAAACAAAAGTCATTACATCGGGGATTACTTACATGATTACTTCCAAAACATTTCAAAAGAAAAGAGCCATACACATATCGGCTTTAAGGCTTTACAAAAATAAAAGTCATGCACAATGGCTTTATAGCCTTACAAAAATCCAGTTCCCTTGTCGTCCAAGTTCTTCAAAAACATAATTAAAACATACATAAAATAAATAACATAATCCTTCAAATTTTTACATCAACATCAATATCAACATCAACTCCTCGAGTCTTCCTCATCCTCCTCGGGATCCTCTTCCTCTTCGTCCGAGTCATCATACGCCATATACTCTAGAGGGTCCAGCTCCATTACTCTCTACCATAGGAATGTCCCGCAATGGACCATAATCCACACGAATCGGACTATAGCTGTCATGGATTGGGTTATACCCATCAAGGTACCGTCACATCGATCCGCTACTGTCGACGGAAACTCTCGATGGCGGTGGGGTGCGCCATCGGTGGTAGAGGCGGGAGTGGTGAACGACCGGTGTCCAAACATCGAAGGGGAAAGCAGGGCTCCCAAGGCTCTAGGTCTGGCCGCTCGTCCGCTCGACGCAGTGCGCCTCGTCAATCCGATATCGAGGCACCACTGGGTCGACTATCCGTGGAACCTCGGTATACAGCCACTCAGGTGACTCATCACGCCATGTATACTCCCGTGGAGGGAGATAAGGTCCTCTCGGTGCTGCGCCATAAATGCTATATACATATGTCAGGTGGCTGATGAACCTGGGTAGATCGCCTATCAAATCATACCCTCTAGTCACACGGTAAATGTAGTCTTCGGAAACTTCACGAGCATAGTCTTCCCAATCACATGGGAGTATGGTAAGAAGACGTTTGATGCCATCATAGTCCGTCACGCCATATGCTCTGGCGTTCCTCCACTGCCTAAGATAGTACATCAAGAACTCTCCTAGATCTTCGCCGGCACACATCCAGCTTTCCCGGTAGATACGGATAGTCTCCTCGGAAGTCGGGTCAGGTCCTATCCTCCTCCTCGCAATGTAGCACATTTCCTCCATCTGTCACGATCAAAACTAATCGTTAGACACTACTAATATCTGATAGCAGATAGGGTAGCTTTGTACATCGGTTAACCAACTAGGAAGAACTATTCAACCTATAAGGCAATAAATGCTAACGATTAAAACCCATATCAAGACATTCTTAGTCTACCTAGGAACAAAACTCCTATTGCTATATTAAGCTATATGAGATACCATAGGTTTCTCTGCTCTAACTAAAACTCGAGCTAAACTTTAACCAGACTCTACTGTATTCTGAAGACGGAAAAAGAGATTCTGTTCTTCATAACAATTGAAGTTCAGAGTGTTAGGAATACGCAGGCGAAAACCATGCATAAAACGGAATTCTATCGAAGGAGTACGATTAAAAACAAATTTACTGCGCAGTGCAGAAAATTTTCGCGATTGTAGCAACATTTCGAGAAAATGCCGATGACGAAATTGTGCACGCTATGGCTGCTGCCGACGTAGTATAACTATTACCTCCACGTATTCAGGTTGATGCTTATCATTCTGAAATCCCGGTCAACGGTCACGCATATCGAAATTGTGATTGTGGTCGCTTACACAAAGGCTGTGATACGATATCCACCTCCTTCATTCTTCATGGTCAACGTCGTTCTCGATCATCTTTACGTTCCACTCTCGACGTTCAAAACCAAAAACTAAAATCACATTCATGCTTCCTATCATTCTTTTGTTTTCTTTCATTATGTGAGCATACTTCTTATATCGTCTACGTTCTTCTAAAGAGAATAGCATATTCTGTTATCAATATAAATTTCATAATTCCTAAGCATAATATCAAATCAACATCATAGTTCATTCATACATATTTGTACATATCATCTTGCTTTCATACATTCGTCTTTAATCGCCATAATTCGTTTCAAAACATACATTTCAACTTAACCACTTCGTACAATTACTATTCAATTTCAAAATTTTAAAATTTTTTGAAAATCCTTACTCATAACCTTTCATTTCAATCATCATCACATTATAACTTTCCTTTTCCTTTTTCTTCAAAAGTTTTTTCAAACTTGATCATCATATAGAATTCTTCACTTCATAAGTTTAAAAGAAACTAGTTACCTTTTTCCAGTTGAAGTCGGTGTGATGGAGTGTTGAGGATAGCCAGTAGATTTTCTAGAAATCCAGTGACTCAATCTAGATTTAGTTTTAGAAGGAATTGGAGTTTCAAAGAGCAATGCGCCTCGATACCACTGTCACGACCACACTCATGATAACCCGGAGTGAGCGGACTATTACTAGAATAGTATTCATGGATACGGAAAACTATCACAACAAGGCTTATCACATGAGAATATAGAACTTAGGATCAAACATACACTTATAATATTTCGGATCAAAAGGTTTAAGCCAGCGGATCCAAAGGATATTACGATCCAAGGTCTTCATAGTTCACATTATCTTATCATCCAACATAATAATAAAAGCAGTTCGAGTTTCAATGAAAGTGTGTGAATACATATATGACGATATGTATTGAGGTTAACAATTCTAACAACATCAAGGACAATGGACTTCTCAACACTTCTCCATCATCAAGATCCGGCTCAACCCGCACATTTAAAACAAACATGCGTGGCTAAGTACAAAATTTGTACCCGATGGATTTATGCGAAAACATTTTATTTTCTTTGAATTACTCGCGATATAATGGTAAGACACAAGGGTTTTATTTGAAAATGCTCAGGCTTACTAAAATATTTTCATTAGTTCATAAAAGTTGCTTGCGAGCATTTTCTTGGTGTGCATGATCCGTATCCCTTATTATCATTCCATTATATTATCATAGTCGAAAGTCGTGAGTGAGGCCTCCTCTACGACCCCGTGACCGCCGTGAATTGTCCTTACAAGACACGGTCACCATCGGACGTACGTTAATCTAGCTGTATAAGCCTTCCGGCATAGGATCCGATATCGATTTTTATTTATAAGTTGGGAATAACCCAACAACATCACATCATTCATGGATAGGATACGATACACAAAACGTAAACATTTTGGCAGGTAATCATTTAAACAATTTTATCCATAGTTGAAAAGTACTGTAAATAAAGACAGTTGAAAAAGAGCAGCAAAGTTGTTCTGTTTTTAATAATAAAGCCCACCTGAAAATTTATTGTTCGTCTTTAACGTTCGCTTACTCGTCAACGTCCAGCTGGTGCGTCAGCGTCCACACCTTTATATAAAAAGGATGTTTTTAGTACGTCGTTTACGTAATTCGAGACTTACAAAGTCTATATTAAGATTCGATATTTCATATCGATATGAACTGAATTCTTTAATGAATTTAATTCGTTTCTCAGACGCGTATCATCTTAACATTTCTCGTTTCTCGGTAGAGACGAGATATGTGTTGAAAATTACCAATTTACCCCTTTTGGTAAAGGGTTCGACTTTTTCTCACGTTTTTCGATTTCACGACTTCAAATATGAAATCCTTTCATATCAACGTGATGTCATTAGCAATTGAGGTGTATTACGCGTATTAGCGTATTTATCGAACGTATTTCGTACGTTGATTTCAAAAGTCAACAATTTTGACTTTTCTTAGTAATTTAATTACTAAGTCATACTTTAATATTAAATTCTTACGAAAATCAATTTTTAATTGATTTCTTTTTATAAACTGATTTAATATGTTTAAAAATAATTTTTTAAACATATCATTCATTATAAATAACGAATTTAAGGATTTAAAATCCTTATTTCAAATTTTAAAAATAGCTCACGGCTATTTTGTATTTTATCTACTAATTATTTTTCGAAAATTGCTCATAATTTCCAAATATGTCTAAAATAATATTAGACATATAATTTATTAGTAAAATTGATTAAAAAGGATTTAAAAATCCTTAAAAATCAGTAGATATTCTCGGTAATTATAAGAAATTACCAAATAATATCCAATTTTTTTTTCTAAATTTATATAGTGTATTATTATACACTATGGTCATTAATATGTCATAATATCCACCAAACTTTAATCAATCATCACCTTATTTAATCCATAAGGTCTCGGCATTTTTAAAACAAATGCCCAACAATTTTTCTAAAATTTCAATAAATTAATACAAGGTCCAAACATTAGTCCATGACATATTTATGTCATATAATTCATTATATGTCAATGTTATATCATACAATTATCCCCATAGCTCTCGGCCTCTTCATAGTTTTCATCAAACAATTTTATAAAATTTTCCAAAATCATTACATGCTCATAATTCATATTGTAGCAACATTACAACATAACAACCATCAAAACCAATTTATTCATCACCATAGTGAGCTTAGCTCTTGGTTTATTTGAATAAAATAGGTAATTGATTTTCAAAATTTCCAATAACAACATAGAATGCATAAAACATATTCTAAGCGAATAATTTAACATTGCATGTACTAAATAAAATCACACACCAACTTATATATATATATAAGTTCGGTATTTTTTGAAATAATTGATAAAATTTTCTATAAATTCCAAAAATTTACAAGAAATATATATATCATCTTGAATCAACAATATATACTTTGCATGTTCTAAATGAAAATTATACATCAACTTATATATATATATATATAGCTTCGGTCCTTTTAAAAAAAAAATAGATAGACATTTCTAAAAATTCTAATTAAATCATAGGGTATAAAATTCATGCTCTAGAGTAATAAAACATCATTGCATGTTATAAAATAAAATCATACACATATATATACATATATATGGCTCACGGTCATTTTGAGAATTAAAGGTAGGAATTTTCTAAAATTTCAAATAAAAGGCTATGGACTCCATAATATCATAGATTCACTATATGCAATTGCATGTCTTAAATAAAATTCATCACCCACATAATATATATATAGGTCTCGGTTCTTATGAAAAAATAGCAAGAGTGTTCTAAAATTCTCAAATAATTTATATGCATTCTCAATACATCATAAATAAATAATATCACATTGCATGTTCAAAAGAAATTCATATGCTTACTCAATATTTTATATGCTCTCGGTTCCAAGAATAAACATAGCATAGATCTTTCTAAAATTTTCAAATAACTACCATATACATATATAACATCATAAATCATAGATTCAAAACCATACAACCTCTCATAGGTCTCGGCCCTTTCATAATTTTTTCATACATATTTGAATAAATTTTTAAAACATGCTCAAAGCTTCACAACATATTGCTACATATCATTAGTACACATTATAGCCATGGATTCGAAAATCTTTGAACAAAAACCTTACATGCAATACTTTTGAAAAACAAGAACACATACCTAATCCCTTTCTTAACATTTATACACATGCAATAGCAAAAGATTAGCAACTAAGATCATCAAGAACACATGCAAGAACTAGACTATTTCTTCGAAAATTTTCGAAGAACCAAGAACAAAATCAAGCTCTTGATCGACACCTACCTTGTTGGTATAGATTAAATGGACAAGGTACAAGGTATTGATGTGTGGTATGGAGGAAGAGAAGAAGAAAATCAAGTTTGGTAATGGGGGATGAAGCTCTCGGCTATGGCTGTTTTTGGGAGAGGAAGATGAAGTTTGAGAGAGAAGGGGAAGTGTTGAGTGTAGGGTGTTTGAGTGAGGAATGAAGAATGAAATAAAACTGAATATACTCCCCTTATCCCCCTCACTCTCGGTCCACCCCTCCCAATACACATAAGGACTCTTCAACTTTTAATAATATTCTATGTAGGTAGTGGAGGTTAATCATTGTTATCTTACACACAATCTTCTTGAAAATAGCTACAATACATATTTGATGATATAAAATCTGAATATATACATATATATATGCATGTAAGAGTGATAGAATTAAAAATACACTTTGTTATACACATATATATTATACACGGCTTTTATGCCTAAAGCACATTAAATAATTTAATTCCATGCTAAACATACATATATACATCATATAATATAATTTAGATGATAATTAATATCATAGGTTAATTAAATAGCATAAGTGAAGAAAATAAAATAATTCAACCTTGTGCACATAAAAATGGCTATCGGCCATTTGGCTAAACTATAGGTTAAATATTTTATTTCATATCATTTATAGGTATGTACACCTTGGTATATGATTTAAATGATAATTAATAGCATAGGATGATTAAAAGATGTTATTTGCAAAATAAAAACCCTAGTTTTCGAGAATTAGGGTTTTTCGAAAACTATGTTGTGATTTTTATTAAATCTAATGTTCAAGCATTTATTAAATGCTTAATAATACTGTAATATCATAAAATATCATAGGAAATAAATTCCTATAGTTTCTTGATCATTAAAACCATCGTTCGTTTCATCTCTAAACGTTGACGTTTGAAAACGTCTTAAAACGTTACGTATCGTTTCATCTTTGAATTTGTCGTAAATAATCGTAATCCCACTATTAAAATATTCCATTAATAATGGAATATAATTCTAAGCTTGATTGCTTAGAAAATATCGTGAAATTTCAACGATGATATGTATTCGACGTTAAAATGTATTAGATAAAATTTAAAACCTTCGTTTCTTACATTCACGAATTTGAGTGAATGTGTAACAGGAAATCATTCCTTCGTAAATAATTGAAATCATATTCGATTTCAAATTTGATTTGATTTCACGGCGAAATTCTATTTTACGGGTTTTAAAGACCGTAATTAGGCTTTTAAAACTGCGGGTTATTACAATAAAACGACTTCATGAAAAGTGTTTGGCAAAATAAGCTTCTAAACAACTTATAAGTTGTGAAAATAAGCTTCAACACCTTATAAGCTCCCTTAAAATAAGTAGCTCAACCCCAACTTATTTTTTCATAAGCTATTAAGTAATATTGAATTTACCAAAATAACCTTACTATGGTTCGTTATTTTTCACATATACACTATCGATTTCACCTCTTGTCAATTTTCTCTCTCTAACTATGATTTTCTTTCTCTAACTCACGATTCTTTCTCTAGTTTATAAGCTCAATTATCCAAACACTTTGACAACTTATAAGCTCTTGAAACTTTATGTTTTATAAGCTCTTGAAACATCTTATAAACTCTTTAAAATAAACTTAGTCAAACACTCCCTTAGTCAGTTCATTCGTGGTTTTCTATATGAAATTTGAATGAAAGAACCTCAAAGATTCCGCAGAAAGTGATTTACATATCATTTTTAAGCCTAACAATATTCTCATAAAATTCCTAAGTATGTTCATCATATCTTCTCCACTTATTTTTCTTAGTTAAACTTGATTTAGATTCCACTATCTAGATGATTATGCGATCCCTAAAAATCCATTCCTTATCCTAGCAATAATGAACAATTAAATAAGCAGAAGATAGTTAAAGTTGAAAAATAAGCAGAAGATATCTGCTTGAAATTAACCTTTTGACTTATTTTATACTTGATCACTTGTTTTAGATATTTAATTATGGGATAATTATAGTTTATGTTCCAATTTTGATGAGATTTTGAAACATGTCCCCAACTTTAGTTAATACATTAAAATGTCCTCAACTTTGACAAGATTTTGAAAAATGTCCTCAACTTTGACGATATTTTAAAAAATGTCCCAATTTCGAGTTTCCGTCGATGGAATGCTACGTCAGTTCGCTGGATTCTCGTGTGAGTTATAGCTGAAATCACTCAGCATTCCATCTCATGTGAGTTATAACTCAATTGACTCAACATTCTATCGTCGGAAACTCTGGAATCGGGTATTTTTTTAAAATATCATCAAAGCTGGAGATATTTTTTAAAATATCGTCAAAGTTTGAGACGTTTTAGTATATTAACTAAAGTTGATATATTTTTTAAAATTTCGTCCAACTACACAAACTATCATTACCCCTTTAATTAATTATTGATTCACTCAACACAAATCCATACTATACAGATTGTTACTTAGAAATTAGACGATTATAGATTAGTAATTTACTTAGTTTGAATTTTTTTAAATTCATTCTGAATCAATTAGTCTGATTAATCACATTTTAAATGTTACCCTAGAAAAAGCATATCTTAGATGTGTTATGGTTCATACGAATTTATTGAATACCCAGCTATAGATCATAATGAAAAATCATATTTAGTTTGACGAAAGTCCTACATTCGTATATATCAGTTAAAATACTAATCATGAAAAGTAAACAATCTTAGGTAGTGTTTACTTTTCATGATTAGTATTTTGAAAGATTGATTATTTGATGGATTAAATGTGTGATAAGATACTTTTTATCTATCAATCCTTTGTTTACTACAAATGATTAGTGAAGGATTAAACATGGGATAAATAATTCTCCTTTTATTTGGATGATTATTTCAATCCTACCTATATTGGTTGAATTAAAATTAATGAAGAACAATTCAAATGATTAAAATAATCTCGGGCTTTGGGATATCCTCAAATATTAATCCTTAAAAGTAAACACTTGATTAGGTTGGATTAATTTTATCTATCCAACCTAATCATGCAAAGTAAACATTACCTTAGTGATTATATGTCTATAACTTACTTTTTCTTTTGAAAAAAAATTGGGTAATGCTCTCTCTCACCATCCACGCAGGTCAAGTCCAACCCGGTATACGACTTGCTACCCGTCATATATATAGATGATAATTATTTTTGATAAAAGTAATAATTCTTCTAAATAGAAGTGATAATTTTTTTTCCAATAAAAGACACGGCGCTTATGAATAGAAATGATTGTATATATGATTAAAAGTGATGATTGTTCTAAATAAAAGTTATACTTCTTATGAATAAAAGTGACAGTTGTTCTAAAAAAAATTACATATATTTTTGCCAAGTATCTAATACATAAAGTGACAGTTTTATAAATAAAAGTTACAATTGATTTCCTTTGTGTGTGTGTGTTTTTTTTTTGTCTTTTACTATGAAGATAAAATTCAAATAAAATAATAGTTAATCGAAATAAAAATGACAATATTAATGAACTAATGACTATTCTCATAAATAAAAGTAAATAAGTTGGATCTGATCCCAACCCGACTCATGTGCATGGTGAGAAAAAGCACACATTAGTACACCTCTTTTGTTTTTGGTTAGCTCAATTTAGAAAATATTATTTGGGACGTTAACACTTTTAAGTTACGATTGGAGGCGAGGTAAGAGTCCAAGAAAAGTTATAAGTAGAGCTGGCAAAAGGGGCGGGTCGGATTGGTCCGGCCCGAAATGCTATCGGGCTGAAAATATGGTAGCTAGCCCAGCCCCATCTGGGCCATAGGGCCAAACCCGCCCAATATTTAATTTAATAAAATATTATTTTTAATTTCAAAAAAATATGATAACAATAAATAAATTAAATCTACTAACATCAATTTCAAAGTAAATAAGATAAATTACGTCTAATAGCATCAATTCCAAAGTAAATAAAATAAATTAAGTCTACTAACAAGTCTAACATCAATTTCAATGTAAATAAGATAAACTTAAAGTTTCAAATATCATCAAACATCAAATGTAAAATATTAAAACTTTAAATGTGTGGGCGGGCTTTTAGGCCGTTAACCCGGCTTTTTCATTTAAAGCCGGTCACCCGATGGGCTATGTGGGCGGGCTTTTTAGGCCCGATTTTTTTTGGGTCACTATTTTCACGAGCTCAACCCTATCCTAATTTCGGGTACCTCGGGCCGGCCCATCGGGCCAGGCCAATTTTGTCGGCTCTAGTTATAAGTACCGACTAAAATAAAAAAGAAAAATAAAGATTTTGTAGACAATAATTGTAAGGTATAAGTAATACAACAAACACTTGCATCTATTGGTGTTATAATTAAAAGTTGAAATTCTTTGCATCAAAATAAAACATGTATTCATAATAAATCTGATGTTTAAAATTTTATATTAATATCATGGAAACAAGTCCCATACGCATGTGTAGTCGAATAGGATAAACATACTAACCTAAAGAATCAAGGCAAAAAGAGAAGAAAAACAGTTGCTTTTTTAATGGGGAACATATACAAGTGGAATGCAAAATCCTAAAGATCAATGAAATATTGAGGATCCTATGGATTTCTTTCTTTTCTTCGCTCCCTATGTATAAAAGTTGTAATATGTTTTGGGAATATTGGTTGAAATTCAAATTTACAGTAGTAATTGTTATGGAATATTTAGTATCGTATAATAATATTAAGAACTTAAGGAATGCTGCTCTTTTTATTATTTGGATATTGTATTTTAGGAGCGGTATAGGAAATTGAATTATTATAAGAAATAACACGTTGGCTATTATGCAATATGTCTATTAATTACTTTTTGTGGGAGTGTTAATTTGTGCACTATTGGACGTATATATATTTGTGCTTGCTTCAGACGTGATTTTGTTAAATTATTTACGGCATGTCCGCTACTTAGAAATAGTTCATAATTCGTGTATGTGGGACGGCCTAGTGATAAAGCGGGTTCATGTGGTAAAAATGTTACAAGTTTGAATTTTACTAATGTGTTCAAATTCGATGTTGTTGAAAAAAGTTGTATATAAGCTTAGAATTGGAATCTACATTTAGTGTAGATCAATTTAATGTATTTATGTGTTTAAATTCGATATGGGATTAATGGACAATTTATGCATAAAGTTAACTTCTTAATGGTTGAGAAATTAATGTATCCCACATTGAAAAAAAATTGAAGTACTAAATTATATATAAATGAGTTCACAGTTACAAGGAGTAATCAAGTATGCTCCAACAATGGTGCACCCTAGTGAGTTTTTAATTAGTTATTTTATAGTCATCCGAGTCCGAGAGTTTGAGCATGTGCACGTCGCACTTGTCGTATTAGGCGCTTTGGATGCACGCTTAACATGTGCGCGTCATTGCGAGGAGCTTTGAGGAGCCAAAAGTTTTGCCAACATGACACCTGACGGCTCAGGGGACACGTAAGACTCGACCACGTGGCATAACGGTTGGACGTGTGGCCGACTCGTGCATGACCAAACCATCGTGTCAGTTCGGGTCGGTCTTATCGGTCATGGACCGATGAACCGGTTCGGGTCGGTCTTATCGATCATGGACCGACGCATCAGATCGGGTCGGCAGTTGGACCTTCGCATCATTTCGCAAACAGACATTTTGGGCTATAAAAGGAACCTGCAGAAGACGATTTCAAACACACCAAATTCGAAGATAACAATACTATATGCATACATCTTTCAAAAATCTTACTCAGTCCCGAGTATCAAGTAGTTCGTTCGAAATACAACTAGTAATGCAACTATCGTATTCAGTCAAACCATTGTATCTTGGAGACACATATTACGGAACCGTGTACACTATAACAGATCAATTTTATCTTGCAAAGAAAGAGTCCAACTCTTGTTTCGATTTTATCCTATTTTGTTTCATTGTCAATTTATTTCTATGTACCCGAATTAACAATCGCAAGCCAAAATTTTCGTGGAAATTGCAACAAGTCGAAGCAATGGAAATCTGAATTTACCCGTGCTTTCGAGGATTCATCTTGGATGTTTAATTCACCATACATTGATTATATTCCTAGCATACTCTTATAAAATTAATTGAGACACATAGGCATTTTTCATGTTTATCTACGAATTTCTGATAAATTTGATCAATGACTGACTCTAGCTTTGATCTTCTAAACTGTGTCCCGGATGTCTAGTCTCAAATACTGAGTATGAGTAATTTATGAAGAACACCTAGAATTTTCACCCCCTTTGATAATCTTATGATTTTCGAAAATCACATATATATTGAGGATGCTAATGATTTTCGCCTACCAAGTATTTATAGTGATTTCTCTATAATCCTAATGTGATAGGACTCTAACACATCTAATAAATACAATAATTATCTTATTCCCTGGAGATAATTGTTTTCTAGAATAATTATCTCTTAATATCTTTTGATATTAGATAATATATATCTAGACTAGGAGATGTATTAAATAAATAATACAATAATCATAACACATTCCCAATGAAACTGTAGGGAAGTGGCCGAAAATCCTCTAGGTAATAGGCATTGATGGCCCAACCTATAGATCAAATACAAGGAATAAAGATGTGCATATATTGAATTAATTAACTTATGTTAGCCTAGAACGTAAATTAATTCATAAACATTTATTCATTCCACTAGAGGATACATGTTAATTTACCCTTTATTATCGAAATTGAGTCGGGTTTGTGCTTCGATTTACTGAATCCCGTATTTAAGATATCGCACGTCCATGAATTATTTATAGCATTTTGATTGCTTAAAATTCTTAATCTCTTTAATTTCTTAAGTAGTACCACTCAACCTTATTATTGTACTTGAGCTAACTCAATCTGCATGATTTAACACAATAAACCTTTTGAGCTCCTTAAGGGGATGTAATCATCCTAAACGGATACGGCGACTCGATACAGATAACCAGCATGACATACAAGCAATGCCTATATTCAAGATGCAAAGAATATTGAGTTATCACATGTAACCCTCACCTATAACAAGTCAAAGTGGTGGTCAGTAACTCATACTCATCTGAAACCTTATTGAGGTTTGGATCAATGTAAAGTCACCGAGATCTAGGTTCTTCACGACGATCAGATATAAGATCTCATCTCCTTGTGATCCATTAATACGTCAAGACGTACCAGCATAGACAAGCAACTAAGTAAAATTACTTCCTATCTATATTGCGGCTTATACCAACAACTCATCCTCAAGTTGTCTCAACTGTGATCTTTTTTATATCTCAACTAGTTTAACCAATCATACATATTTCTGTGATCTTCTACATACTGTATGATCTAACTTTTGTATGAGATAATGTGACAATATATGCAATCAAGTAAATAATTCAGATAGGAGATCGGAATAGTGGTAACAAAAAATATTGTATACAAACTCAACCATTCTACTTTCAGTATACAAATCCAACAACAATAAATACAAGTGCAATGGGAAGAAGCAAGACTCAAAGAAGAAAAAGAAAATCAAAGGAGATTGTTGCAACTGTGGCAAACCCGTGCATGTGGCAAATGATTGATGCAAACCAAAGAAGAAAAATGATCATCAACAAGCGAACGTGACGTAGAAAAAAATAGTACCCCTTGATTTGTATGAACTTGATCTATCTGCTGTTGTAAATGAAGTCAATACAGTGGACAACCCAGCTGGATGGTGGGTCTACATCAGTGCTACAAAGCACATATATGCGGACAAATCAATGTTCTCCACTTATGAACCTATCACCGAAAAAAGAAAAAGTTGTACATATGCAACTCAGCTGCTTCCAAGATCGTTAGAACATGAAAATGAGTTCTAAAGATGACTTAAGGATTGAAAATGACATTGACCAACGTGCTGCATGTTCCCGACATTCTCAAAAATCTAGTGTTCGATTTTGTTTTGAGCAAGACTGGTTTTAGACTAGTGTTTGAAGCAGACAAAGTTGTAATGATCAAGAATGATTACTTTGTAGGAAAATACTATCTAGATAACGATCTTTTCAAACTCAATGCACTCAATGTAATATCTAATGATGAAACAAATAATAATATTGCATACGTGATTGAGTCTCATAATTTATGGCATGATAGATTATGATATGCAAATCTAAATACACTACGTAGATTGGTGGATTTAGAATTATTACCAAAAACATCTTTTGATCAACAACACAGTAAGTGTGAAATCTGTATTGAAGCAAAAATGGAAAAAGACTTTTTCATTTGGTGGAAAGATCAACTATGCCTCTGGAATTGATTCACACCGACATGTGATTTACCTAGTGCACACCAAAAATAGTGACTACGAGTTTCCCATAAATTCCAAAGAAAGAAAAAAGGAAATAGTTCATAATTCATATTTTCAATTTTGGTTTCAAAAATTTCTTGGATCATCTTCTCAACGTAGACCACATGTATTGCTATAATAAGCTAATGAAACCGAATCAAGAAGAGGCATATTTTCTTTTTGAGCAAGAGTTGAGAAACAGGGCGGCGGGACTAACAATGAAGGATGATCATTATGCTAAGATTTATGATGTCGTGTAATTGAGTTATAAATTTAGGTGTTTGTCATGTCATATAATTTCACTTGGGTCCAAATAATAATAATTTTGCATGATTTATTTAATTAAGAGTATAGCTAAATTTGAAATTCTTAGAATGTACTTATACTAAAAGAAACTTTGAAAGATTTGTCTCTTTCTGATGAGGCCAGAAATTAGAAACCAAAGCTACGTGATGAGCTAGGGGTATTTTCGGACAGATAATTAAATTAGGAAATCATTCCTCAAGAATATCTACCAAATGCATCTCTACCTTTTGGAAGGTTGTCGCCTTTGGCCACATGAATCCAAACTTAATTTTGGTTTATTGCAATAAAAGTGGAAAGGTTCAAATAGAATTAAAAGATCGAAATAAAATTAAACCCCAATAATTGTGCCAACGGTTTTGGCCCAGAACCTTCATATATATTAAGAAATTTTAACCTTTGCTATAAAAAAATTATAATAACAATTTGAATTTGAATCAAATTCAAGTAATGTGTATTTGATTGAGGATGATTTTGAATTCCAATTAAACCATTTCCATGCTCACCGTGGCTATGTGACAATGTGGGCACGAATTAACATATATGGGAGATTCAATTAATTTCTAGCTTTTGCTGGGAAACAATTTTACTTAATTATTTAAACACTACCCTTTTTTTACGTGTCCCACCAATTTTTATCAACATATAATGGGATTTTAAAAGTTTATTCTCTTCTCATTCTTTTTTAACTTGAATCATCAAAATTACGACTTGAGATCAATTTGGATTGTTGCCTAGAAAAGAATATTAAAAAGAGAATATTATATATATAAAGGAATCTTGTATGGTGGAAGTCTGATTTTGCATCGCTTATATTTCTGAAACAGATGCGAATCTTTTTTCCTCGTCAGCTATTTCTTGTTAGGCTACATGCTAAGTGATTTACAAACTAACATCTCATAAAAGCATCTCATCTAACCGATTTTTTCTTCTTTTTTCCACTTTATATCACATTTTTATGCCCTATTTCATTTTATTAATATACAAACACGTGCATAACAACTCTACCATCATATTATATACGTGACTTGACACACTCGAGACTCAATTTTTTTTAATCATATTTTTATGTTATATCTCGTATATCACTTTATTAATAGTAATGTATGTTTCTACAATATCAGGAAATATATGTGGTGTGTGTTTATATTAGCAAAACCACTAGGGATCCTCTAACCCGACTTTGTGTCCCATTATCAATTTTTTTAATTATCTTTTATTTTTTTTCTTCAATTTCAATGTATTGTGATTTAGTTTAAATTTATAAATATTAGCATGGTTCATTAAACTAATTAGGTTTTATATATATGTTTTTTAATTAGAGTTCTTATATAATATTAATTTTTTATTTTATTATAAATTTTATTGAAATAAATTAATCACATGACACATAATAAAACATAGAGTTAAGACAGATAATTCCATCCTTAACAAAATACGAGAGGTAACACGAAAAAATATACTTCATTCGTCCCCCAATTTTCTTCATAGTTTTTCTTTTTGGGATGTCCCCCAATTTCATTCCTATATATTTATTGTAACTATTTTCCTAACTTATTGCCTCAATAATGTCATTTATTTATACAGTTTACCACTCATAGCTCACCACTATTTCTTTTTCTTACATTCGTTATTTATACATTTTACCACCTATGATCCACTATTAATTAATTTAATATTACACTAATATAGAATCTTACTCCACTCACAATATATTCAATAATTTTTATTAAAACCCATACTCAAGATTCATAGAAATGGATTTGGGGATTAGGGACGGCGAGAGAGTAATAGAATATAAGCTAGAATGAAGCCCATGCAGCGAGGAGGGCATTATACATCTCTATATATCATCATCTTCGCACTTCCCAATTAACAAATTAAACACCATATCCAAATTAGTGAGAGAAATTAAACCCCACCATAATCATCTTCTCCTCATCTCATCACTGTTTAACCTTTGTTGCAGAATTTATCAATGGAGCAAACACCACCACAGCCAAAACATCCGCCGCCTCTCTCACAGGAAACTTTCTGCATCCGCACCGAGCTGCAAACGCAATGGCGGATCACCATCCCCTTGGCGGCTATGAACTTCACATGGTTCGCCAAAACCGCCATCACCACCGCCTTCCTTGGCCGCCTCGGCGAGCTTCCCCTCGCCGGCGCCACCCTCGGCTTCACCTTCGGCAACGTCACCGGCTTCTCCCTCCTTAACGGTCTCTGCGGCGCCATGGAGCCCATCTGCGGCCAAGCGTTCGGCGCCAGGAACGTCCGCCTCCTCCACAAGACTCTAATCATGGCCACCTCCCTCCTCCTCGCCGCCTCCCTCCCCGTCGCCTTCCTCTGGCTCAACGTCGACAGGATCCTGATCAACTGCGGCCAACAGCCAGAAATCGCCGCCGTCGCAAAACGGTATCTCGTTTACCTAATTCCCGATTTGGTCGTGACCTCATTTCTATGCCCTCTCAAGGCCTACCTTAGCACTCAAAACGTCACCATTCCGATCATGGTCAGCTCCGCTGCCGCCGTGGCGCTTCATATTCCGGCTACATTGATCCTCGCCCGCGCGAGGGGGCTGGAGGGGATTTCAATGGCGGTGTGGATTAGTGATTTGGTTGTTGTGATTCTGCTCATGATTTACTTGTTGTTTTGGGAGCGGAGGAAGGGAGGGAACTGGAAGGAAGGGGGGTGGTTCGAGCAGGGCGGGGCCGAGTGGGGGCGGCTGCTGAGGCTCAGCGGCCCCTGCTGCCTCACCACCTGCCTCGAGTGGTGGTGCTACGAGATCGTAGTCCTCCTTGCCGGCCGCCTCCACAGCGCTCGGCGCTCCGTCGGGGTTTTAGCCATAGTGCTCAACTTCGACTACTTGCTCTTCTCCGTCATGCTGTCCCTCGCCACGTGCGCCTCCGTGCGCGTGTCAAACGAGCTAGGGGCGGGCCGCTCCCGAGCAGCCCGCCGGGCGGGGCGGGTGTGCCTCAGCGCGGGGTCAGTGGCGGGGGTGGCGGGCGGGGCGGCGATGGTTGGGGCGGCGGGGTGTGGGGGGCATTGTTCAGCCGGGAGGGAGGGTGGTGGTGGGGTGAGGAGGATGATGGTGGTGATGGCGGCGGTGGAGGTGGTGAACTTCCCCCTGGCGGTGTGCGGCGGGTGGTGCGGGGCACGGCGCGGCCGTGGCTGGGGATGTATGCGAATGTGTGTGGGTTTTATGTGATTGCGCTGCCGCTGGGGGCGGTGTTGGCGTTCAAGGTGGGGATGGGGTTGGGGGGGTTGTTGGTTGGGCTTTTTGTCGGAGTAGTGGTTTGTTTGGGTTTGTTGTTGGTGTTTCTTGCAAGAATTGATTGGGATGATGAATGTCACAAGGCGCAAATGATGCAAGATTTGGTTGATGCCAATCCCTCATCATAATTCTATTTTGTTGTCTTCTTGCTTCTTTTTAGTTGATAATTTGAAGAATTCATTTTTATGCATACCCATTGTCTTCTCAAACTTTCGTGATGAAATTAATGGTGGAAATTGTTGTAATGGATTAGGATTATTGAGTAATTAAGAAACAGAACCGTAAAGAAAATACGGATTTACGTGGTTCACCAACAATGAGTTGGCTACGTCCACGGACAGAAAAAAAGAGAACAAATTTTAATTAGGAGGCTAAGGTTACAGATTTTATATTGCAGCTCTCAAAGACCATATATATAGTAACAAGATAATACACCAAATGGGCCCAGCTCAATACTGCATACCATCGAGTCGGGAGCGTCTCCCGCCCCCTTGATCCCCCAACTCGGTGACCGGACAGCGAGACCTCCGACTAACTCTGCGAAGCGGGAGATAAATTCAAGGCATAACAACAAATCTCCACCTTGACTTAAATCCTCCTTGCATATGCATCATTACAATGTCAGATGCACAGACTCCTCATTTTCTACCTCAGATTTGCCCTCCTTGGGCAACTAACAGCTTGTGACGTTTAGCGAGACCCCCGACTAACTCTGCAAAGCGGGAGATAGATTCAATGCATACTTCGACAAACAGATATTGTCATTTTTACATGATACAATGTTATTGACCATGACAAAATTTCATGGTATATTTACGATTCGAATCAATTAAACTGAATATTTTCCGACTTAAACCAAGAGCATCTTGACTTGGAATTTTGATGTCTACTAAATCAAGGATATTATGATATTTGTATCCAAATTAGGATTCTCATAGCTAATGTACAACTAGTAATATTCTTTTGTAACGAATCTTGTTAATTACTCGAATCAAGTTTAGCGATTGGTCCAACATTTCTAATTCATACGATATCAAAGTCCCAAAGTAGTGACTAAACTAAAGCCAACTAATTGGCAAGAGGAATTGGAAAACCACAAACTTAAACTGATACAAAACTGAACCCCACATACATAGGATTGCATTGGTGAGATATTGTATTATATATATATGCACACACAGTCACACACTGACCAATATTAATTATTTTAAAGTCGAAAATCACAAAAAAGAGGAAATGGAATTCCAGCAAGGAATGCACGTACGGCCACATGAATTAATTAAGTTGTAGACGATCGGCACTTGAAGTTGTGGATGAGTATACCATTACTATGATCAACAAAATAAAGTCTATGTCTGAGGTTGTTCAAGTGAAAGCAATTCCAAGTTTGTGGGTGAAATGGCATGACATTTTTATATCGTACAGACAACTCATTGGCCAAAAAGAAAAAGAAAAACTAAACACTAATTAAGCAATTGCATGACATAAGATGGTGGAACCTTTTGACTTGGAAAGCCTATTGTTTGATTACTTGTTTTATGTTATTATTATCAGCTAAATACCAATCCATATGATACGGATTTCCACTTAGAAACTAGAGAATTATAAACTATATAAACTGTTACGAAAAACACACATCACAATCACGACAGAAAATAAAGAAAACGAGAATTGTTAACCAAGTTCGTCTTGCGACTACGTCTGGGGGCGATGCCAAGCCAGTGATTTCAATATGAACTTGGATCACGATTACAATGAAGAGCGGCTATTAAATAGAGGAATAACATAACCTAACCCTAAGCTCATTAGGGTTCCGCTTGTGCCCAAAAAATATAAGCCCAAAAATTTGGATCACCAGAATCGTGGTAGAGTGTACAGTCCATTCAGGCTTCATACTCCAACATAAACAAGTATTTAACTTTTTGTACTCCCTCCGTCCCACCCAAGACGACTCATTTCTTTTCGGCACGGATATTTAGGAGAAGGGTAAAAGTAATTAAAGTGATAAAAAGTAGGTAGATCCCACAACTTTTGAAAATATAATTATTTTCTAAAAAGGAAACATACCATCTTAGGTGGGACAATTCAAAAAAGGAATATAGATCATCTTGGGTGGGACGGATGGAGTATACTTTTGTTGTTGCTTGGTACATATGGTTCGAGTTTGGGGATTGTGAGATTTTTTTCGTATTTGCTATCTATTAATGTACATCTATAATTACATTAATAGCGATGAACAAATACCTCAAATAAATAATCAACCAATTAATGAACCTCAAATATAATTTTACAATATTTTAAATAACACAAGTCTTTTTATTGCTGTTTTAATTTGCAAGGGAAACACTTTCCGAGTTTCTTCTGAAAATAAAAAAAATGGCATCAATTCATAGATGGATAGGCATTTTCAATTTATAATGTAATAAATAGAATGATAAGAGGATAAGAATTAAATGATCATATACTCATGAGTCATGTCTAGTAGAATAAGGATAATAAAATAATAGTCTAAAGAATAAGAGTAGAAAAGCAAAAGATGGGTGCTTTCTTATTGGGTTGGGGTGACACGAACATAAACAAGTGGAATGCAAATTATTGTGGACTATATGGATTTATTTCTTTCTTTCTTTTAATTTTGTTTCTTTAATAAAGTGAGTTTTGGGAATACCACAAGTATTGTTGGAGATGTGGGGAAAATGCATTCATGATTGGTGTTGGAAATTTGAGCAATGTAGTAATATTTCAATTACTTGTTAGAAGACCGTCATATGATATCTTAAGTTGCAAATATGATTCTCGAAGCTTCATTTCTTAAGGAGCCCCATTTTGTTTTTCACCTAGAGTTCCCGAAATATTAGGACCGACCCTGATAAATGCTTATTTTGTTGTGATTCATGTGTGCCTCATATATACGAGGAGAAAATTGGAGCAAAATATTGTACCACCATTTTGAAGTACTAATTAGCTTTGTTCTATTATATATAGCATTCTTTTCATGCGTAGATTAATTATATGGTTGCATGTTATATATGAGGTGGTCTCTGCATGCTGGCCGCATGGTGAGACCCTCCTAATTTGTTAATTACTTAATTAATCTTAATTAATCGTTTTAATTAATTAATTAAATTGATTTTAATTAAAATCAATTAGTTTAATAAACTTTAATTATTAATTAATAAATTATAATTTTGAATTAATATATCTTAATTTTGAATTAATAAACCCTAATTTTGAATAATAAACCATAATATGAATTAATAAACCCTAATTTTGAATTAATAAACCCTATTTGAAATTAATAAACCCTAATTTTGAATAATAAACCCTAATTTTGAATTAATAACCCTAATTAAAAATAATAAACCCTAATTTTGAATAATAAACCCTAATTGTGAATTAATATACCCTAACTTTGAATTAATAAACCCTAATTTTGAATTAATAAACCCTAATTATGAATTAATAAACCCTAACTTTGAATTAATAAACCCTAATTTTGAATTAATAAACCCTAATTGGAAATAATAAACACTAATTTTGAATAATAAACCCTAATTGTGAATTAATAAACCCTAACTTTGAATTAATAAACCCTAATTGTGAAATAATAAACCCTAATTTTGAATAATAAACCCTAACTTTGAATTAATAAACCCTAATTATAAATTAATAAACCCTAATCATGAATTAGTAAACTTTAATTGTCAATTAATAAATACTAATTTTGAATTAATAAAACCTAATTGAAAGTAATAAATTTTAATTAAAAATAATAATTATAATTGATAATTAATACATCCTAATTAATAAAACTTAATTATCCTTATTCCCTAATTAATACTTAATCATTATTAAAAGCTTCATTAATTGTGAGCGCGCGCTCACAGGAGTTTTAGTCTATATATATTCTCATCTATATCACTTCAAACTAAAATAGATTCTTATGTAAATCAAATGAGTAGTTGAACTTGATTATTAGTTGTTGATGGTGTAGCTTATGTGTGCCATAGTTGAATTGAGTTTCATCCACAAGGCCAATTTCTTGATGGAGAGATATAGAAAATCTAAATTTTGTAAAACAAAGTCCTTTTATAATAGGCATATATAACTCAAAAAAGCATCAAATCAATACTTGTGAAATTCATGCATGTATCAATATTCAATGGCATGTATTAATAGGGTATCCCAATATATTAATCTTATTTGAAATGTTCATCATTAATTACTTTCTTCTTAGTTTTCTTTCTTTCATTTTCTATTTTGCTTTTTGTTTTGGAAGAAACTATATTTGAAAAATTGGAAGTATATCAATATCCAACTCCATCTTTAGCATATATGTTAGGTCAAGTTTTTGCTACAAGTATTTCATCTCATATTATTCGATACATATGATAATTAATATAGGTCATGCGTTAGTGGTAATGAAAAGGAAACGAAATATGTGACATAATATCTCATACTCCCTCCGTCGGCCACCCAAGACGGTCCATTTCTTTTCAGCACCGTTATTTAGGAGAAGAGCATAAAGTGATTAAATTGATAAAAAGTAGATAGGTTCACAACTTTTGAAGAGATAATCATTTCTCATTTTGGGTAGGACGGTCCAAAATGAAAACATATCATCTTAGATTGGAATGAAACTTTAGATTGAGAGGTATTAATTTGCTGGACCACAAGTATTATTGCACCTATTTTTAAGATCGGATAACTACTTTATTTGCATACCCTCTTTGTAGCTCTTTGTGGTTTTGGGAAATCACCTTACTAATATTTTTTTGTTTACTACCTTTTTGTTTTAGGGTCTCACCAATCACATATGAATTATTGTTTAATCTCTATAAAGAGTTCATACTATGTACCTTATCTGCTCTTATTTGTTAACTTGAGGATCACACTTAGTATTATCCGGTGGCGAGCCACAGCATCTCATGGAGGGGCAATTGCCCCACCTCAAAATTTCCTATTAATATATTAGTATTAAGAAATATTGTAATTTTATCAAAAATTGCCCCACCATTTTTTTTTAAAATAGGGGCAAAATATTCAACCTATTTTAAAACTCAGCCTCCATCAAACTTGGTATTAGTTAGAAAAAATCACGCACGCATTCCAACGCACGCATTCCAGTGAAGTTTATGTTCCCCCAATTCCACCGTTCCCCCAATTCCACCCCCCAATTCGATTGCCAACAGCAGAGGCGAATGGAGGAGAAGAATAAGCTTTACAACTTTACAAGGACAACTCTTCAAAGTTGAAAGCTCTCTCCAACAAGGCTAACAGAGAGGTAGGTTAATTTTATTTTATTTTACTATTATTTGATTTTTTTTATTCTAGTAGAAAAAGAATGTTGCTTAGTTTTATCCAACATCAAATTTCGATAGAATTTTTCATGCTTCATTTGTAGATGTTCTATTTAATACATTGTTCTGGAAATGAGAAATTGACAGTTCTTATACAATAATAAGGATTTTGCATGATATGAACTTGGTAGAATTAATTGCAATCCCTGTAGTTTTTGTTTGTTGTGTGCCTCTGTTTTTCTATGAGTTTGGATTGTTGATTTCTCATTCACTATATTTTGTTATCAAATAGGAATGGATAAATTTCTTATTAGAAAATCATCAACTACAAATGAGAGACAAGTCAAAGAGAAAAGACGTATCAAGAACAAGTGCGTGTCTCTTCAAAGAAACCCCGAGTTGAGATCAATTTGGATAATCTCCCATCGGACCGGGTTTAAGGATAAAGATTTGAGCTTATGATCCTAATGATCGAGATAAAGTAAGAAGAAGTTATTTGCAGAAAGGGCCTTGTCAGCCTCGCAATCACAACTTTCCACAAAGAATGTTTGGTAAGTTTTCAAGAAGATTTTGTCCATCTTGGTTCAATGAATTTCAGAATTGGTTGGAGTATAGCGTAGATAAGGATGCTGCATTTTGTTTATGTTGCTACTTATTTCGTCCGGATTTGGGAAAACAAGTTGGCGGAGATTCATTCACTACGGTTGGATTTAGTAATTGGAAAAAGAAGGAGTTGTTTACTAAACATGTGGGGAGTTCTAATAGCGTACATAATCAAGCTTGGCAAAAATGTGTCGATTTGATGAAACAAAGTCAACACATTGAAGTTGCTATTTGTAGGCAATCTGAGCAAACTCGTAACCTTTATAGAGCTAGATTAACCACTTCAGTTGATTGCATTAGATATTTGCTACGCCAAGGCCTCGCTTTTCGAGGACATGATGAATCTGAAAGTTCCTTCAATCAAGGTAATTTCCTTGAACTTCGAAATTTCTGCAAATCATAATGAAGAGATAAAGTGTTGTGTTAAAAATGCTCCGAGAATAATCAATTAACTTCTCCGGATATTCAAAAGGATATTGTGCATGTTCTTTGCTCTTGAGACTACTTATGCTATAGTGAAAGAACTTGGGGATGATTTTTTTGCCATATTAGTTGATGAATCTCGTGATATATCAGATAAAGAACAAATGGCTGTTGTGTTACGTTATGTGAATTCAAATGGTTTTGTTGTGGAACGTTTTCTTGGAATCGTTCATGTTAGTGATACTTCTTCTATGTCACTCAAGAAAGCTATTGAATCACTTCTCTCAAATTTTGGATTGAGCATAGCTAAAATCAGAGGGCAAGGATATGATGGTGCAAGTAATATGCGAGGAGAATTCAATGGACTTAAAAGTTTAGTTTTGAAAGATAATCCTCTGCTTCTATGTTCCTTGTTTTGCACATCGACTTCAACTTACTATTGTTGCGATGTAAAATCATCTCAAGTTGCTTCTCTTTTAACTTGATAGCCATCGTAGTTAAAGTTGTTGGGGTTCTTGTAAGAGGCAAGATATATTTAGAGAGAAGCAAATGGTTGAAGTTAGAAGTGCACTTGAAATGAAGAAATTTGTAGTGGTCGTGGTTTAAATCAGAAACTAGGCTCAAAAAGCGGTGATACTCGTTGGGGTTCCCATTATGGCACATTGATGAGCTTGATTGCAAGTTTTCTCATTAATGATGTTATGGATTATGTAGTTGAAGATGGATATCACTCAGAACAAAAAGCTGAAGCAGCAGGTCTTGTAGAGTCTTTGGGAACATTTGATTTTGCTTTTACTTTGCACCTAATGAAGAATATATTAGGTATAACAAATGAGCTCTCCCAGATTTTGCAGAAAAAGAATCAAGATATTGCGAATGCAATTGTACAAGTTAAAGTCTCAAAGAAAAGACTGCAAGAGATGAGAGATAATGGGTGGGATGATTTACACTGCAAGAGATGAGAGATAATGGGTGGGATGATTTACTGAATGAAGTGGCGATGTTTTGTAATCATCATGATATTGAAATTCCGAGCATGGATGATTTTCATGTTCTCAAGCGTGGATCAAAACGTAAAGCTCCAAGCGTTACCAATTTACACTACTACCAGGTAAGTGTATTGTATGAGGTGTTGGATATGCAACTTCAAGAGCTCAATGATCGATTCACAGAAGCAAACACTGATTTACTTCTTTGCATGGAATGTCTTTCTCCAAATGACAATTTTTCTGGTTTTGATAAAGTGAAACTATTGCATTTTGCAAAGTTTTATCCATTTGATTTTTCTTCGGTTGAGATAATGGCTTTAGATAACCAACTCCAGAATTATTTCACGGATGTGCATTCTTGTGAAGACTTTATCAATTTGAAAGGGATAGGAAGTCTTGCAAGAGAAATGGTGATGACAAAACGAGATATTGTGTATCCGTTGGTGTATAAGCTCATTAAGCTTGCACTTGTTTTACGGTGGCAACCGCATGATGGAAAGAGCTTTTTCCGCCATGAAGATTGTGAAAATCGGCTTGAAATAGGATGGGAGATCGTTGGATGAATGATTGTTTGATTACTTACATCGAGAAGGAAATTTTTGATGCAGATGGATAATGAGTTGATATTACAACGCTTTCGAATATGTAATCGTAGGAATTCTTGTAAAAATATTTTATGATATAACTATTGCCTAATATATTTTGAGTTCTTAAATATTTTGCCCCACGTAATCGGGGCTGGCTCCATACTGGTATTATCTATTCCAACTTTAGTGTTTCATTTCATTTCTCACCATCAATTTTTATGAGTATTCTCTATTTCCAACTTTAGTTTAATTTTACAAATATTAATTAGGTCTCACCAATCAATAAATTATTTTTTATATCTATTTGTATTTTTTAGTTAAAATATTACTTTGATTGATTATTCCAAAATTAGCATATATAATTTTTAAATGTTAATTAGTGTTCAATATATAATGGTAATTTTATTTTATAAACAAAATTTGTAAAATAGTAGAATTAAAAACGAGAGAGATTATGAGACATAGAACTACAGAGGTTCCCATCTGGATCGATCGTAGAACTGCAGAGGTTCCCATATGGATCGATCATCACTACTGGAGTTCAATTTGGATTTTTGAAATTTTTCATAATGTCTTTATTTTATATTCCTTCCGTCTCCAAAATATGTTGCTGGGAATCTTCGATACGAGCTTTAATAAAAATTATTGATTGTATTATGAGTTGAGTAAGGATCTCACATTAATGTAATATTAAATTAATTAATGATGAATCATGAATAGTAAAATATATAAATAAATGGTGTTGCTGATAGTAAGAAATAGGAACAATAGTAGACCATGAGTAATAAAATGTGTAAATAAAAGGTAATAAGTAGATAATATTTTGTAGGATAATTTCCATAAATGAAAAGAGAACAGAGACGTACCGAAAATGAAAACTAAGAACTAATTTTGAGAACAAATGAAGTATTATTCAATACTGTATGTTAAATGTACTTTTTACAAAAACTACCTTAGATGTACCATATAAAGATCTCTATATACGTAGAATTAAGAAAAATGAAGCACAAGTTTGAGAAAATAAATAAAAAAGTTAATCTGTGGTCAAGTCTAGTGGAAGATTTTAATCGGTGGTTTCCAATTCCAAAATTTAAAATGTCAAAAATAAAATATATAGAATTCCTAGTAGCTATCTTTTGTCACTTTATGAGTGAACGCTCTCATCCGCATCAATTAAGATACTTTTGTGACTTTTTTCTTTTAATTTATAAGAACCCGCTGCCACTAATTTCGATGCACATATGATAAACTCCATATTTAAAAAATCAAGTATGACAGACTCAAATCCATAGAGTGTTACCCATAGAAACGTTACTGAGATTTGAACATTTGACCTTCTGACTACAAGATCCCACTTTTACCACTGGATTGTCCGGAAGGGACGCTTTTGTGACTTTTATGTTCAGCATCATCTCTTGTAAACTAATACCTAATTCAAGAATCTCATCTTGACCTCAAATAATTTTTACATGCATCAATCTAACGCATTTTCATTTGCAGACGCCTTTTATACTATCCATGCACAATCAATACAAACATAAACAATTACTAGCGATACTCCCTCATTTTCGAAAAAATGTCCCAAGTAAAGAAAATGTATACAAGTGGAGAAATTAGCTCTTTTTACCCTTGACTATTGTGGGGAATATGACGAGTAAGTCATAATAATATTGAAAAACCGAACAAGCAAAGATGAACTAACCAAGACCTACGGTAGTATCCTTTCGTGGTGCATCAGCCTTTATACGGGGTGGCCTAACTACTCGATCAATGAGACCGTATTCAAGAGCCTCCTGAGCATTGAAGCGTTTCACCCGACTTAGGTCCTGGTGAACCTGCATATTCATTTCGACGATTCAGTGCACATATCAACAGGAATACCAAATGCCATAAAATAATGAAGGTTGGTTGTTTTGGTTTGGCACACGACTTTTAAATTCAAATTCATGAATTTTGAAAATCTTGCAGTTGTAACATGATTCACAGCATCAACTAATTGAAGATGAAGAGGGAAGATTTCCATGTGGATGTATGTGTCGTCCGTGGTGTCCACGTGGATATACATGTATATTTGGTATTACACTACGTCGATTTCAATTGGTCGAAAATGTGAGTTACGTTATAATTGCAAGTAGTAAAATTCATGTTTTTGCGACACAATTTAATAATAGTGTAAAATAAAAAACGGCCCGAAGTTCATGTGTTTATAGCAATTATCCCAATAAAATGCTCAGATTCATCAAGAGATGGGATGCTGTAAAAATCAGCCCAGGCACTAGAACAGAATTGAAGATAAAGAAGAATTTTTGACAAGCATGACCTTCCCAACTGGCTGGCCAGTCTTCTGAGCCAACTCCTTGAAAAGATAGTCCCTTATCCGTAGCAGCTCATCAGCCTCATTACGAATGTCATCAGCCTGAAAAGTTTCAAAGATATATTATAAGTTGCTGGCAAGAGCAAAATGAGGCTTCAGCTACAAGAAAAATTAATTGATCGAACCTGGCCACGAGCAGCTCCAGCTGGAGATTGTAATGATATTCTTGACAGCGGCATGGCAAAGCGATTGCCCTTCAAGAAAGGAAACTGTAAATGAGATGACTGCACCAGGTGCAAGAATTTCAAATTTTCATGTGATGCAAGTCAATGTATCTGATGAGGGGCTATCACTTATCACATGATAGTGAAATGCTGATCAAAGAACTCGATGCGTAATAATCCCTCCGTCCACGATAAGTATATCACTATTACCTTATTCGGCGTCCACGAAAAGTGTAACACTTTCCTTTTTAGAACACTACTCCTTATTATTCAACCTCACAATCACTCATTATTACTCATTATTTACCAAAAAATCATTTCTACCACTTACAACTTAACACATGTTGTGACATTTTCTCCATTCAAACAACACCCACCAACAATTTTATTAAAAACTCATGCCGTCCACAAGTGATACATTTATATGGACGGAGGGAGTATAATTTATATGTCCTTATACGATACTCCCTCGGTCCCCTAATAAGTGTCCTATATAATATCATAATAAACTTACCAAAGAGGTGGATAATTTTACTTATTCTACCCCTAATCACATAGAAAACTAAAAAAGTACAGAATTTGTAATGATTATAAGGGTAAAATGGGGAGTTTTGCACTATTTTACTGTGGAACTCCGAAATGAGACACTTATTTGGGGACAAAATTTATTTCAATCTAGAACAGTTATTAGGGGACAGAGGGACTGAGGGAGTAATTCAAAAGGCAAGACCTTTTTGTCATTTTTATAGAAAGAAGTCAGGAAACAAAAAGAGATACAATGAAATCACCAAGTTCTACTAAACGTATAAGGCGCTTTCAGCCCTAACTTCTGACATATTATATACCTTTATGTGCCTATTTTATATTTCCAAGTTTGTTTAGACGGGAGGAGTCTAATATTGTTATTATATCTAACTATACATGAAATAAACCCGTAAGAGAATATACCTTCTCTCCAGCAGCAAGGAGAAAACCTGCCAGATTATAAGCATAGCCCACACAGTGAGTACCAACAGGACTTTTCAAACTTTGCATTGTATCATAGATAGCCATGGTAGGAGTGAGCTGCAACAGAGATATATAATTAACATAAGATTTTAAATAAACAAAGAGTAAAACGAAAATATCCCTATACAGGGAATGCTATAAACATAAATAAATGCAAAAATGTCAATGCCAAGTTGTAATGAAGAACTCACATCTCCTCCAGGGCCATTAATGTACATATAGAGCTTCTTTGAATCTTCAATACTATCGAGGTACAACATTGTAGCAAGAATCTGATTGCTGAACTCTTCGTCTATGTTTTGCCCAATAAAAATAACACGTTCACGGTACTGCAGGAGATTATTGACTTCTGTTAGACAAGTTTCAAAGAAGGTGATAAAAAACAAATTAAGCTAATATTTTGATATTGCAGGGAATGACAAGAAATAACCAATTATTACAGAGAATGACGAAGGAGCTAAAGAAGATCCAGATGACATAGCTTGATAATATTAATGTTTGACACAAACAAGGGAAATACGGTAAAGCTATGACGAGCTCTCACGCTCTATTTGGTATTGACATTAAAAATAGTAATCCATACAATTTTACTTGGGGGGGAGTAGCCAGATAGACTTACAAGAGCATTCCACAAATCAACCCACTGCCAAGTTCCTTCAGCAGGGTTTCTGTAAGGCACTCTAGGTGTTCCAATGGGCATCATTGCCACACGCCCCCTTGTTGGTTTGGTATTAATAGATCTGGAAATGGAGGGTGTCGTTTAGAATTTATCAAGACTGCAGAATATATATATTTAATATGTTATTTTATCCAAGTCAAGATTTAGGAGTGAGAGATGTATGCTCTTGAGCCAAAGAAAAGTTTAAGGAAGATCAATCTGAGTCGATTACTAATACTACTGATGTACCCAAAGCGAGGGAAAGAAATCCAAGAGTAACCTCTTTCTAATTTCAACTAACACCTATGCTGATGTTCGAAAAGGTGAAAACAGGGTTTAGGGAATAAAGTGAGCATACACACCAGTTAAACTGCAATATTTACAAGAAAACAAAAAAGTGCGTATCCTGTCACATTATAAAAATATGTAGCAAAGGGAGAATAGGTAAACTCAAAAGGGAATTCCATGCACATTAAAGATCAAGTCATGACCCACAATATAGGGAGTAAATTTGATAGAGAGTTGAGCAGATGGGCGGCTAATACAATATATTTCAGTCCTAATTACAATATTTTGGACTTGTACTCTCAAATGCTACACAAATTTAAGTAAAAAACCCACTGAGCCTAGCTTTCTTGCTGATTGCAATATGCTAACATATATTGGGTTCTCGCACTACTATAGTAAAGTTTCTTAACTTTGACTGGCCAGGGTTGATTTTGGTGTTAATCTTCAATACTAAGATATAACTTCCACCAAAAATCTCATCTTAAGTGACTCGAGAATCTATCTTAAGTCATTATGTGGACATAACATCCCCTAAACTAACCGGCTTTGCTATTACCATGCATGTACATCTTACCTTTAAATTTCATTGGTATCCATAAGACCATTTGCTTAATATTATAGCTAATCAACAGATCCTCCCAATCCAAGTTTCCAACTATATTTCTCAAACTTGGTGTCCTTTTCAGCCGTTCTTGAGTTTTCTTTAACAATATTCCCAACAAGATGTTCCAACTTCCATTAACCTCCCATTGTTTCTATCTCTTTCTTAATTTTATTTTTAACACTTAACATAAATAATTATCAACCCATGAATGATAAACCAAGTAATCCAGGATTGCAATTATACTCTAAGATATGATACACCATCCTGCAGCAAATGTTACAAGATAAGATTTACCATGATAGAAAACCATGAAAACACAGTTCCAATTGAAATTCGAAGGTGGGAATTTTGACCCACTAGATATTGTACAGAAGACATACCTGGACTCCATGCTTTTGTAAACTTTATCACGAAATTCCACATTCAAATTGGACTTTCCTATTCCCCATCCATCTGCGTAATTAAAAAAAAAGATTCAAAATTACATCACAAATAAAAAGCTAAATTTAACACCGAGCTGCGAGATAAGAACAATACTTGGAGATTGAACTCTTAACCCCACAAACATTCTGGTGCCGCAGCTGCAAAAAGGTATAAATTGTTAAATTAGGGCCTGGCACATTGAAAATTTGAACTTTCAAGAAAAAGTGAAGCAGAACCTTAGAGAAGGAGTGGAAGAATCAATTGTGGAGTTAAAATACGAGGTTGGAGTGACTGCCATTGTTGGGATAGAGAGAGAAATAGTGGATTTCGTGGTTTTTTGGATATGGAGCAAAGGTTTATGTTAAGAATCACGTAGACCCGAATCGACCTTTTCGACCCGTATTATCAAACGGGTAAGATAGGCAGCAGCTAATTGATGGCCAAAAATCTATCCATATATGTATATTAAAATGGAATCATAATAAGTTTCATTTTTCCGCCTATATTGCATTTATTTCAGCATATAACTTCTTTCATCTCTTTTTTATTTTCTCTCTCTTTCTTCATTTTTAATTCTTTCTCAAAACTATGGAATTTTCTTGATAAAAGTATATATAATATGTATCTTGAATTAAAGATCACAGAAAAAGCTTTAATTTGAGATATAATGAATGAAAATTAGATTTAAAATGAACAAGTCAAATTGAATTATATAACAATTGAATTGTTCTACGTATATACTTTTACTAATTACTATATACATTATATATATAAATGGTAACTCAATGTTTTATTTTTACTTTTAACTTTAGTTTTAATTATCTATTTTAAATTTTAATTGTTTAATGCTAATAAATCACTTTAATTATAAAATAAATTTTTATTACATATGAAATAACATCAAACAAAAGTAAATACATCATCAAAATTTAAATTAAATTCATAAATGAATATAATAAATAGATATAATACATGAAAATGTACTTTAATTATAGCAAGAACCAAATAATTAACTATAGTTATATTCATTTATATATGCTAATATTATTGATATAAGACATAGAATGTTTATAATAATCAATTTATATTTTTAAAGTTATTTTATTTTATTTTTTTATAAATTTTGAAAAACAAGCAATGTCATGATAGCATGAAAAGAAAAAACAACTAGCTTAGCACACACAAAATTAATTGTCATTTATGAAAATAGTTAAATAATTAATCCAAAGGTTATGCTCATATACGAAAATATATATATTTCTTGAAAAAATTGTAAACATGTTATCTATGGTGGATGTGCTTTGCTCCATGGAAAGAAAAATTAATCATATAAATCTCAATCATAAATTATAGTTTGCTTAATTGTAAATAGTTAAGTTTGAAATATTTGTATGGGGATAAATGATATGTATGTACGCAATAGTGAAAATGTTTCATAATGAAGTTAAATATTGTGAAAGGCAATTTAGTCGTCTAATACAAATTACATTTTCATATTTAATATATTTGCTATATCTGTAACATATATGTTACATATTAAATGATATGATACGGTCAAAATCATAACAATTACAAGCACGCCAAATTTGAATGATTACATAGTATGCAACGATAAAAAAAAAATTGTCCGTCAAATTAGAATGATTAAAAAATGCTAAAAAGGTTAGATAATAAGACATTTTTTATTTAAATTAACTCGGTCAATGGTTAATACATACTTAAATTGAAAAAATCGAAATACAATACGCAATATTAATAAAAGAAAATTGATACAACAACTAGTTTGACATTCTTCCGCTTCCCATTTATTTTGACTTGGACGCAGTATTGAAGGTGAAGTCGTAGTTGGATTTCTGTCATTTTGAAGTATTTTGCATGAGAATTTTATACTCTTTTGCCTTCTATTTTGCATTCATTGCTTTCGCTATCATTATTGTTGCAACTGCTCTTGCATTGGTCGCATCGATTACTTCTTTGGCTACGCTTGTTGATTTTTCTTTACCTTTCGCCTTCCTCTTTGCTGCCTTATTTCCGATTTTACGAGTGCGAGTTATTTCATCGCCATTGTCAGTTGGGTTGGATGTGAAGGTTTAGGCACCGAATGTAGAAGACTTGCCCTTCTTTGAGGCCCGAATCTCACTGATATGATCCTCGCTACGAATGATCTATCAACACGCGAGCGGAAGAGCGAACAGATGGAATATCCCAAATCTCGAATCTAACCTCGAGTGATATAGGTCGATGTTGCTTATACCTCACTAGATAGTTGTGTGACAGACTCTGGGGACGATGAATGACACACGAGCGATGGATGGATGTCTCGTCGATATGTCGATAATTGAATTTCTTGGCAAATGCAAGAAAATTAAGAGCTAATGAAGAGAATAAAACTCACATATATTAAATAAATCAAATTTGAATATTTTCGTATGCTTCAAGACCTTTATATAGTTGAAAATGGGATTCTAATCTAATGAAGAAGGACTCTAATCAGTAGAACTCTAATTTACAAAGAAGTTTTAATAGACTGGGACTACAGATAATCAAGCACAAAATAATCGAAAATCTTGATACAAAAGCGTGGCCCATATGCCACATAATAATTAATATGGGCCACGTTTTTGTATCAAGATTTTCACATTATTTTTGGCGATTATCAGAGTCATAATCTATTAAAACTCTTTTTAAATTAGAGTTCTACTGATTAGGAGTCCTTCTTCATTAGGATTAGAATCCCATTTTCGATTTATATAAACTCTGTAGCATCTAAAATATTTTCGATTTTCTTAATATATGTGAGTTTTATTCTCTTCATTAGCTCTTGAATTTCTTGCATTTGCAAGAAATTCAATTATCGACGAGACATCCATCACCGTTGGTGTGTCATTCATCGTCAGTCGTCGCACAACTATCTAGTGGGTATAGGCGAAATATCGACCCATATCGAGGGTTAGATCGAGGTTTGGGATATTCCATCTTCGTTCTTCCGTCACAGGTCGACAGATCGCCGCACCGGCGAGATCTTATCATTAATGTCGGTCGACCTTTATTTGGTCGGTGTCTCATAGGGTTCGCGGATCGCCGGCGAGGCGATCGGTCTTATGGGGTGGGGATGATCGTCCCACATTGCCGCGGAGGCTTATCCCGGTGGATATAAGGTGGATTCCACATTTGGTATCTTGCGAGGGCTAGTGAATTGAAGTGGGTGAGTCCGTTTGATATAGGTGACGACTTGGATTTGAGGACAAATCCTTTTCAAGAAAGGAATAATCGACCCAAGTTTTGTGAATTTAATTATTATATGGCATATGGGCCACGTTTTTGTATCAAGATTTTTCGTAGTATTTTTAGGCTTGATTATCTAGAGTCTAGTTTATTAAAACTTCTTTTGTAAATTAGAGTTCTACTTTGATTAGAGTCCTTCTTTGATAAGGATTAGACTTGATTTCGGCTATATAAAGGCTTGTAAGCATCTGAAAATATTGACTTTTGATTGATCAATAAATGTGAGTTTTATTCTCTCTTCATTAGCTCTTGAATTTTCTTGTGTTTGAGGAATTCAATTATCGACGTATCGACGAGACATTCATCCCTCGTTCGTGTGTCATTCATCGTCCCAGAGTTCTTGCGTCGACTATCTAGTTGGGGTATAGGCGAAATCTTGACCTATATCACTTGAGGTTAGATTCGAGGTTTTGGGATATCCATTGGTTCGAGTTTCATCAAGTCTTCCGTTATCAACGATTTGATTCTCCATCATCAACGAGAATCATATCACTCACCGTCTTTGTCATGCGAATTTTGAACATTCTTTAAGCAAATTTCTTACCCCGATATGTTTGAACTCCGTATTTCGTGAGTCCGTATATATTCTTATTGTGTCTTAGTAATGATATTAATGATATCAGCTTCACTTGCACCGTTTGGCCATATTTGTGCTATCTTGCAATAACATGAACTAAACCATTTAGTTACTTTCGCAAGTTTGTAAAAAATGTTTTTACCGAGGAATATGATATTTTCGGAGTGCCGCTCGGATGACCCTTTTTATAGTCTTTAGTAATATTCTCCTACATTTGATCTATCTTTTATCATTTCTGACGATCAAATCGATGCTAATATCAATCCAACATCTTGTACATTCATTGGCTATTTCTCTGAATATAGTCTTCCTATACTTCATTTCGTTGTTCTCCTTGTCGGATTGTGGATGAAAGTTCATATTTATTGCCTCGAGACCTTGTGGAGAACAAAATCCTAGGAAAGATGGTGCTCTTCTAGAAGTAGGCGTTTCTTGGTCCATCTATGTTGGTCTTTTTTGATGAGTTAGAAGAAGGAACTCATTGAACTTGGTAGTGTTGTTAGCCTTGATAGTAATTGAAGTGATATCCATATGGATCTCCTAAAACATTCATTGGATGCATATGATAGTGTGGAAGACGAAAGTTGAAATTTTGAGAATCGAAGTCGGAATTTTGATAATAAAAGTTTAGATCTTGCAATTTGAAGTTGAGATTTTTAGATCGAAGTCAGGATATTTAGGATTAGAGTTGAACATTTGAGGAGCAAAGTTTGATTTATAATACTCATAATTGGACCAATTTAAAAAATCATTATTCATTCTGAGAAATTTTTGTGTTTAGAACAAAAAGAAATTTTAAGATAGAAGGAGAAAAAAATATGAAAGATTGTGAAAGTGATGTAGTATTATTGATTTGTATTTATAATTTTTTTTGCCCATTAAATTTTCAACGATTAGTTTTTATTTATAATGGATATTTCAATTTTTTTCCTAACGATAGAATAAGGAAAAGAATAAAAGAAAAGAAATAGAAAGATGGTATTGTAATTGGCGAATTTTAAAAATCATGTATTACCCCATTAGGAAAATGGCGATATTGCAAATAGGCGTAAGAGTTTGGATTTTTTAAATCAAATAATATTAAATTTAAGCTTATATGAACGAAACAGTTGCTCCAAGAAAAAAGTTTGAAGGGTATCCGCGCCTTGAGGTAAATAATTTGGGATTTCTGCACATTTTCTCAATTAAATATAGTTTAACTCATAAATAATTAAAATATTTTCAAAGAAATAATCACATTTGAGGAGTAATATTCATAAATTCATAAGTTCGCCTGAAATAGAAAAGGTAGGTATCCATTTTTTGACTTCTTTAACACGAGATAACTAGCTCACATGCACGAGTAGTGGCTACATATATCTCCAAAAAAATAGTAGCATCAATCTACTTGAAAAAAATAAAACAAACATATATACTTCTTTTAAAAAACTATTCCAGTTTAATCTGAAGCACAAAATATATCAAGTATTCACTTAATATATCAAGCATGCAATTGTATAGCAGCAACTGACAATCTTGAAACTCATCTTTGAGATGCTACTCCGGTGCCATTTCAAGGCCAAAGATATTCAGTGTAAATTCAAATTCATGACAGAAACCGCACAAACCTGTGTCTATGGAGATTATTAAGAGGGCTTCTCGTACGTATTCTGATCTCTGAATGTTGCAATGGCACTTTTAATCATACCAGCCATATCCGACCGCACAAAAAGATGAGTGTTATCCAATACATGTATTATGAACTTCTGTGACTGAGGCAGACCAGCATTCATGTTGATGATAAACTGGGCCATGGGAATGTCACTGCATAAACAAGAAAATATCGACCAAGTTAAACTACAGAGGCTCTCACTAGTGTCGGCAATGCAATATCAAACACCTTCAGTGTCTTTCATCTCTATGCTGACATAAGGCAATCTAGGTGAATGTAAGAACATTGGGGAACACATACTCTACCACTCTCAGAAAGGAAATAGCATCATCATCATCAACTTATAGCTTGAACTTTGGCACGTCAAATATGCAAAATAAATAAATAAAACCATTGATCTTCTAAACATTTTTTTTGAAAATGTCACTTGATAAAAAATTCTGCCATCAAATTTCTGAGTTGGCTTGGCAGACGTGTAAACCCATTTCTGAAACTGGATAGATATACAAGCAAAACTGAAGCCTGCCAAGTCAAAATGTGATGCTGAAATTGTTATCTAGTGACATTTTTAAAAAATAGTTGAAAGATCGGGATTTTTATTTATTTATTTTGGCATTTCTTGAAGGTCTGGACATTTTTGCAAAACACGCCAAAGTTCAGGCTGTAATTAAGTTGATAATTATCCTAAGAATGCTATAGAATATAGGATTTTACCATGTGATGTACAATCCTTTAATAGCATTCACCATGATATATATACACTATGTCCTTTACCTGCAAAAAGTAATATTAATATGTAAGAGAGCTCCTTTAATAACAAAGTGTAACCTACATGCATAATTATTCTCAAACAACATCGATCCCTTTCATACACCAAATAATTCCCTTCCCATTACACTTAGTAGGACCTTATAATCTCTTGGTTATAATCCAAATTGCTGGTTCTCAGCTGCCTCTTGCTCTCCCTGTTCATTATATAATAGGAAACAACCACAGATTAAAGCAACTCTATTCAAATAGCAAACTTTTAAAACCAGTAAAAATGAGCTTTCGGTTAATTTCCAACAATTTTATTTCTTAACAACTCTTTCCGGATAAGCAGACCTAGCTTCATGTCTACTTCTTCTCCTTTATCGTTTCCCCACCCTTCTTATAGTCCTATTTTGTTGTCCATACTATTGATGATTCTAATGAAACCCAAAGAAGTTATACTACTATCACAAGTGTAGACACTAAAATTTCGTATCCATATAAACCCGAATTGCCTACATAGCTGGGAATTGAGCAGGAGCTTCCAAAACTAGTGCATTCCAAACTTTGATTGACCTTTAACTAAATCAAGAATGAGAAGAATCTTTAGGTAAATGAGGTACAACTAAACCGTAATATGTGACATTTCAACAAATAAACATACCTTATAATTAAAAACTAGCAGGAAAAACTACAAGATTAGGCATTAACAAAACGATATTACTTGAACATAACACAGTAAAGAAGCAAAATAATTAAGACGAGAAGATCTTATGAAGCCCTTTTTCAAGGCCTTCTTACCAACAATTTTAATTACTCTAAACGTAGTCCATGTGATATATATAAGTTAATTTTAGGCAGACATTCAATCAAAAACATAAGAATTTAATTATTCGATCAAACAATTGGATTCAACTTTCAGCTATCATCAACCTATGAGGACTTTACTGATAAGAGAATCGATTACCGAAGCCAACAATCATGCCAAATATTAGTAGATAGCTAATGTTTCTTTCAAGCTCATTAGTTGGATAGGACGAAACGAAAAACAACACAAATTCCTTTTGGCCAATGAAAGATTTAATTTCTAATACGATAATCGGCATTCAGTTTCTGAAACAGTAATGAGGTAATTCAGTAAATCATCTCAATCGCGAATTCAGCTTGGTGCTAAAATCAGATATTTAACAACAGTTTTCACCATAAGAAACGGCAAGTTATAACTCCCCCATTTATGTCTACTTTTGCAATCCCCGACAACACCATTAGCAACGAAAAAACACTCACGCATAAGCCAAGCTTGTAAAAAGAAAAGAATTTAGCAACAAAGAATTAAAAACAGAGATGAAGCATGTACATATCTTACTACCCACAGCAAACCAACACCAGATTTTCCGACAACACGCAAACTTACATAAACTGTTTTATGGGTTCACATAGTGATTGCAGTAGCATTAGAAGCATAGAAAGAGAGTGATGAGAAGGAATTTAATTATGCAATAAAAATAGAAATTTATTTCACCCCGTTTTGAGTGAATCTAAGCGAGCGATGGCCTGCAAGCTGTTGCCGCGGGCAACGGGTCTGAGAGAGGATCGAGAGCCAAACGGCGGCTACGGCGATTTCCTCACTTCTGGACCGTTCGCCGAGAGAGAAGGAGAGGCAGCGGCTGTGGTAAATGGGCTGAATCTATCTTATTTCCCTTGGTCCAGTAAATTAAAATAAAGTGGTAAATGGGCTGAATCTATTTTATTTGTCTTGGCCCAGTGAATTAAATTAAAGTGGCACGCACTAGATTAAACTAGACTTTCGTAGCTTTCTAACAGAATAATCCACGTTTGCAAATTTATCGAGGAAAACTTGACAAGCGTTAGAAACGGGCAGCAGTGGGCAAAAAAATCGAATAATTAATTAAAATTAATCGAATTTTCAAGATCGAAGTAAAGATAGATTTAAGATTAATTGATTGCTAAATTAAAGCGTTATATATTTTCTAAACGTTTAGATAACGAGTTATAATTTCTAACATAATTTAAAGTGATTACGCGAGCCTTAGTAATGAATGCAAAATTCTTAATAAATTTTTTAATAAATTAAAACTCACACTCATTTCAATAAAAATTGTTCTTTTGTTACGGACATCTTATCTTTTATTCTTATAAAGATCATACGAGAAATTGATGATAGAGCAGCAAGAAGGAGTCTGTGATCATGCGAGCAAGAGTTGCAAATAGGTAGACTTTCTTACTTACATAGATTCCCTACACACATAGTGTGAGCTTTCTTAGGTCATCTCTAATACTTAACACTAAACTTAACTTCATTTTGTCGTAATTGTCACATCAAACAGTAATTCATCTCCAACACACAAACTCAAATTCTAACTCAAAAGAATATTCCCTATATGTTTCTTTTCATACCACTTTTTATATTTTTACAAAATAAACCTTTATATTTTTCAATATTACACATTAAAATCATTAAAACTTTTAAATCAATAATTTAATACGAAATGAGCAATATTTTGAACTCCAAAATTATTGTGAATCAATTTCGTTAACAAGAATTATAATAATCAATAACCAAACTTAATGTATATAATTTTGACTCATAATATATTTAGTGAACGTTCTACACTAAAAAAATCTGCAGCCCAAATAATATTTTCGAGCCCATAGCCCAAAATTATTTAAAAGTTCAAAATTAATATACATAAAACTATCACACCAATTAACTTAATCATATTTTCTTCTTCTTCTTCTTCTTCTTCTTCTTCTTCTTCTTCTTCTTCTTCTTCTTCTTCTTCTTCTTCTTCTTCTTCTTCCGTGCCATCTCTCTAATTTATTTTGTGGGATTATGTCATATTTTCTTATTATTCTTCTTCCTGCACGTCTCTCTTCTTTCTTCTTTGCAATTTTGTTATTCTACATATCCAGTACTCTTGAAATATACAAAACAATAATTAGAAGAAGCGATATGCAATATTCAAAACATCAAAAGTGATTTGCGTTTCATCTAAAGTGCAAACCCATATTTGGGTTTGAAGGAGAAAGCGACACATAAACGTATTTTGCAGTTGAATTTTTGCGATACGATTGGAGTGAAATATGTACTGCAAAATACGTTTGCAGTATCGGTTGGAGATGGCCTTGTGTATAAATAAAGTTTGACATTACGTTGAGCAGTTACTTTATTTCAAAAGTCTTGAACTGAAATAATTTCACGTCATTATCTTACCAAAATTATTTTCGACTATTGTAAAATTGGCAAAGCCAATACATATCAGTTCAAGACGTATGGTTTGTTTTAGTGAGTCAGATAGATGCTTCCACCATTCTGACTCTTCTTCATCGGATTTAGTTTTCGATCTTCAATTGAGTCCATTTCTGATCTCGTGTTGACTCCCTCGGATTTATTCTGAGTTCACCTTTCGCATGGCTCTGACTTCAGATCATCATGCTTTAAAGCATCCGAGTCGACTTTCTTGGCTCATTTAATTCAGATTAGCTGATGCTACAATGATCCTCAGCTCTCTGGTAATTCATGCACACTGAGTCCTTTCACTATACATAGTTCTTCTTGACTTCCTATCAGAATTTAGATCTTTCAATATTGCGCTTGGTCTTTTGATGCTTTAACTTGGTTGGCTTTAAGCTCTTCTTTGTTGTTCCTGACTTTGTTAATTCCTTCTTATTTTGAGATTGGTCCTCTGATAGGTCAATTAGGTCCTTCTAAGTCGCATCCTTACTAGATGTCTATATCTTTGTTCCCACTCAAATAAAAATATATCTAAGCTAATACTACATTAAAGTGATTCATCTTCGAAAATATACATTTTACAAATCTTTTCATGTTGTTTTGAGATCCAATCAAAATATCATCTAAATTCCAAATTACCAATACATGTTAATTCATTAGAACATCTAGATTAATACTCTCTGATTTTCGAATATGAAAGTTTAGACTTTGCCACTTAAATGGGATCATAAAATACGAAAGGGTATTTGTGCCATCAATATATGAACTCTAAATCGTGAATAAGCAAATGTGAATTTTTTAGTGATTAACTTTAAATTTTGAAGTTCCTCAAAAGAAAGAAATAAAAACTTCCAATTTTTTAGTACAGTTCTTTCGAAACTTTAATTATATTTTTATAATGGTTCGCGAGTGATATAGAGAATAATAGAACAAATCATCTAGTATTTGTTTTTTTAGTTACTTACAATTGATCGTCCTATCTAATATTATTTTCCCTCCATATGACACGGGACGATAAAACACAAAAGACACGCGCTCTTCAACGAAAAGGAATTTTATTAAAAATTAGATATAATAACCATGAATGAAAATCAAAACAATTAAATGATTGTTTAAAGACCAAAAAATAAACCCTACTTCAAAAACTAATCAAAATCCTAAAAAAACAATAATTGCAAAATGAACATAGATACTAAACGGACCAAAACATGCAAGAAACGATAGAATTTGGCTTTGGAAGATGAGTATTGTCCATCTCGTCGTTCCGCCTCCAGAATTGTATTATGTGCAAAAATTCGAGTTCATGGCTGAAAGTTGCGTGCCTTTTGGATCCTACGACAAGCAAACTTCCTCAATCTCTAACCATCATATCGTTTGATCTTTAGCCATCATATATACATCAGCTTCTCATTCCGTGTCAACGTCGCTATACTCGTTTTCTATTTTGTGTCTCAAATTATTGTTCAGTTTCTCAATGAAAAGAATTAATCACAATTCATTCAATTCTTCTATTATTACATTCATTGATATTTTATTTAGAGTGGAGTTTTAAATGTAACTAATTAAATCGAATATCGTAGCTTATTCATATTTGTCTAATTTAGAGGATACTCTTTATTTTAAAGATATTAAAATATTTAAAAACAAAAGACATAGTTCACATAGTTCTATTTCGTGGGCTTTAGTTGATACTAATACTAATTTTGGCTCATTTCTCCCCTAAAATTTTCAGAATCGGCCCAACTAACAGTAACAGCGAAAATGTAATACTGCTACATAACACGCTAATGCACATTTTCATCACACACTTCCACTTTACACTCATTTTGCTTCTGATGGTCCATGATATTCGTATTTATGTATGGAGGAGGAAATACAGCAGTTAAGATTAATTAAAATATTTTCTTTTAATTTAAAATCGGACCTTCTACTTGATCAGTAGACGTCGGTTAACTAAAGTCAGTTCAGTATTGATGTCAGCACTGCTGATCAGTTCAAATATGTGGAGTCTTATTCAAAGTGATATCAGTTAGCAAACTGGTGTCACTCCTTCTTCAAAATCGTTGTGCATATGTTCTTGAGATATAAGCTCTGGGTGCTTTAGAATATTTGATTCCGCAACATTTCGGTTATTTTCAAAGGTTGGATTCAGCGCGTATTTATATAGCAGACGATGAATAGTATAGTTGGAGGGAGCACTAATCACATCCATTCTATTTGTCGTTTGAATTCTATCTGTTTGAATCATCGTATGTTGTTTTCACCGTTTGCAACATCGTACACTATAGCTCTGCAACTCGAACATTGGTTCTGGCATGTCAGGATCTTCTGCAGATACGCTACGACATGTGGGAAGCCAAATAACTTCGTGTTTCTTCAGTTAGGTTGACTCTGTGTCTTTTCAGTACGTTAACTTTAGGTCATATCAGTCGAGTCTTCTCCGTGTTTTATCAACAAGCTGGACTCCGTCTTTTATCAGTTTGATAACCTTGAGTCAATATGACGCTTCAACTTTGACGTAGTTATCAGCATCTTCAACTTCTCAGCTGCTGGTATGACATTTAGCCATATTTTCGACTTCATTGTTTTCAGCAGCGCTGAGTCTTCTATCTCTGATCTTCAATCTTCCGACTTTAGTCTTTAGTCTTCAACTTCATTCTTCAGTAGCGTTGATATTAAAACTCCTTTCAGCACGACTGGCTTCAGTACAGCTTGAACTCCATTAGCCTTAAGTCTATCCAAACTAGTAGTTCTTTTGTTGAAAATACATAGTTAAAACAAAAATTTTCGAACAACTTCATAAATCGAACTAATCAATTCTCCTCCAAAAAAAAACAAATAAATGAAATATGCCATAATACTATCTAATGTGAGTATTATTATTACTTTGCTTCATTCATTGCAAGTGAAAATATTTGTTCACACAACATATAAAATGATGATTTCCTGAAAAAAGCTATAATAATTTATTTTAAAGGGATTGGCGAAAATTATAAATAGCAAAAAATATATTGGTGCATGTAATTTGTTATCATCTGGCTTGCAATATGTGTTATGGAATATATCCTGATTCTTGATATTTAAACTACACACGCTACATCTGAACACAAAATAGTAGACACATCTTACTTTATTCCCTCTAAGAAGAATATTTTGTGCATAATACAATTTAAAAGTCGATTAGATATATAGTTGGGTGCAAACTTTAACACATACTTTCACTCGGAGGAATCAAATAAGAAAGACAACATCTAGAAGTGGCATTCCCCTAGCGAACGCAAAGATCCACTAATTTTATATCGCTTCATAATTTCTAGGTTTTCAATTTCTTCAAATGACACAAATTGAGATCATCTTCTCACAGATTTTAAAGTTAATATATATATATATATATATATATATATATATATATAGGGGTTGGTTATGGTGAGAAAGCTCCTTAATGTCGAAAATAAGAATAGTAGCACATCTTTCATATTTGTGTAAGACAATCGTAATTACTTATATACACACGTATTAGTTTAGCACATATTTCATCCATTCAGAAGTACATATGCTAAATATATTAGTTTAGCATATCTTTCATTCTGTAATAGAACAAGAAGAGTTATAGTGTTGCACAATAATCCGTGTAGCACACAAAACACAAAATTATAGCACACCGAAAATTAAATCTCAACCATTGATATAGCAAATCAAAGCTCGATTCATTCATATTTCCTACCAAATTATTCATTCCTACCGATCCATCTCTTATATATATATGAATTGGTTCATGCATATATAATTCTTAATATATATAAATGAGTACAAATCATGTCCATTGGATGTGAAAATTTAATGGTTCTTTTTAAGTGTACATCTGAATTAGTTATATATACATTTTTGCATATAATTGTGCATTATTGCATTTGCGTCATAATTTATGCATTGAATCTGAGGCATTCATATTGATTTATCAATGATTGATATTTGTCATCATTTTTACCCTATAAGGAGTGTCCACACACGATAACCATTTTCAACCATTGATTCGTGAAAATTTATGGTGAATTCATCATCTTACATGATGGATTTAAACGCCTGGGTTCGAATCCCATTAGAAACGGATTTTTATTTTTCTGAATTCAGACACTTACATGGCGAATTCAGACGCTTTCACAACAAATTCAGACGCTTTCAAGAGTTCGTAGTTTATAGGTTAAAAATGATTTTTACAATAACCCTCCTTATATAATAATAATAATATTGTACATCTTTTTTGAGCACTTGTCACGAGCACTGCGGACATGTTAGTTTATGTTAGCCTTCCTTTTCTTTTATACTTCAGAAATTATCACCAAAGATCATATATGTTATAAATCACATACAAATTAAAGCCTATCTATTAATTTTATTTATATAGAAATCATACTTTATTATATATATAGTTATATAATAATGTATCTTTTGATATTAATAGTAAAATATACAAATGAATTAGATTTTTTTATATATACTACGTTAGGGAAGGAAATTAAATTTTCTCCTTGATCTGTCACCTTAAATATTTTTCACGAATCTCACAAAAATGATGGGTCTCCGACATGGCATGGTTTTCATTTAGTACAAGATCCTCGTGAAAAATCTCTAAAAGAACCTAGCTAATGTTTGGGAGATTTTCTACCCTCATATGATAATATATGGAGATCACATCTTAAATCTCAATTAGGATGTGATCCTCACATTATGATCTTCACTTAAAATTTTAGTTAAATGATGATTTCCATACTTCTTATCTTTTTTTAAATTGAAAATTCAAATATACTAAACATAAAAGACAAAAACTTGGGTGAGCTCCGCCTCACCGTGAGCTCGCCCTTGTTTTTTGTTAAAATAATTATATATTAATTATGGTAAGTAAAGATAATTAGATTTTATTAATTTATAATTAGATTTATTAATGTTTAATTATAATTTTAATTCAAAATTAGAATTTATTAATTCATAGTTATGGTTTATTAATTCACAAGTAAGGTTTATTAATTCATAATTAAAGTTTATTAATTCAAAATTAGGGTTTATTATTCATAATTAAGGTTTATTAATTCATAATTAGGGTTTATTAATTCAAAATTAGGATTTATTGATTCCAATTAGGGTTTATTAATTTAAAATTAGGGTTTATTATTCAAATTAGGGTTTATTAATTCCAATTATGAATTTATTATTCAAATTAGGATTTACTAATTCTAATTAAGGTTTATTAATTCAAAATTAGAATTTATTATTTAAAATATTATTTATTAATTCATAATTATGATTTTATTAATTTATAATTAAGATTTATAAAATTAATTAATTTTAATTATATTTAATTTAATAATTAATTAATTAGTTAATTAAGTGGTCTCACTTTGTGCCTTGCAGCGCATGGAGACCACCTCAACATAAAATTACCAAGAAAATGCAGAAGGATTTTAGTTAAATTATGAAAACACTTTCATGATAAAAATGAATCTAGAAAATTAATTGTGAAATGAGGTACACTCTCTGGATATCCAGATGTACAGTGCATCCATTTTAATTAAAAATTAATAAGTTCCAATTTAAAATAAATAATTAATTGAGATCAATAAACCTTAATTAATATTTCAAACAAATTATTTATATTTTCCGAGAAATAAAACCGTGAAATGTGTTTCTAATTATTCATTAACAATTAAATAAATTATAAATAGCCAGATCCTATGGGCGCCTCGAGATCAAATAAACAAATTCTCGAGTCCAACAGTATGAAAAGATGAACCAAAATGCCAGAATTCTCATCGACTCCTGCAACTCATCATCATCAAATTTCAATTTCATATATAGGTGCAGGCGAGGCGACGGAGACAGCTCAGCCCGCCGCCTCGACCGCCGTGATTACCGCCACACCACGTTGTTGCGGTGCGGTTACCAACCCCATGCATCCCCTTAACCCAAATTTTCATTTTTTAATTTCTCTCTTTATTTTATATGTAGCTTCTGACTTCTCAACTTGTAATGCATGTTTATATGCTTCCATTTGTCTTCGGGTATCTACTTTGATTCACCAATTTTAGTCAAACTTGTTTTATTATTCTTTTAAGCATAATTCTGAGTGACTAAGAACATTAATACTTTAATTGAAGGATTTGAACTTGATTAAGTTTGAAATTTATGGATAACATTGAAGTTATTTTAAGAATTTATTTCTTAATAGATTAATTTGAAAGTTGTGGCTCCCCTTTAATTTTTCTTTCGGTGATAGTGATTTAGGTTGGACCCTCTTTTATTATATTAAAATATGCTAGTGTATATAAATATATATTTTATCGATGAGGACAAAAATCAAATAAAGTACGATATCGAAAATAATAACGAAAAAAATAATCTTATTTTAAAAAGTTAATCTCTCTTCCCATGAAGTTATACATGCGAATTCCATGAGAATATAAGAGAATGAATAAGAGTGATTTAGGAATAAAACCTAAAGGTGATTAGTGAAAATTTGGAACAATATAAAGGCGTACACGCGCGTGATGATAAATTTTAATGAAATGAGATGCATTCCCATAAGGTCGACCCTAGATAGGAACGGTTATTCTCATGGACCGACCCAATCCGGATCCAATATTATTAATATGTTAATGTTGATTCGTAAATGATATGTTTATTTAGAATAAGCGCTATACTTATTAAGAGTAATTGATACATTTACTTATGATAAGTGATACGATGTTGTTTATTCACAGTAAATGATACATTTATTCACAATAATTGTTATAATAATACATTTATTTAGAGCAAATGATATATTTATTAATATAAAATAATTACTTTTATTCACAACAAATGATGTTTTTATTCATAATAAGATGATACAATAACACTTTATTCAAAGCAAATGATACATTAATTCAGATACGTTTATTCTCAACAACTGATGCAACAATATGTTTATGGACCGGACGAATCGAACGTATTTAAATCGGATCGACCCACGAAATAACCTGACTTTAGATAGGATCGATCCTACCCAAGTATTTATGTAATAAAAGAGCATACATATATAATTGCCAAAAACTTGAGACATTAAGTAATCCAAAATAAAATATTGTTTCTGATTTTTGTTACGTAGCATTTCAATTTTTCCATTAAACCGTTAGTGAGAAATAAGCAGAATATCCTTTAAGAAAATGAATGATAAAAAATCACTATTACTAATAAATATGAAAGTAATTATGATGCATGCATGAAAGTTTATGAAAATCGGAAGAAATAATCTAGTAATCAATTTTAAATAGCAATTAATTGATCATAACAATTAACAAGTACTAATGAAACAAGGAGAGGAGACAGAAGCAGAGACAGACAGAATTTGATAAGAAAATATGTTGGGGAAATCGAAGGAGGAATTAGTTAATTAATTTGCGTTGGTCGACATGTCTGTAGCGGTGGTGTTCTCCTCGATAATTGCACTCCAAAACAAGTAGCCGTCTAATATATCATTTCACTTTGACTTCTATTTACAACTATGTATCTATTTTCTTTCAATTTAAAACTCGATGCAATTTTAAAATACTTAATCAGAAATACTTGGATTGGATCTATCCTATCTAAGGTCGGGTTATCTTACGGATCGATCAAATCCAAATCTATCATATTTGATTCGATCGAGATCTTATAAACATGTCATAACAACCGCGTTGAGGACGACCAAGTGGTCACACGTGGCCGTGGAAGCGGATTGGATAATTTGTTATAAATAATCGTATCAGTACATCACCGTCACATCTTATATCTATGTGAACATCCATTGAATAAACGCGCAATCATTAAATTGACATCGGTCGGATCGAATAAATGTATAATTTACTTTGATTAAATGTGTTATTATATCACTTTATTGTGAATAAAAATATCACTTGTTGTGAATAAATATATCACTTTCTCTGAATAAACGTATCATTTACTATGAATAAATGTATCATTGTATCACTTGTTATAAATAAATGTATCAATTATTTTTAATAAAAATATCATTTATTCACACGAATAAATGAATAATATATATCGCTTTCTACGAATAAATGCATTGATTTGTATATTATTTACTTTAACATATTAATATTAATGGATTCATATCGGATCAAATCCAGGTCAGATTGGGTCGATTCGCAAAAAGACGCGTCCTTAGGTAAGGAGAGGCCCTATGAAAGTGTGCCTCATACTTAATTAACGTTAAATCCCAAGTGTCCGAAATGTACGAACAAAATGGAAAGCAAAAACCGTTAATAGGAAAGATAAAACAAGATTACAAAAGCTAGTTGGCCTAAGTATCCCATAATATAACTCATTCCCCAAGTGGGTTATTCTCTCTCTCAATGAACTCGAGAGACAAAAATAATCTTAAAAGTTAACGTAATAAAGCACATAGCCAACCAAGCTGCAACTTTATCCCTTTTTTTGTATATTTATAAGCGTGGAAATGAAAGGGAAAAAAATTAACTTTTTCTGCACATTTTGGTGAGGGGCAAATTGGTCCCGCCGCGCCACACATCCATGTTTGTAGGAACTAATTTATGATAGAGTAAAAATCTTTATATTTGAAAGGGAAAATCTCATTTTTTTTATTTACCTAATACATGACCGTATTGACCAATTTACTCCGATATAGAGATATTTACAATCGGATGCTCACATCACTAATTCTTTTTTACGTGAATAACGATGTGAAAAATTATGGTAAAGAAAAATGGGTAACACATGTATTATCATCGAATTAGCCAAAGAAAAACAACTTTAACAGAATCCTTTCTACCAATTTGATGTTTCACCATATGTTTTTATTTTCGTATTTATACATTAGAGTATCAATTAAAACAATGAGAACATAAGGTTTAAAAAATTATATTTTCCACACATTAAATGTATTCCATAAATGTGTGAAAGATTTCAAAGAAGTTGCACTTAACTCGTATTTATGTCAAGTTAAAGACCTTTACGGAAATGTCAAAATAAGACAGCTCAACTAACCGATGTCACTTTCAAACTAGTCAATGAACCCAAACCAACCAACATTAAAAATTCAACAAAATTTGGACAATGCACATGTATGGTTAACCGGTCCAGTCCACGACCCAATTAATAGTTTCAAGAAAACGCAAGAAATAGAAAATATTGTAAACAATAAAAAGTTTAGCAGAATTCGAAAAAGAAAAATTGATGAATTTACAAACGATTGATATATACACACACATATAAATCCTGTATGCGAAACAAAGATCCCCTTCTAACCACTACCACCAACCTAATCTTCTCTCCTCTAATCCTTCCAACCATAATTTCACTAACTACTATTTAGAAAGAAAAGGGGGTTGGGGAGGTGGGCCCCATCTCATCCACCTAGTATGTGTATGTAGGCCAATATCTCAATCCAGACAGCCAAACTCAAACTCAAAGCATCCAAGCAAAGAATATGCCACCAAACAAAACAAAACAAAACAACCTTGTGTCATAATCAAGAGCAAGATTTGATCAATCCCAAGTTGTACAGATTCCTCTTCACCATGCTCCCAATCGACCAAATCATGGGTGTCGCCTCCTCCCTCTCCCCCTTGTCGTGATAGATCAAGGGCAGCTCCTTCACTTTCAAGCTACTCACCCCGATCTTCTGCCGAACCGAGTCGATGATTTTCTCGTCGGCCGCATTCCCAACGGCGTCCGTCACGTAGAACACATTCCGGGCCATCCCCATTGTGGTCGATATCTCCGCCCTCGTGACGTTGAGCCCGTTCTCACGGAAGGTCCGCGTCACGTCAGCCAGGAGGCCTTTCCGATCGACCGTGCAGAGCTCGAGCCTCACACCCTGTAATCAAACAAGACAACAACATTTATTCCTCTTCATAATTGTTCAAAAAGAAACATGTGCAAAATGTAGGCTTTACATATGTGTAAAGAAAGAATGTGAGCACCTGAGATGCTCTCCTTTTGATCGCAGCTGCAATGCAGAGAATCACGCGCTGCTTTTCAGCCTCCGAGCTTATCGGGGTCCCGTCCATGTGTCTGATGAAGAATTCCTGATCAAAAAACATGGCCACATTGTAAGAAAACATCATAAGAATCAAACATAGCACGACCTTTAATTATATTCCAATGCAATATCATACCAAGGATGCCCTGTCGCCCGACGTGTCCACGGTGGCGTGGAAAACTACGTACTCCATGTCCGTCAACGTGCAAACCACGTCGAACAGAAGCTTGTTCCTATCCTTGCAGTGAATGTTCACAACGGAATAATCCTTCTCCAAGTAGTTCTGCACCAATACAACTGGTGCATCGCCACAAATCTTCTCATCATAGTCCCTATCCGCGAACATCATCTGGTGCAGCCGTCTCTCCGTGTGAGTAACAGCTAAAGACACAGAGGTCTTAGCACTCCGTATATCATTATCCCCTCTCAACACATTCCTCAACATCCCCTCCATCTTCTCCAGCTTCTCCGAGTCCTCAACCGGGCAGCCTGAATCAACGTCCTTCAAATAGATCAAGGATGCGATCCGCCCGTTGTGTGTCCACACCTTCGCATCAACCACATTGCACTGCAGATTCGACAGCACTGCGAAAACCTCGGATAGGAGGCCAACCCGATCCGTACCCGTTAGCTCCAATGCCGTTAGGCCATCAATACTCTTCGATCTACCATAATGAACCGTCTCGAGCGACTGCACCAACCATAACCGCCGTTAATTATTGCCATCAGTTTTAACTTTTCAAGGAAACCATTTAACTGCGGTAATAATAATTACCTCCTCAATGCAGCCCAAAACGCTCTCATCAGTTAATTTGTTTCCGTTCAAATCGGTCACGTGAAAAACTGCAATAAAAATATTAAAGAAATTAATATCCATCTCTGCCAAGAAAACCAAACGGCAACAAAGCAAATTTAACATTTTACCCACCATCCATGAACCACCGGCCGTCGGAGCAAATGTAGGCCTTCTTAATTGACAGGTTCAAATCCGTCAAAACCTGAATAGCTTCCAGAAGAATCCCGTGCTTTCGAGCACTATCGATCTGTAAAAAACGAAAATAAAAAAAAAATTAATAAAATTGAAACTACTAGAAATTTGACAATTCCAGCTGGAAGGATCCGAGAAGGGGTCCATTACCGTGAGGCGGGTCGCGTTGGAACAACCAACATTGTCTATCATGACCCTGCAAGAAGTCGACGGAGGAGAGGTCAGGGGAGGGGCATTTTTGGACACTAACAAGTTAATTCGAGGATTCTCAGGAAGTCACAATTTGGTAGAAAGTTTGAAAATTTGATTGAGTAACTTGAAAGGAAAGAAATCGGCGAATGATTAAGTTAATTAAATTTTATAGAAGGTAATAATCGCGTGAAACCTTCCACTAATTCTGTGATCGGTACACAGATCAACGAACACACGCACAAAAATTCGCCGGAAAAATAAATATATTTTTTTTGGGAAGAAGATCAGAGATCTGGTAGAGATATTCCCAAGATCATGAAGCAAAATATCGAGATTTTCTTTATGTTTTCTTCAAAAGTAACATGTACAGCAGAAAACAAACAACTTCGTGAAGAACTTTCTCCGAAATTTTGGTGTTTCTAAAACGATTTAAATTTCGAATATGAAAAAGAAAAATTGCAGAAATTAGAAAATTTTCACACAGAACACGCAGTGAAGGAGAACTGACCTCGGCGTAGACATTCGAATAAGAAGCTTTTCATATTCATCCAAATACGTCGGCCACTCCATGTTTCACACAGCCCAAAACTCGGTAAATAGAGGAGAAAAAAAACGCCTGTAGCAGTGGGAAAATCTCGCCTGATGTTTCTCTCTCTAGAAGGGCGGGAGCGCGTTTTGGTTTCTCTCTCTAAAAAATTGAAACGACACACTGCATGCCTTTTACTTTGGTCTCCCTCCTCCTCAGTCCTCCCTAGGTGCGGGGAGAGGGGTATTTATATATTGTTTTATTTTTTAATTTATTAATTATTGCTTTGCCTTTTCTGTTTATATTTATTTTGAATTAAAGACGGTATAAATAAATAACATCGAAGGGCCGGATTCTTGGGACAGCATCCGAATTTCCCTATGTCTGTGAGTGTAACTGTAACTCCTCGTTATATAATGACACGTCAGGTGGGTCCCATGTATTGCCAGCATGGATGCCACGTTTTCCTTTTCTGTAGAATTATGCTTTGCGTGCATTGGACTCAATAGAGAGTGCTCACTGCTCACAACGGGGGTGGTTGGGGGTTTCTAGGCTCGTCTCAGTCATCACAATATTTCTTTATTTAACTTTTCAAATTTCATTATTTGTTATGTTATTCTTTTAAAAAAAAAATTAAAACATTTATTAGGAGACGAACGAAATAATTATCGATGAAATCATGACAACACATAACATTTGCTTGAAAATTACTGGAAGAAGGAAACCTAGATGCAGTTGCAATTTATTTATGATACTTGGAGAAGAAATCAAATTAGGAGACAGTCTTGTAGTATTTGGAATTTGATTTGAAGATGAATAGAAATGAGATGAGTGCCTATTTTATTAAAATATAAAATTAGGGGTTACAGTTATGCAGATATAATTGTAAAACTATTGTTATTTTATTATAATTTAATTAAGAGATTATAATAAATAAATTGGGGGCTGTGTGTAGAATCACCCTTGCTCAAATTGGTTGATAATTATTTCCTATGTGCCATCGAAGATGATCTGTTTTTTTTGGATAATCTCATCTAAGATGGTCTGTTTCTTTTTAGGAAATAATTATCTTTTTAAAAACTGTAGGACATATTTATCTTTTATCATTTTAATCACTTTATATCATTCTTCTTAATAACCGTACCGAAAAAAAATATGGTCCGTCTTGGGTTAGATGGAGGTAATAAATTTTTCCACAAAGTTTCCTATATATACGTGCGTATGGTGCGGACGGATAAAAGTACTATTTGTTATTAACAAAAGTATTATACTATAATTTGAAAATATCATTTATATTAAAAAATATCATTTTATTGAATAAAAATATCTACTTATGAACATTGGACTTGGGGCACTCTGGCATCTGTCCGCTCTACTTATTTATTGTTAGCGGACTTTTCTAATTACGGTTTCTTTAGTGAAAACAAATACACATTTCATTTTGTTTCTGGAAATTCACGATTAACTATGACATTCTATATTTGCAAATTGAAAATTGAAAAAGGTACCAAAAATTTACCACAAAAAATCCAACAAATTTAATAGGATTGATGAGCTGTATCGAATTTATAATGTTCAGTTTTTGCAAAACGTGGACGAACTCATAACACTGAATAAGGTTACTGCTTTAAGGCATTCCCAACCATAGATTTGAAATATGAAGTGCATCATAATCGTAATTTTTTCTGCAGTTAGAATATGAATTCTTAAAATAGAATAGTGTAACGGTTCACAACTCCACATTCATGCTTATACTTTTTTGGATAATACGCAATTACAATCATGTCATCAATCAATACTAACATAATTATATAGAATTTTAATTATAAAAAGAATAGTACATTATATATATATATATTATATACCATTGAAATATATAAAAAATTTAGTATAAGTTTCGAGGTTTTCATTAAGGTTATTGGTATATAAATATATCAATTTTGGGTCAATTTTGGTTTCTTTATGTTCATTTCCTGACAAACAATTTAGTAAAATTGTCATTAAAAATGGTATATAAATATAATAACTTTAATGATTTTTACCATAATTCAAATTCAAACTTAAGGTTAAATTAGAATTCAAATTCGACTTGGCATCTCAGAAATTTACTATAGACTAAATAATTAGGGATATAAACGACATCGTAGAGAGATGACATAAAACATCGTCGTTCAATCAAAATAAACCGATTTTTTGATTTCTAGAATTCATCGCGTCAACCCTCAGTACAAAAATAAAATCTTATCATTTGTTTCATCATCTGGTTCTAGTTGGGATCAAAACTATCAACATCATCTCTCTACGATGTCATTTATATCACTGACCGTTTTGTCTATGGTAAATTTTAAGATGTCAAGTCATATTTAATTTAGCTTAAATTTGAAATAGTTGTAAAATCATTAAAGTCATTAAATTTGTACATTTTATGAATTTTTTTAAAATTCGTGGAAAAAATTAAAATCAATCCAAAGTTGATGTATTTATACGCCAATAACACTTTCATAAATATAATTAGGGCTAGGGAAATATTTTGTCGAAAGGATCAGAGAAGAAAATAAATGGAGGGAAGGAGAAATTAATCATTTCAATCAAGTTTAAATTTATTGAAAAAATTCTCTCTTTTTTCCTTAAAAAGAGGAAGAAGCACTGTAACTATGTTCTAGAAAAAGAAGAAATTATATTTGTGGATTTGGGACAAGAAAATATATCTTAATTAATTAGGTGGGATAAAACTTTAGTGATGGAGGCATAAGAAGGTATGGTGGGGTCGGGTGAATTAGTTTATTTAAGGCCGGTAATTGAGGAGTATCTTTAATAATTTGTTTTTTATTTTCTTTGAAGTTGGAGTATCGTTACTACAAAGTCAGGATCTGCCGACCAATATAACCACGTCAGCATTTGATTAATAGTTATTTATTCCATCCCATTTAAAATATCATATTTTTTTTATATTATTCTATTATAAATATATCATTTCATTTAAGAAAGTAATTATTACTTCAAAAAATATGATCTATTCATTTTTCAATACTTTAATTATTTTATATATTTCTCATAAATATCCATATCCAAAAAAATAAAACACTTTAAATTTGAGATAGTACTATTTTTACACCCATAATCATATTTCTCTCGCTTTCTAATTACACCATCCATTTTCACGTTTTCAGTCACCTAATATATTTTGGGACTCGAAATTGTTTTTCCCCATTTTAGGTAGTGATATTTTTTTGTTATTATACTTAAATTATACTTCTCATGTTCCATTATTATTGGCTCATTTTTCTTTTTGGGTTGATCAATTTTAAAAATGAAATAATTTTATATTAAAAAGTATCTCGAATTTCGTATCATATTATATATATAAAATATAACTCTTCTTAATCTACTTATAAAAAAGAAATATACATGAATATTGGAAATGATGAATACTCTTTTTTTTGTAAGTATTTGATATTTGATATTACACTTTATATTTATATTTACGAATTTGAAAATTACATCTCCTTTCTCGTACCCCCAAAAAGAAACTGACTAACATCGTAGACCATTACCCATCGGTGTCGTCTCCACTGTGGTTCATTGTTGCCATAATTATGAGAGTTTGACAAAAGCTAATATGGAAGCACAATGAGTCAATGACACGTGATGCTGAAGCAAAACCCCGTTGAGCTGTAGTACGTCAAGGATGCCAATTTTGTCAATGGACGGAATTTTCACTTCAATTGTCAAGGCTAACACGGGAATCAAGGAGGCAATATAGCATATCATACAACCAAATATGAATCATCCTAATTTCTTATGTGTCAATTAGAGCAGACAAAAATAGCGAATAGATTGAGTCTGAAAATTTTTGAGACTAAAAATATGAAGCTCAGCCACATGTCGGATGGGCGGATTTTTTAGTTTATTTTTCTAAATTTTCAAATATGTATAATTAATATTTTTAATTATAAAAATATAAATAGTTATACAAAATATACTTAATTTTATTAAATAATTATATAACCTATTTATATAATTAAGATAATTTATAAAATAATAATTTAAAACAATTGGTAGGTGGAGTTGGTGGGCTTTCATAGATGTTTCAACAAAATGCCAAAATAGTTCAAATACTAAACAAATAAATGAAAAGAAATGAACAGAAAAAAAATGGTTCAAGTTCATCTCTAAGATAGTGTCGAGAGGGATCTTCGTTAAAGAAGTTAACCGTTTCCTGATTGAATTTGTGCACCTCTAGATCTGATTACATTTGATTGAATTTGTGCTGAACATGATTAAGGGGAGTCTCCTAATAGACGATCCGAAATTTATCATACGGTCTCAATCTTGATCCATCATACCATATCCAATTTGGATCATCACTCTTTTGAAAACACGACACCACTGTTCACAAAAATCGTTAATAAGTATCTATCAGACACACATGTGTTTAGACTATATCTATCAATAACCCATTCCAACCAAACATTTTAATAAAAAATTCATTTTTCTCTCTTTCACGGACACAATCTACGATTCAATACAATTCTACAATCTTTATATTTTATTAATGATCCAATCCAATCTAAAATATATTATCTTTTTCATTATTTATTATTACATATAATTTATAATAAATATTTGATTATATTTAAATGGTGTAAAAGATATAGATAAATTATTTTTAGTATTTTAAATTTGTAATTAATGATAAAAAATTTACCACACTCTTACATTAAAGTACAAAATCAATAACAAAATAAAATTACAAAAATTGGAATACAAAATTAAGAAAAAAGCTATAAATATATTGTCATAAGTTTTGCTCTAATGTTTCGTGGGCGTGCAACAGTTTAATAATTGAAACTCTAGCACAAATGTATGTATGTCAAGTCCAGTCATCAAATTTTGGTTGAACCCGAATGCTATTACTGCTTCACTTCATTCCAGAGTCAAGTTCTGTGTGCCGTTATTGCTTTACTTATGTTTCAAATATCAAAATATGTGAGAAAAGAGAGGATTTGGGATTTTGCTTTTATATATATATATATATATTGGAACTTATTTATAGAGAATTCCAGCTACAAATTCATTTTTCTTTATTAACAATAAAAAAGCCATACACTTAAATTAACCTATAAATTGATTCTTATAAATAATTTATCACAAAAACTCATGTATATCCTTTTCATAGTGTGGACGAACAAAATTATCATTTGTTTTAAGAAAAATATCATTCACATCGAAGAAAATTAGCTATTGGTGCTCTCTCCAACAACACTATTCATCGTCTTCTCTATTAATACGCATAATCCAACATTTGAAGATTACCAAAAAGCTTTGCATTCTAACATTCTCAAGCACTTAGAGCTCATATTCCAAGATCAAATACCCATCGATTTTGAAGAAGCGAGTTTACAAAGTGTTATCAGAAAATCTTCAGAGCTTAAATATATTTATCAGTTCGAGATTTTAGTATATATTCCCTTAAGTTCTAGGAAACAATCTTTTATATCTTAAGCCTATAAATAATAAGTATGTCGCTTGTGACAACTCAACTTTTGATTGGAAAATTCTCTATTCAAAACCCAAAAAGCTTAAATAGAAGTTGGGCAAGTAGGCGCCAGCTTAGTAGTGACATTAGCAACGCTTGGGATGATTTTAGGCGCCTTATCTTATAGGGAAAAAGAGTGGAATCGTGTATGTACGTGCGGATCAACTAACCGAACTCTTGAAGACAAGGACCGAAGTGTTAGTTACTGAAAACTTGGTTGTCTTCCATATATAAGTAAAAAATTGGGTCGATTGCATCCGTAAGAAGTAAGAGGTTTCCTAGCACCAAGCACCAGTAAGTGTAGGAGGAACGTCAAATTATGCAGGATAAAAAAAATATTAAAATCTGTATCTAGGTTTATATCTTGTACCCGTAAACAAGACCAAATCCCAGTTACTGGATTGACTGATAAATCAGTCCGTGGATATAGAAGCTGATCTATCCAAACCACGTAAAAAATAAGTGTTCTTTACTTTCAGTATCGTATTTACTTTGCATATTATTGTCACTAGCACACGTAACACAATATTGTTTGGAAACACTCTATCTGTGAGATAAATTGAAAACTGACTAAGTCGATATTTGACTAGGTATTTTCTATAAGTTTGAGTTTTCAATAAAGACTAAAACGTAATCACCACATTCAGTAAGGACATCAGGTATCAGTTCAACTGACCAATTGCCTCACCGGTCAATAGGTTTGTTAATTGATATCACTCCGAACAAGACTCTCATAATTTGAATTGATAACAATATCGAGACCGAGACTAAAGCGACTTGATTAAGCGACTCTTGTCAAGTAGACGATCGATCTTGAGAAAAGAAATTTTTAATTTACGTTAATGTGGGAATGTTATTTTACCATCTCCCGAGGATCTATCTTGAATGTTTAATTCACCATACATTGATTATATACCTAGCATGCACCTATATAATTAATTACAACACGTTGGTGTTTTCTCGTGTTTACCTATGATTTTTCGGATAAAAAGAGGATCAAGACTCGTGCTTTGATCTTCTGGATTGTATCCTGTTTACCAAAACTCCAATGCTGAGTGAGAGCAATATATGGAGAGTACTGCAAAAATTGGCCTTCTTCCTCAATAGTAATTTTCAAAAATCACAATGCTGAAAAATTCATCTGATTTTCTCCCACCTTGTATTTATAATGCAACCATAGAATCCTAATAGGATATGATCTCTGCATATCTAATAAACACAATCTTATCTTTAAAGATACATCATATAAAGAATAATATCCTTTGATGTCTAATGATATCAGATATAATCTATCTAGATATAGGAGAATCAGAACAGAGTCCCAGACTCTACAGGGATAGGGGCGAATTTATCCAGCAGCAAATGCCTTGATGGGTCAGTGACACGCTGTCGTTTAGCGTTCAAAATAAATTTATAACCTATTGCCCATCACAGCGTAGCCGGCGATAAGTATAGGGTCGATCCACGAGGAGTTGGTGTAGCAATCTCGATGTCACGATGTCACTTAAAGGGATGAGAGTGGTGTAATTATCTTGATCACTATAGGTAGACTAAAATAACACGAAACAAACTCGAAGGAATATCAAATAATAAGGCGAGTCCGGCTTGGGCAACAACCGTGAAGGCGATTAATACTCGGTCCTAGGTGCAAAGGTTTTCTCTACATGACATGCATCAACAGGTTATAAGAGACATACGTCGTGACCCGTTGTCACGCGTCACGCCCACGACGCACCCTCCAAATCTATCCTTTACGTGTAAAGAAGCGAGGGACACCCTATGCAAACTATCTAACCCGTAATGCCCACGCGAGGACACCTCAAGACATGTAAACCTACAGAGCGGCGTTATGATCTAGATGGACCCGGTATTGGCAAAGGCGGTGATATGACTACTCCAACTCGCCCACACCGGTCGTACTATTTGGGGTGCGGGACACCGACACCTTAATCCAATTATTACTTGCAACCTTCCTTACCCACTATGTTATTTGCAACTAACACACGAGTTTGGTTAAGTTATATAATGCCAGGACCTAGTGCTTGGGAACACACGCATGCGCATCGTAATGCCTACTTAGACCTTTCGAGTTATATTAATCATGCTCCACTTAGTCACGCCCAAACCGAATAAAGACTTAGCTAGACATAAAATAAACAATCATGCAACAGTTAATTGAAACCATAATTAAGCGGAAATAACTTACTATTATTGGAGCGAATATAAACGGCGAGCCCAAAGTGTCACGGCAAAACATCGACAAAGTAAATAAAAGCGTTTGCCCTTAAGGGACTTAATGTATGTGATGGTGATGGTGAATTTGATAATAAGGTGAGAGCTGAAATGCGGAAGAAATTATGATACGCACAAGTCGGCGTATTCATCCTATATATATAGGCGAGAGAGGATCCGCGATGGTGATGGCCCATTGGTGGAAATCCTTAGGGTTTCCTTGGCGATCGGCACTCTTTCCTTTCGGATGGATCTGGGATGATCTCCTCCGGTTCGGGATTTGGGCTGGCGCGATCCTTTCGGATTTAGCGAGATCCACCCGATCTCGCGTATCTTGCCCATCACCTCTCTCTCCGTCTTCTCTCGCCTCCCTTCTTCTTGGTCTTTGCTCGCTTTCTTTACTTCCGCTTGCCCGAGAGCTTACCCTTACGGAGATTGAACTTGTGCGGTGCAGCAAGGAGGTCACGCCGTGAAACGGAGCGACTCTTGGAGTTTGAAGCCTGTGTGTGAGCTAAGCTCCTTGTGCCTCGAGGTGCATCGTATCTCTATTTACCCGCCAAGCAAGTTCCACTCCTTCTGCCCATTTACGCCTGCCTTGTTCCCTGCGGACCAATGTGTCCTCCGGACACAAAACACAACAAGAAAGACACAAAAGACTCGATCTAGACCTAGACAAGACAGAAAAAGAGCACAAAACTTGGGCTCGTCACACGCATTACACTTTAAACATGCTTGTCCTCAAGCATGCACGCATAATTACCCAAGACAAAGAAAGAAAGAAAAGACTCAAAGCAGAAAAGGTTAGCACATTTCCACCAGCAGGATATCTCGGCCAATATAAGCTTCACCAGAATAAACTAGCAATTAAAGTAGACTCCATTCAAGCAACGACCATCAAACAAGTCAAAATACGAATTTGAGCATATTGGGCATTTTCCTTACCAACACTTTGCACTCTTGTGTATAGGCTAGTGTATACGCTCAGGACATCTTTCATTTCGACTATGCCATAGGCTTGCGTGCCCTCTACCATCTCCACCGTTTAGACAAAGTTTTAAACATTCATCCTTAGGTCTTTTATTTGGCTGTAATGGGGCTTAAGACATAGGTGGGAAATTTTTGGAACGAGGCTAAGGTCATCACGGACTCAGGTTCGAGGAATTTATTTTGTCCTCCATGGATTTCCTTTCGCCTTTCTCTTACGGGCCTCAGCACAACCATCTTAGGACTTCATCAATATATATTCTTTTATTTCAAGCCCTTTTCTTTCAATTCAGGTACCTTCTTTTATATTGGGCATTTGCCCATTTCTTTGAAATTCAGTAAACCTTTTTTTCTTGCCCATTACGAGGCTCTTTTTCTTCCTTTGCTCTTCTCTTCTATTAGCTCACGAGTCTAATTGACCGGGTGAGCTTCTTTTCGAGGCTAATTTAAGTGAATGAAAGAAATTATTAAGCTCGAGGGGGTGAGAGGGATTAACATTAGGTAGGACATTTTTGACTCGGTGGGCTATTTGAAAGAAAAATATGCCTAAGTCGTCTAAATGTTTTAACTAAGTCAATAAGGCCTCGACATAAGAGTGCACGCAAGTTCTAGCAAAAGCGATGAAGATATCAATAATCACACGAGAAAGAAGCTGTGTTGATCAAGATACAACAGTTTAAGCTCAAATCTCACCATGTATGCTCAAATTCAATTCGTCGTCCTTATTTACATACGGTCATGCTCAAGCAGAATTCCTAAGACTACTAGCATTATTCACAACAAAGCAAAATACTGACCAATCAATCCCACCAATTTAAACATGCCAACCGCACAAAAGCGAAAACCCTCTCACTCACACTGCGTTGAGCAAAGTGGGTGAATAAGGAGGAACACAAACAAAGAACAACGAAACGCGGCGGAAAGGTGGCGGCCCCCTACTCACACACTTTGCCTTGGGCAAGTGGGTCGATGAGGACCGACTCTCTAACTCAAACAAGCGAAAATAGGCGCAACCCTTCACTCACACACTTTTCCTTGGGCAAAGTGGGTGAGAAAAAGGTTGACCATAACAACAACAAAACAAAACAAAAGACAAACAACAAAACAAAAACAAAAACACAACAAAGCAGAAAACAAAAACAAAAAGGGAGGACAAAAGGTCGAGGGAGGCGGATACAGAATCCAGTGTGGGCAAAATAGGCTAGCAAGGCATCATGGGTCGCTTTCATTGTTCTTCCATCCGACCAAGCGGGCTTTATGTCCTCATCTTGCTTCACCTCGATCATGATCACAAGCATTCTGTAGATATACCAACACAACACCACACGTAAAGCGGGCAAACCAAACAAAACAAAAAGAAAACAACAAAGAAAGCAAATAAAATACCAGGTTGCCTCGGTCGGTATATGGTTATCGTCGTGGCTCGACTGGACCTCTTCATTACCCTTCCCGTCGAGGGCTTGCACGACGGGTCCCCGGATCTATCCGTGATGCCCATAGTAAGCCTTGTGACGTCCATTGACCTTGAAGGTCTTTCTTGTCTTCGGTCTGCGACCTCAATGACTCCATTCGGAGGTGAGTTTTGACTTCATATGGTCCGCACCACTTTCTTGTTAACTTGCTCGGCATTAATTTAAATCGAGGCGGCATAAAAGCACCAATTGACCTTGCTCGAATGCTGGCTTTGATATCATTCGGATGCTCCATGGCCTTAAAGATGTTAAAGGTCACGTCTCTCGTCAAATTCACGGGTTAACTTGCCCGTGTCGCAATCAATCACGGTTACGGCGTCTTCATGAATGGTCGGCCCGATAACATAAGCGAGGATTTGTTACCCATCGTGCCCATATCCGAGCGTGAAATCTAATCGGAAATATGAGTTCCTCCACTTTGACCAATACGTCTTGATGATTCCTTCGGATAGGCGTTGGATCATTTGCTAATTCGATAACCACTCGCGTTGGCTTGTGGTTCCTACTTTCAATTCGTTGAACATTGATAAGGGCATGGCGTTTATAGATGCCCCGGATCCGGCATGGCCTTTTCGATCCTCGTATTGCACTGTTACGCAGGGAATGAAAACATCCCCGGATCTCCACACTTTCGGCAATTTCATTGTAGGACCGCGGATACATTTTCTCCCATTTGAAATTTTGCATCATCTTTGTATTTCACCTTTCTTGTGCACAATTGTTTCATGAACTTTGCCCACTTCGCATCGTGCGAGGCGATAATGAGGTATATTAATTTTCACCTTCGAAATACGCGATACATCTCACTCATTTCTTCCTCTCTCGGTTCTTGGCGATCTGCACGGAAAGGAGGTAAAACCAGGATTAGGTTTGACATAGGTTGGCTCAATGATTGCCTCTTCTTTTCCGTCTTTTCCTTGGGCGGTTCCACATGATCATCGTCGTCTTGACCAATGTGTTACGTGAGATCTTCCACGGGTATGTCGGTGTCGCCCTTAGGCATAAAAACTTTCTCTGGCAGTTTCTTCCCACTTCTTAGGGCTACAGCATTCAGTTGGGCTAACTCGTTTACCTCTACTTGAGGAGGTAAATTTCCTTGCTTCTTCTCAAGGCGCGTTCTGCGACCGTCGATTGGGAAACTTGGTTCCCGAGGCTCTGGAGAGGCTCCTCTTGTCTCGACCTTGAATTTCTCATTCTCTTGTTGAGCCTTCACATTTTCTCGTGCCATAGTGTGCACAAGTTCGCCAACGATGGCCCCCGCTTTAGTCACGCCGATTATTTACGTATGGTCATTATTGTCCCGCCTCCCTCCTACTTCTTTGTTGTTGTCTGCCCCTCGCTTTGGTTGTTAGACCACCTAAAGTTTTCGTGGTTCCTCCATCACAGGTTGTAGGTGCGAGAGTTTGGATCATATCTCCTCTGCTTTCGTGTGCCCATTACCATTCGACCACTGCATTGACTTCTTCTTCTTCAAAGCGGTGTGGGGCATTGATCCGTGTGATGTGTCACGGCGGCGCATGTTTGGCAAACTTTAGCTTTCTTTTGCCCTTGCCACGGTCCCGGTCACGATCCACGATCTGTGTTGGTTATGAACTTGTCGAATAGGTTACGAGTTTATCCGACTTGGTCTCCACGGTTGAAGAAGTAGCGGCGGCTTGCCTCGGAACTTCTCCTCCTTCCTCTGTTTTCTTGGCCATCTCGCCCAGATCTAAAGGCCTCTTGGGAACTTTATTCAAGATTGATCCTCCACAAGTCGCATTCACCCAAATTTTCTCTGTTGCCCTCAACCCGCCATGAAATATTGGATCGGATCATGATCGGAATTTGATGTTGAGGGCATTTCGCCTTGTTGTTTAAACCTTCACCGGTAATCATAAAGGTCTCTCCCGTGCCCATTTTGATGCTTATCCTTTTCCTCATGTTACGAATACGGGCGGTGAAAGTACTTCTCGAGGAACTACGGTGAAGTTGTGCCCACGTGGTCACACTTCCAACGGCAAGGTGTAGAGCCATTCTCTTGCCCGTCATGCGAGAGAAGAGGAATGACACTAATCTCACATACTCTCCAAGATTTTCATTGGCGGATAGTCCCACACGTCATCTCGAAATCTTGTAAATGCCTTTGTGGATCCTCCCGGGCATGTCTTTGAATCGGGAGGATTTGGATGAAGGAATGCTTCATCTCCCGGTTGCCATTGATCGCCGGCAAAGTGATGCCCGTTGGCCTCGTGTTACGGTTGTTAGGGAACACCATTTCCTCAACATTCGCTCTACTGCGGTTGTTCACCCATTGTATTGCCCTCGAGTTCTCTTACGGATTAGGCGCCTCGCGAACTGTCGTGCCTCCGCATCGCCGCTTTGCTCCGCCTCCGCGTGCTTTTCGATCTCGGGATCGTATAAAAGTCCTCCGTTCTCTCCGCAAGGTTAGGTCGTAGCATACAATAAAGAAAGCAATATAAATTCAAGAAATAGAGATACTCTTTCGAATGCGCAACTCCCGACACGGCGCTTGATTCGACGACACCGTCGTTTAGCGTTGCTCAAAATAAATTTATAACCTATTGCCCATCACAGCGTAGCCGGCGATAAGTATAAGGTCGATCCCACGAGGAGTTGGTGTAGCAATCTCGATGTCACGATGTCACTTAAAAGGGATGAGAGTGGTGTAATTATCTTGATCACTATGGGTAGACTAAAATAACACGAAACAAACTCGAAGGGAATATCAAATAATAAGACGAGTCGGCTTGGGCAACAACCGTGAAGGCGATTAATACTCGGTCCTAGGTGCAAAGGTTTCTCTACATGACATGCATCAACCGGTTATAAGAGACATACGTCGTGACCTCGTTGTCACGCCACGCCCACGACGCACCCTCCAAATCTATCCTTTCGTGTAAAGAAGGCGAGGACACCCTATGCAAACTATCTAACCCGTAATGCCCACGCGAGGACACCTCAATACATGTAAACCCACAGCAAATAAGTTATGATCTAGATGGACCCGGTATTGGCAAAGGCGGTGATATGACTACTCCAACTCGCCCACACCATCGTATTATTTGGGGTGCGGGACACCGACACCTTAATCCAATTATTACTTGCAACCTTCCCTTACCCACTATGTTATTTGCAACTAACACACCGAGTTTGGTTAAGTTATATAATGCCCAGACCTAGTGCTTCGGGAACACACGCATGCAGATCGTAATGCCCTACTTAGACCTCTCGAGTTATATTAATCATGCTCCACTTAGTCACGCCCAAACCAGAATAAAGACTTAGCTAGACATAAAATAAACAATCATGCAACAGTTAATTGAAACCATAATTAAACGGAAACAACTTACTATTATGGAGCGAAATAGAAGCAGCGAGAGCCAAAGTGCAGCCGGCAAAACATACGACAAAGTAAATAAAAGCGTTTGCCCCGAAGGGACTTAATGTATGTGATGGTGATGGTGAATTTGATAATAAGAGTGAGAGCTGAAACGCGGAAGAAATTATGATACGCACAAGTCGCGTATTCATCCTATATATATAGGCCGAGAGAGGGATCCGCGATGGTGATGGCCCATTGGCTGGAAATCCTTAGGGTTTCCTTGCTGATCGGCGCTCTTTCCTTGCCCAGATGGATCTGGGATGATCTCCTCCGGATTTCAGGGGATTTGGGCTGAGCGCGCATCCTTTCCGGATTTAGCGAGATCCACCCCGATCTCGCGTATCTTGCCCATCACCTCTCTCTCCGTCTTCTCTTGCCCTCCTTCTTCTTCTTGGTCTTTGCTCGCTTTCTTTACTTCCGCTTGCCCAGTAGCTTACCCTTCTGGAGATTGAACTTGTGCGGTCTGTAAGGAGGTCACGCCAGTAAAGCGAACAGCTCTCGGAGTTTGAAGCCCCCGTGAGCTAAGCTCCTGTGCCCTCGAGTGCATCGATCTCTATTTACCCGCCAACAAGTTCCACTCCTTCGCCCATTTCGCCTCGCCTTGTTCCTGCGCACCAATGTGTCCTCCCGGACACAAAACACAACAAGAAAGACACAAAAGACTCGATCTAGACCTAGACAAGACACGTAAAAAGAGCACAAAACTTGGGCTCGTCGGTCGATCTAGGGATCAAATGTAAGGAATAAAGATGAGCCCCAAATGAATTAATATCTTATGTTCAGTCCATAACATAAATTAATTTATAAACATTCATTCATGCCACTAGAGAATAAATACCGACTTACCCCTTTATTGTCATAGTTGAGTTGGACTTGCACTTAGACTTCACGAATCATCGTATTTAAGATATCGCACGTCCATTAATTATTTATAACATTCTGATTGCTTAAAATAATTAATTTCTGTAATTCCTTAAGTAGTATCACTCAACCTTATTATTGTACTTGAGATAACTCAACCCATGTGGTTTAGTACAATAAACTTTTGAGCTCCTTGGGGGACGTCATCATCCCAAAGCAGATATCGGTGACTGACATGGTAAATAGTATGACATACAAGACTGTCACCACCCAAGATGCGGAGAATCTTGGCTATCTCGTGTAACCCTCACTCATAACAAGTCAAAATGATGGTCAACAACTTATACTCACCTAAAACCTTATCGAGGTTTAGATCAATGTAAAGTCACCAAGATCTAGGTTCTTCACGACGGTCAGATAGAAGAACTCATCTCACTGTGATCTATCAATACATCAGAGACGTACCATCATAGACAAGTAACCAAGTCAAGACACTTCTTATCTATATCGCAGCTTATACCGACAACTCGTCCGCAAGTTGTCTCGGCTGTGATCCTTTTTATATCTCAATAAGCTTGACCAATCATACAGACTTTTGTGATCTCTTACACACTGTATGATCTGGCTTTTGTATGAAATAAAGGGATATACATGTGCAATCAAGTAAACAATTCAGATATGAGATTGTAATAGTGGTAACAGAAAACATTGTATACAAGCTCAACCATTCTGCTTTCAGTATACAAATCCAACAATCTCTCACTTATACTAAAACAAACTTTTAGTAAGCAATGTGTCTCTCTACTAGCTATTACAAACAACACCATCACTTTGCTTCTCCCAATTATACAAAATCCCAATTATACAAAAGCTTCATTTCTAAGTGGGGGCCACCTTGCGCCAATCCAAGTCCTCGAACATGCTCGTCGTAGATTTTTTGTGGCAAGCTCTTCGTGAATGAGTCAGCTAGGTTATCCGCAGTATCAATCTTCTCAATCAGCATTTCTCATCGTATAACGATTTCTCTTATGACAAGTTACTTTCTCTGTACGTGTTTTATTGCCTTGTGGGTCTGTGATACCTTCGAGTTTCCTATTACACCTGAGTTATCACAGTATACTATGATACTATTGGACAAACGAGGTACCACATTTAGATCCATGAGGTAGTTCTTGAGCCATACCGCCTCCTTAGCAGCCTCCGAAGCGGCTACATATTCGACTTTCATGGTAGAGTCCACAATGCATCGCTGCTTTGTACTCCGCCAAGATACAGCTCCTCCCAAGGTAAACACATAGCCTGAGGTAGACTTCTTCTCATCACGGTCAGCTTGAAAATCCGAGTCTGAATAATCCAAATGCATTAAACTACCTTCTTGGTAAAGTAGCCTATAACTATACCACTGATTCAATCAGTTTACAAGACTCCACAACTCGATCGATCGAAGATCGACATCGATCTTGAATTGCACAAAGAATCTGACATCTACTAACCAGTATAAAGTCTAATCTTATTTTAAGAAAAAAATTAATTTGTCTTAACTGGTGTATTTGTCCCCCCAATCTTCAAGAAACCATCAATAACTATAGAGTTGAGTTCTTACTTTTACGAGAGTTGTATTGTTTAATGATGTGATTTGCAAAGGATTTGTATGATTGTATCACAAAGGCACTCCTTAATGCGAGTGACGAATTTGGGACATTTATTCACCTTTCCCAAATTATAATTCAATTCTTCACTGCATCATCCTTTTGCAACTTTATTTGCATGGTTAGCCAATGAATTGTAGTCCTTTATATATATATATATATATAGTTAGGTTCAAATGAGAACCACTTTTATCCTAAAAACTAAGAACCAAATGAATTGTTACGAAAGTTGATGAATCCGTTGATAAAGTTAATGAATTTCAGAATTCAAATTTTTTCACCCGGGTTCGAATCACATGAGGGACGAAAATTCTATTTTTTGATCCAGTAACTTTTTCAACGGATTCATCAATTTTCACAATGAATTCATCATTTTTTGATTCTCATGTTCTCACGATAAAAATGATTCTCATGTTAACCTTCCACTATATATATATATATATTAGAGTTTAAATAATAACTATTTTTAACGTGAGAATAGAGAATCATAATAATTCGCTATTAATGAAATAAATTTGCCATAAAAATTAATGTATCCGGTGAGAAACTTATTGTATAAAAAAATTTAGAATTTTCACCCGACTTCGAATCTCATAAAGGATAAAAATTCTATATTTTGGATACATTAACTTTCTAGATGGATGCAACAACCTTCAAAACGAATTTATCAATTTTTAGTTATCACGTTTTCAAGATAAAAAATGACTTTTACGTTAATCATACCCTATATATATATGTCTCTGATGTTAGCTAAGGATATTTTGTGTTTTAATAATCAAACTAGAAAAATTTTCATATTTTATTTATCCAAAACTTTGTAAAATTATTCATCGTTGTCCTCTATATCATAATGACAATGAAATATTGGCCTAAGCTTCAAGTTTTTTTTTTTCAATTTGAAAATAATGAAGCTATTAAAAGAAGCGGTTAAAAGTATATAGAGAAGAGAATTTTAAAAGAAGCTAAGCAGCGGTCTTTTCTTTATGTGAAAGGAAGATATCTAGATTTTGATTTATATATATTGTTGCATCCACTAACATAGAGAGATGACATCGATGTGTCTTTCTAAGTTCAAAAGTTGTTCTATTATATTCTTTTAACAACATCAAAGCAGTGAAGATCCTCTATGTTAATAGCGAGGTTTAGGGTTCAATCCCTCCCCCCTTACCCGACTCAAAAAGTAAAAAAGCTATATGTGTCATGTCAACAAACTAAGAGGGTGTTTGGCTGAGCTTATAAGCTGTTTAAGAGTTTATTTGACTGAGCTTATAAGCTTTTTAAAACAGTTTATAAGCTGTTTAGGAGCTTATAAGTTGCTGCAAAGTGTTTGGCAAAATAAGCTTCTAAACAACTTATAAGCTGTGAAAATAAACTCCAACAGCTTATAAGTTCCACTAAAAATAAGTTGCTCAGTCCCAACTTATTTTTTTATAAGCTTATAAGCAACCATGAATTTACTAAAATAACCTATTATAGTTCGTTATTTTTAGGGATGTGCATCGGTCGGTCGGTTCGACCGACTGATCGAAAATTTTAAAACCGAAAACCGAACCGAATATTTTTTTTTGAACCGAACCGATTTATAGTTTCGGACCGACCGAAAACCGAACCGAAAAAACCGATCGGTTTCGGTCGGACCGAAAAACCGACCGAAACATATATTATACATATTTTTTTTAAATAAACATATTTTAATCATAATTATTTAATTAAAATATCAATTAATTATTATATAAAATATATAAATATATAAAAATAATATTTTCGGTTCGGTTCGGTTACCGACCGAACCTAAAATATAAAACCGAAAACCGAACCGAAAATCTATTTTAATTGAAAATTTGAACTGAACCAAAAACCGACTTATTCAAAAACCTAACCGAACCGATCAAACCGTCGGTTCGATCGGTTTTTTCGGTTCGGTTCGGTTCGGTTCTGCACACCCCTAGTTATTTCCTACATATATACTACCAACTTCACATTTCGTCAATTTTATCTCTATAACTATCACTACAAAAAAACACGTGAACAAATGACGGAAAAATCCGTCGCAAAACATCAAAAATCCGTCGTAAAAACAGATCTGCGACGGATATGTACCGTCTCTAAAAGCCTCGTTGTTACGCAGACAACGACGGTAAAAATTCCGTCGCAAAACTTTGAAACGGACTAGCGACGTAAGTATCCGTCGTTGATAGATTAGTCGTTTGACTCGCCGTTTGTTACGTTGAATTAACGACGGAAAAGTCCGTCGTAACTAACGACGGAATTGTTTCCGTCGCTAAATTATTTGGGAATTTCCGTCAGAGATCCGTCTCAAATAACGACGGTTTTTACGTCGCTAAATATTTCCGTCGTAATTGAGTCTCGGATCCGTCGTAAAATCTATTCGGCGTGTCCGTCAAAACTGCCGCAAATAACAACGAAATTTTTCCGTCGCTAAAAAGTCCGTCAGAGATCCGTCGTTGTTACACCACGACAAATTAGGTTGTGTTCGTCTCGTAACTGTCGCAGCTTCGACTTAATTCCGTCGCTATACTTAAAATATATCAACAGCTAGTTTCAGATTTGGTTTTAAACCACTTTTTTACCTGTTCAATACATCCACAATCATCACAAATCCATCCACAATCATCCACAATCATCAAAAATCCAAATCCAAATCCAACAACATCCACAATCATCACAAATCCATCCAAATCACAATCCAAATCATCACAAATCACAAATCCAAATCCAAATAATCCATCCACAATCCATCCACAATTATTCAATACATCCACAATCTGATAATTTACAACAACTATTCGATACGGAGTTATAAATCCAAATCCAATTCAACAATTCAACAATCCGAATCCAACAACAATAATCCAACATATCCATAAATGAAGTAAAAGCGTAAAGATAGGAATCAAAATGGTGGAGGGGTGGTCGAGGTCGATGCATTGCTCGAGCTCGATAGAATCGTTGGAATGCCTCCCGGTGAGCTTCCATCCGAGCTTGAAGGCGTTGAAGCATCGTGCATGCTCTCTGTTGTGCTTGAATCTCGCCTCGCCTCATCTCTCGCGTCTCTTTCTCGGCCGTGGTTGCTCGACCATCCGCTCTCTCTAACCGCATCCGCTCCTCAATCTCCGTCGAACTGCTCCGATATCCGGAGACTCCATACGAGAAGTCATTGCAGAGCGGAACTAGAGTCGCTCTCCATGAATGTACGTGAGAGAACCAACACCAAACAATCTCTTTTTCTTCGATGCGGCGCCTCAGGGATACCCTTGAGGATCCGAGTCCTATCTACTACAGGCTCTCATCCGTGGCCGGCTTGAGTCAAAATCGAACTTGGTCCTCCACCGCCCCGTATTTGCAAATAAAATCGTTTAACTTTCCAAATAGAAGTTATTTTTACATCATTACCATATTTAATATTTAATCTACTTACCGCGATGCTACGAGCCTTCCCATCTCAGTATAACTTCCATCGGGGCGACATGATATTCGAAAAACATCCTTGGACCTCGAAATATGGACTCCACGTTCTCGGCCTATTCATTCATTCAAACATTATTAATGCACACGTGGGTAAATGATAATAAGTATTTGTGTGCATATAATAGAGGTACATTGCTACTTAAAAATAAGAAAATTAAACAAGCTTCATTAATGATGTTTTAATCCAATTAGTTTGTGGCGTCTAATAACTTAGCAATTAATGATTATGATATATGTGGTAGGAAAGCGAACAACATTATAACCTAAATTGAATTCAAAACTAAATACTTACAATGTTGGTAGATAATCTAAAGCACATCCGGAGCCACCGTGCTTAACGATCCCCGCCCCTCACCATCCGGCTCTGTCATCCTACTCCTCCTAGCTTTTTCGCTTTAGTGCGCACCTCAAGTGATTCCAATAATCCCGCCACGTGCCGATCCGATCCGGGAATGAATGGGTGGCGCGTCGTCACCAGTGCTCTTGATCTTATGAATAAGATCCTTATATCTCATGCCGCCTTTTGGCACCATGCACGAGACTACTTGATGAACAAAGCGGCGTCCCGGTGAAATAATTACGAAAGCATAAATTTGAAAATGATACATTTGAAATGCACATTCATATATATTTTGAATTACAAAACATCACATATATCGATAACTAATACATGAAAGACAAGTTGCACTAAAAATTTCATTTAATGAACTTGACTTAGAAAGCACCTCACTTCATGGCTAAACCCCCAAGATCCTCTTTACCTCCATGTTAAAAGCTTTTCAATTTTTACAAGTCTTCTAAAGGTAAAATACATATCCATGTATCTTATATAGTGTTGTGTCACAATTGTTTCCTTAGGGATCACATTTGATAAATATTATTTGAACCTTAAACATCATTTTCAACAAAAGGATATAAATATTATCAAATTAACTATCACTTAGTCCAAATAAACCAATATACTTGAATGTAAATCAATAATACGGAAGTCTTGAAAATACACCCGTATACGATCCTCGGGACCAATTTCAATGAAACCCCGATGGTTCATGACGCTTCGAGCGACTCGGTGATCACATGTGCAACATCATGCGATGGACATAAAATCCTACAATTGAGTTAAAATAATATACATTATATTCAAATAAGTACAATTGAGTTAAAATAATCTAATTAACTATAGGTACCCATTCACGATAGTCAAGGTCTTCTTCCCATCGTGCAGTGCGGACCTTTGCTCGACCCTCCTCCACCGATAGTAAGTCCTCCCACCGAGGCGCCAACTCCTTCATCCGAGGAGGTAGATGCGTAAATATTCCACGATCACTAGGTGGACTCTACCTCGTCCTCGACTTGCCATCCGAAAATAGATTTGATACGTTACTTTAATAATTTTTATTCTTCAAAAGTTATCAATTGTCTTTGAATTTGGTTTCGTTAGCTATTTGTTTAAACATTGTCATTGGAAAAGTTACATTTACAATATCTTTCAAGGTAATTCTTGTTTCTTTTCCTATAAAGCTTTTGACAATATGATTCATTGAAATGTGTTGTATCGAGAGAAAACTTACTTTCTTATGCTTGAATGGTTGTTGATTGTATTTTAGCTTATACTTCTAAATTTGCGGTTTGATGTTGTATTCGTTGATGTGTCCTATTGCATGATAATATTTGAATATTTGTGCTTATCAACGATGTGTACACATTCATTATCTAATTGTTATATCTAGGTCGAGTATCCGGTCCTTGACCATGGTTCGAGGCATCCAAATCAAATCTTGAGTAGAAATTGTTATGTTTGACTTGTAATGCATTAGTAAAGTGGGAGAAGAGGTAATGGTTCGTGAATTGTTGTGCTATCTTGTTATACTCGATAACCGAATAGAGAGAAGCAATGGTTGTAGCAAAAGATGATCCGCTCGGATGGCAACAAAAAAAGAGAAAGAGAGAGAGAGAGAGAGAGAGGTCCGAGGTATTGATTATACCTTGAAAAGTCAAATTGCGCGAGAAGTTCATCACCGCAGAAGATAATTCGAACCCTATTCATCTCCATCATAATCATCATCATTGATGTATTATCATTTTCGATTCGATAATTCATATGAATCTGATTCCGACAATTCATCATCTTCGACTGATTCGTCATCTGCTTCTTCTATGTCTATCAAAGTGCCGTCAGGATGAACTCGTGTCATGTCATCATCAACCACTACACTTGTAATTAAAGGCATTTCATCCTCTTGAAATGGCGGAGGTACTATCGAACTAGATGATTCATCTGAGACTTCCACATTAGCTCTCGCTTTAATTTTGCATACATCCCACCAATCCTTTGTAGATTGTTTTAAACTCGGATAAGGACAATAGTATACTTGAACGGCTTGTGTGGCAAGGACAAACGGTTCATACTTATTATACCTTCGTCTATAATTCACAGAAACCAATTTGTATTCGTGATGCACCGATGTCCCCAATCGTGATGGATCAAACCACTCGCATCTAAACATTGTTACGGTCTTCATAGGTAGCCCATGGTATTCCAACTCACAAACCTCCAGTAATCGCCCATAAAAATCGAGTTCATTCTTGTTTGCACCATAAGTTTCACCTTTAATGCACACACCATCGCTCATGGTGGCTCTTTGTGTCCCATGCTCTAACGTGTGAAATTTATACCCATTTATGTACCACGGATACGCCTTAATCATCGGAGAAGGCCCTTTTGCTAAATCCAATATGAATGGATTGACGACATTGTTGGTATGGTCTTTGACCTAAATCCAACAAATCAATAAACATCTATCAATGACCGATTAAATATTACAAAAGGAGGTTCGGTTAATGGATTATATACTCACATATGTATCAAACCAATGTGAGAAGTTTCATCGATTTCCTTTTCAATATCGAGGAGGAGATGCGTGGATGTAATCTTTTCAAGAAATCGATAAACAAACTTCAAAACAAATAGTTATAATTAGTATTTAAATAGTTATACTAATTGAAAGTTATACAACGTGAAATTATAAATACTTACTTTAAATAGTTCTCCAAACTTCAACGCAATTCAATAGCACATATAATCGAAAAAGATCATACTCACTCGAATCTAGATATCTCTTGACATTTTTCCAAAAGGCGCCCACCTTGCTTGAATATTGAAAGCATATCCGGGAAGTCTTCATGCCTAATATCTCCCCAACATTATAATTGCGAGGCACATTCTTATGTTTCGTTCTTACGTGACCCTCAAAATAATAAGAATGAATGTTGATGCTTCTTCTACTAAGCACGCATTGCAAATAGAACCTCCACTTGAGCTTTATTTCACGTTGTTTTTCAACTTACGTAAGTATTCATCAATGTATATAAAAAGATTAATAGTTATATGTGTATATTTATACATATGGATAACAATTGTTAAAGTGAACGTTTTACCTTTCGAATGGATACATCCATCGGTATTGAACGTCCGCAATACGAGCTTCATCTCGCTAGATGGGTGGTAGATGTTCCATTGAATCAAGAAACTAGGAGGAATATACGCTCGAGCTTGCATAAAATGACCGAATATTTTCTTGAAGTTTGCACATGTCCTCAAGTTTGATGTTTCGAGAGGTCAAATCTTTGAAAAATAAACTTAATTCCGTTATCGCTTCCAAACATTAGTGGGAGAAGTTCTCGAAATGCGATCGGGTAGTATCTGCGCATAAAACATGGCATCGTGACTCTTCATCCCAAACATCTTCAATTTGGTCATGTCTACACATACGCCCATATTTGAGACATACCGTCTCGAAATCTAAGACCTTTCACCCATTCGCACAAGACTTTTTTTCATGTTTGTCAAGTGTGTAAGAAGCTTTTGATACTTGCACCGTCGACTCATTCATCTTCAACTCGTCTATTGCGAAGACAAATTAAGTTCTTCTCGATTTGCTCGTATCTTCGTCTTACCCGAATATTCATCACGTTGTTGAACACATTATCAAATACATTCTTCTCTATGTGCATGACATCCAAATTATGTCGAATCAAAAGAGAACTCCAAGACGTAAATCCGTAATATACTCCGCTTCCTCCAACCACTACCAAAATATTTGGAAACACTACTATTTATTGCATCACTACCCATTTCACCACCTTCACTAGTCTCATTCCTTCAATCCTAGATAATAGTTCTTCTCCGATAGCGCTCAGTGGACTACTAATAATCACCGTATTCTTTACGAATCTCTTCTATCCCTTACGAATTGGTGATCGGGATTTAAAACTTTCGATGATTATCAAACCATGATTGTTTACCACTTTTGGTAAAGTAAATGCTTCAATATCCTCCATGCAATGTGGATAAGCTAACCTTCGTTTGTATCCATCCGCACAACATAGAGTACGCAGAAAGTCACTAAATGTCCAAAGCAATGCAAGACGATCCGAAAATTTTGTTTCAATGAGACATCATAGGTAAGGACACCGCTTCCCACAAATCTACTAACTCGAAATTAATGGTTCAAGAACACATCAATCTTTTCTTTTGGATTACGTGGCCCCGCACTAGAATTGTGAGAAACATATATTGTTCCTACATACACATCCATGGAGGAAGATTATAAGGAGTAACTATAACAGCCATGAAGAATATTGTTGTCTGATTGACCAAAAGGTTGGAAACCATCACCGAAAGACCTAATCTAACATTACGAATCTCGATTCAAACAAAGGAAACTTCATGTTCAAATGCTTCCATACAGTGTGTATGCGCGGATGGCGATGACCCCATCATCGACGATGCATGCCAACGCATATTCTCCATTGTAGCCTCGGATGCATACAACCTACGTAGTCGAGGAGTAAGAGGAAAATAATACATCTTCTTACATGGAATTTGTGATTTCTTTCGAGTTTCGGATGCTCGATTATTGCTCTTGAAACGTGGATGCTCACAAACTTTACATCTCGTCAATTCGAATCTTGTCGCCAAGAAATCATGCAATTATGTGGACAACAATCTATCTTGTGCGACAGTAATCCCATGCCACGCAACAATTTCTTCGTCTGTGTAGAAGTCATCGTGCACAAGATTCTATCCGGATTTGTCTCTTTCATGAGTTCTCGTTATTTGATCAAAACCTTTCTCGATATATTATTCTCGACTTTCCAACTCGGAAGTCGAGCCACAACGAGACAATTGTGAATGGTTTGAGCAACTGCCACAACGGCTTATCGGTCATCAACATGTCGTAAAATTTTCGTGCCTCAAAGATTTGGTTCCTCTTCAGTCCCAGCAAAGTTAAAGCGAGGACCAGAAAGATCCATTACCATCGTCGTCGACACGCATTTGATTGAGGTTCGGTGATATCGCATCTGGGATCTATACTCACATTTGTCTCCCTCGAAAGATCCAAGTGTTATAATTTGGAACAAACCAAATTTTGAAACGTGATCTCGCACGGTATCTTGTACTTGATAAGATATATTATCGCACTTCTTACAAGGACACTGATCTTTTCCCCATCCATGAATGATAGTTGATTACTAGCAAACTCAATGAAGTTTTCAAGTCCGCGAAGAAAATCATGATTTAATCCACCACGAGTACTAAAACGCTTATACATCCATTCACGATTCTGACTCATCACGAGGAAGTGGAAATGAGATTCTGGAAGTGAGAGGCAAATGTTCCTGTCATGGGGAAATGGGATTCTAGAAGTGAGAAGCAAATCTTGGGAGATGAATGTTCGCAAATGTTGGGAGATGAAGTGAGAGGCAAATATTCGAGTACCAACTACTAAGCCCGACTTTAATTTGGTTAATGATTTGGAAGTACATTTGGTTAATGATTTGGAAGTACATTTGTAAGAGGGAGAGAATTTAGGTGAAAGAGAGATGCCGCATAACTCTATTTATTGGTAAATAGAGGTATGCGGCATAATTTTCTAATGTTTGGTTATGTTAGGATAATTTTCTAATTTGTTGAGGTATAAAATCGATGCATAAATATAAATCACCAAATAGAAAAAGTTCACACATGATTAGTCTTATTTCTCTTTGATAAACAGAGCAATCACAAAAATTAGGCCTCCCAACCCCTTCACGTGTGGGACATGTGATGTAAATGATCACAACATTAATATATATAGCAATACATATAAAAATTAATGGTGTGATCACTTACATCACATGTGAAGGGGTTAGGAGAGAAATTTTTTGTGATTGCTACTCTTTATCAAAGAGAAATAAGACTAATCATGTGAACTTTTCTATTTCAAATATGCCATGTTGTCCAGATTTTGAATTTTACGAATATGGATGAAGAAAAGTACATTATTGTGTCACAACTCACACGACACTTGCAAAATAACTTGCTTAAGCAACGAGATCCTAAATTCCTCTAGGCTCTAACCATTCTCAAGCCACGAGCACACGATGCTCCAAAATTACAACTAAACCTAGCATGCTTCTTTAGTATACGTAAGCACATAAGTTCAATCGGCTTTGTTTCTTTATATTTTATTTTGATGGACCAACCAATCCAAGCACTCTATAAAACTACTAAACTGCTCCACTTGCAAGACACAAGAATTATTCACCGCTCGAAGTTCTCGAAAGTTACATACTACTACGACCACCATAGGGTGGGTTTATAAGCTAAGGTCATATCTAGATGTAGAGGGAGTGTTTAGACTAAAGACATACTTGAAATATTATAGAATATTTTGTTGAAAATGCATCATTTATCATCGACAAATTGATGATATTGATTTTTACTAATAAAAAGGTGATAAGAATTATGAAACATTTCAATAATCGTTTGCAACTTTTAAAATAAAGCAAAAGTCATTATATACTTCAACAATTAATACGAACAACAAATGAAAAGGCCGCCCAATATCGTCCAGTATGTCAATCAATTATCGCATCAATTTTGTTGATATCAAGGAAACGAAATTGAAAAGCAATAAGATAATATTTTCAACTTTATACGATTTCATGAATGAAGTTTGACCTCTAGCTCCACAATCCAACACATTCCATTCACAAACATATCATACAAACAATAGATTTTATACAAATACATACATATATATAAATCAACAAATATAAATTATTTGTATATATAATAAAAACTGACTAAGCTAGGCGGCGGAGGCGGCAGCGACGGGCGAGACGGCAGTGGTAGCAGTCGTAGGATGGGGGGGCGGGGCTACACGTTATGATCTAAAATTCATCAAAATCGATTTATCTTGATAAAAGGTAATTATGATCTAAAATTCATCAAAATTCGAATGCTCACCCCTAAGTAAGTATATGTTCATAAATCCACAAATATGTTCCTAACCCCTTATTTGAATTATCAAATGCAACTTCTTTTTATCTCATAGATTCCAACAATTGTTATCTTGAGTGTGCACTGAATAAATCCACAAATATACACTATATCGTGCAAACCACACAAAAAGGGTAAATCAAATTTGACTTTTCTTGTTGAATCATTCAATTCGAGAATATAGAAAGCATTAAAAGCATGTAAATTTTCTTAACAATACGTCTATATGTAAACCCATAAAATAAAGAATCATAACAGAATATATGATATAAATTTGAAGACTTCGTCTGTATAATGTTACATCACACTTAAGTTCCATTATCTCATTTGATAATTCAAATAATAAATTATCTCAAGTGACATGCCGGTGCCCGCATGGCATCTTCTCGGGCTCTAACGACTAAATGATTTGACATGTATATTTTAACATTGCAGCCGTCTTGCATAACATTAATAAATTTGGCCTTAATTAATGATCCCTAATTTAAGGTCAATAATATTTTAAAGATAGCCACTAGTCGCTAGCTTTTCAATAATTGGAGTTCTCACGAGATAATCTTGTTTTATTTTTAATAACCACTAGCTATTTAGACTTATTAGTTACTACCTCAAACTCAAACTTTGAATATTTAAAGTCGACTTTTAACTTTCAATATTTAAACCCTCGAGGAGAGAGATTTTGTTTATTATATTAAATTGAACTTTTTAATTCCTAAATAGCCCTCCAAGATTTTGAGATTGATCCTAAAGTTTTATCAATTCAGTCAAAAGGATATTCATTTTTTTTATTACAAATCACGAATAATTCGTTGAGTAGACATATGAACAAACATACATATTATGTCAGTAAATTATTTGATTTCCTCATCCCGCTCAAGCAACACATGTCATTTTGTTCAATACCACCCATGCCTCAATCCGTAACCTCCATGTAGCCCATGAGCACAACGGTGTTGCTAAACATGGGCGGAAGCCGTTGCGGTCCGACGCTCGTCAAAACCGGCTTCCCCCACCCAAAATCAGCTTCGTAGAATCCAAACTTACTCCAATCGCTAAAAACTATAACATTTGTCTATATATTTACATCAGCACATATATTGATGGATTTTGCAATTGATGGAAAACATCACCCATTTATATACAAAGCATGTAAACCCATATATATAAATCAACAAATATAATACATACAAATTTATATATAAACTCAAATATATATAAATCAATAAATACAAATACAAATACATACAAATACAAATACATACAAACTCGGGCAAGCGGCATGAGCGGCGACGACGGCGGGCGGCGACGGCACGACGATCACGGGTGGGGTGGCGCGGGCGGCGGCGCGGCCGGTCAGTAGGTGGGCGCGGAGGCAGCAGGCAGTGGCTGGGCGGCGGCAGGTGGTGGAGCGGGCACGACGGCAGTGGGCGGCGCGACGGGGCGGGCGGGGCGGGGAAGAGTGAGGGAGGAGGGTTTCAAATTAGGCAATAGATAGCGCAGAGTAATGAAATTGGGAAGAAGACGCAGAGTAATATTATTTAATAGCGACGGATTAGCGACGTACATTATCCGTCGTTATATTTTAAACCCTACAATGACGACAATTAACGACGTAAAAGAGCTTTAACGATGTAATAAATTTACGATGGAAACAATCCGTCGTTACAATTTGGGCTACGTTAATATAACGACGAATAAAATCGTCGTTAATATATATGATTTAAACAACGATCGATACATCCGTCGTTGTATTTCTTAGCGTAAAAAAATAAAAATATTTAATATTAGCGACGGATATATTCCGTCGTAATATTTATTCGTAATAAAAAACTAAAATAATATTAACGACGGAATTAGTCCGTCAGAACATAATTAAAAATAATGAATAAAAATCCATTAATTTCGACGGATCGTGACGGTTATTTAAAGTGTACAAAAAAAATAAAAATCTTTAATTTAACGACGGATTTTTTCCGTCGTTAAAATCAACGACGATCGTAGACGTATTTTCCGTCGTTATATGTTCGCATGAAATAATACCGCCGATTCCGCCTCAAAACGCCTCAAGTCCGTCGTTAATTTTTTCGTTTGTGTTACGTCAGAACTGTCACCGAGTACGACCCTAATTTTAGCGTCGCTAATCCGTCATTGTTCGCTTTTTTATCAGTATGATTTTCACTATCTAACTCTCGATTCTTTTTCTAGCTTATAAGATCAATTATCCAAACACTTTTAACAACTTATAAGCTTTTGAGACATTACATCTTATAAGCTTTTGAAACATCTTATTGGAGCTTATAAGTTCTCTAAAATAAGCTTAGCCAAACACCCCCTAAAGATAACTCACCCCCTAAAGATAACTAAACATATAGTATAGTTTGAATTAATGGTAAAAAAATGACATAGGTATACTTTGGAGTAAATGATAGAAACTATTAATTAATTTATGACTTGAAAGATTGCAAAACTATCAATCTAGGATTCAAATGACATGTGCTTTGATAATTTTTATTTTTTCGATTATCTTTATATTAATTTTCAATGTTAATTCTTTCATTAGTTAATTATTTAACAGAACATTACTAGAAAAAGAAAACTAATTAAAGGACATGGTTTCCTTAGTCATATATTTCGCTTATCATTCAAGTCTTAAATGTAGTTTTAACCATGCAAATTCTAAATTATTACTCCCCCGTCCTAGGGGTGAGCAAAATGTCCAATAACAGAATAACCGAACCGAATCGAACCGAAATATCTAATTTGGTACGGATAAATCGGTTATTTCGAACAATTCGGTTATAACCGAAATATATTTCGGTAGTATGATTTTCGGTCGGGTATGAGTTTTTTTACCCGAATATCCGATATCCGAAATTTATATTTATATACAATATATTAATATTATAATTATATACATAGTTTGCCCTAGAAAACCCTACCTAAGTGATTCTACATTCTTCTAATGAGTCGCGCCGCCCACAACCACTCCACGATACATTCTCTCAACTCTCAACTCTCAATTCTCACCACACCGTCAACGCCACGCCGCGCCGTCTACCGCCACACCGTCGCCGATTCGCCGCTGCACACTGCTCGTTTTAGTAATGTTTTTTGAACTTTGAACTTATGAAGATTGTTGGTAATGAGTTGTTTAATATTTGGCAATATTATTTACGAATATTACAAACTAGTTATTTGTTGAGTATTAGAACGTTTTTTGTATGTTTTTGTTTAGAATTCAGAATCAGGGCAAAAATTCGGTTTTAACCGAAATATCCAAAATAATTTTCGGTTATTTTAGTTTGGTAACCGAAATTATTTCGGATATCATTTTTAAAATTTCGGTTGTTTAATTCGGGTATTTTTTTGACCATACCCGACCGAATACCCGAATACTCATCCCTACCCATCCCATTCAAAATGACTTGTTTTCCTTTTTGAGTTGTCCACCTTAGATGACCTATTTCATTTTTAGGAAATAATTATCTATTTAAAACTTATGGGACCTACCTACTTTTTATCATTTTAATCACTTTTTACAATTATCATAAATAACCATACCAAAAAGAAATGAGCCGTCTTTAGTGGGACGAGTGGAGTATTAGTTAACCTCTCTTTCGGGCTCGTGAAAACTCATTTTCTTGCTGTCTGACTGCGCTATAGCTACATGTTAATTAAATCTTATAAAATGAATATGACGTGAGTATTAAACTACTCATGAAAAGATAGGATGTTTATGAAGATGCCTAATATTTATTAATATTATTTATATATGCATGGAGAGTAGACATGCATGTTTGTGACATGTTTTGTGGAACGTGATTAGAAATTGCCTAATCGTGAGATGTTTTAGCGATTAATCGAGTGAATCTTATCAATTAATGAGCAGATATTGATTCATAATCTGTTTCTAGTCTTTTTCTTCTCTTATGTATAGGTACACCGTACACGAAATGTACTTAAATATTTTAACAACATCAAAGCAGTGAAATCCTCTATGTTAATAGTAGGGTTTAGGTTTAATCCTCCCCTTCCCCGACTCAAAAAGTAAAAAAGCTAAATGTTGCGTTGTTGACGCATGTCAACAAACTAAAGATAACTAAACATATAGTCTGAATTAATGGTTAAAAAAATTGAGATGACATAGGTATAGTTTGGAGTAAATGATAGACACTATTAATTAATTTATGACTTGAAAGATTGCAAAGTTATCAATCTAGGATTCAAATAACACGTGTTTTGATAAATTTTATTTTTCGATTATCTTTATATTAATTTTCAATGATAATTCTTTCATTAGTTAATTATTTAACAGAACATTATTAGAAAAAGAAAACTAATCAAAGGACATGGTTTCCTTAGTCATAGATTTAGTTTCAATATCATTCAAGCCTTAAATATAGTCTTATTCATGCAAATTCTAAATTATTAGTTAACTCACTACAAAAAAACAAATGATTTGCAACGGATTTTGCCATCGCTAAATCATGAAATACTGTCGCGAAATAATATTTGCGACGGAGTTAAGATGAATATCATCCGATTCTAAAATCGTGGTCGCTAAACAAACTTAAAGACGGAAATGAGTCCGTCGTTGAATTTGCGACGAAATTGAGACATATAAGTCTGTTATAAATAGACGGATCGTATGTTGTCGTATTCAAAAATATAGTTACGGATCTGTGACGAAATAAAGATAGACTAGCGACGGATCTGCAAGTTCGTTGTAAACAGACGGGGAGTTGAGCTTGTTTACCTTAGGCTTCGCATTTAAGACAACAAAGGTTAACTCACATATCTGCAAGCAATGTCAACAAAGGAGAAGGAATTAAGTAGAATCCTTGTATCATTTCAAAGTGACAGCTACAATAGAGAGAGAGAGAGAGAGAAGAAGATTAATTAAATCATGACGGGATTGTCACAAAATTGTCGTGGAGATCGGTATGTGCTCGACGTGTAGGGATATCAGTGACAGGTGGCAGGCGGCGGGAGGTATGTGCTCGGCGTGCAGTCGGCTGGCGCTACGGTGGCAGGTTCGATTACATACGACGTACGACGAGCTAGCTCCGATGTGATGGGCAGGGACGGTGGCGATAGGAGGCAGACGATGATGACAACCATGGGCGGAGATGGTAGCGGCGGTCGATGATGCAGATGAGGAGGGGAGGTAGTAGATTTGGGGGTTAAGGTTCAAGCAAGACACATTCTATTCTTTGAGAAAATAATCCAAAATTGCAAGACAAAGAAGGAAATATGTTATTTTGAAAAATTAAACATAGCTACGGACAATGTCCGTCGCAAGACTAATAAATCTAGTATATGTAAATAGACGAGATTTAAGAAAAGCAGTAAAGAACACAAGAGTTTTTACGTGGTTCGATCAAGAATGAGATCTACGTCCACGGAGGTGATGATCCTCAATACTTTCACTATAAACGGATTACAATGAGTGTATCTAAAAGGCTCTAGTATTCAATAAGTTGCTAACCCTTTTACCGTCGACCTAACCTCTATTTATACATGATCAAGGGATCTTACTGGATCCCTTGATTGGTGGGATCACGATCCTTCCATAACTGACCACGATCTCTGCCTTTGACTTCGTCTTGATTAGGGTTTAGAGGCCGGGCTTTAGCTTAACCGTAAGGGGCCGTCATCGTCGTGCCCACTCATTTGGGCTCGCCGGTGAGCCCGAGCGGTTGGGCCATATCCATCATAGCCCACAAATAGTCGAGTAACAACTATGCCGAGGTGAGGTGAAGATCGTATTTTACCGAGGTGGTTGATGCTCGACCGAGGTTGGTGTCGAAGGTCTTTGTCTTTCGACGTTAGGGCTAGATCGACGATCGGGTCCGAATCGAAGTTAGACGGTTTGCCGCCTGGTCGTGCACCGCTTATCGAGGATCGAATCGAGTCGTCCGTGGGGGACGAGATGTCTGAGGGGATGTTGAGGTCCGACGGATAGCGGTATTCCTCCCAGTAATACCGAGATCCAATCTGGATAGAGATACCCTTCTGGATGATACCGAGGATCGATCTGGATAGAAATATCCATCTGGATGATGCCGAGGTCCGATCTGGATAGAAATATCCTTCTGGACGATACCGACGATCGATTTGGATCGTCGACCGGATAGCAACGCCGCTGAGGGACGACTCAGGTCGAGTCAGAGCGATGAGGTCCAACCCGAGACGTCTGACGTTGGGTGGCGACGTCGTTTGTAAGCACGATGTCAAGTCCGGGTCAGAATGATGATTGCACGATTAAACCGATGTGTCAGCGCGTCTTTGATCACGTCACTTGCGCCAGACGGTTGGTGGGCGCTCGAAACGCGTGCGCGCGTCTACTCTACATCAAATTGCAATCAGCCACGTGGGAAGTTGAAACGGCAATTTGGGCGCCCATTCGTACTATAAATAGGCCCTAAGGAGGAAACTGTTCACTTTCTTCTCCCCATCGCTTCGAGCAAAGAAAATGCACTGCATTTTCGAGTTCTCGTAAATCTATTCAATTCATCGAAGAAGCAATAACCCATCACTAAAAAGTAAGTATGAATTCTTCTTCCATATCTGGTTCTGCTCGTTCTTCTTCTTCCCCTGATAGCGAGGTAGAGATTAGGGACTACATGTGCCATAATTTTGCGGGTAACTCCTTAGGCATTAGCGCTAGGGTTCCGTCGATTTCTCCTGCTTGGGATGGTTATAGGGTCAAGGAAGTTAGATCGTCTCTGACCGTTTTCGACGTAATTAGTGTAGGGATGGATTGCCATCTGCCGACGGAGATCTGGTGGTGCCTGCCGGGACCCCGTGACCGAGCTTTGGCTCCCCCGGAGGGTTTTATGACAGTGTATGTAGATGCCCTGAGGGCCGGTCTTAGATTTCTTTTAGCCCCCATTTTTTTGCACATTCAGGAATATTTCCAAATTCCCATATGCCAATTTACCTCAAACTCCATTAGGTCGGTAGTTGGGATGGGGCTTTCTTGTTACTGGCATCGCGAGGAGTTTCTTTTGAGGTTCTGATGCGATTTTTCAGCGTGAAGAGTACGGGGGGTGTGTACTATTTTTCGCCTCGGCACCATTTAGGATTACCGCCTCGAAGGTACCCGCATGGCAAAGTAAATATTTCTTTTTGCGGGTCGAGGTCACCGAGCTACGAGGGGGTTGGGTAGGATGAAGGATTTGAAAGTGAAACCCTCGGCCGTCAGAGGACCGCTTAACACGCCGGTGAAGTCTCCGTAGGGTTCACCGGGACGACCGATTAGGCCGATCGAAGCTTTCACAGTCAGGCCCTGTGGTCGGGTCCGAAATGGGTGAGGGCACCTCTTCTTCTTATTCCTTATAAACCGATCTCGCTGTGTTGACGCGATTTTCTTCTGTTGTGCAGTGAAGCTGGTGCCGCGAGAGAAGGGCTCATCCTCGCCGAGCAAGGCGCCTCCGAAGAAGAAGGCGAAGCGGGCTGAATCTGCCAAGCCTCCGAAGAAGGTTGACGATCTCACCAATGATGACGGGGCCTCTGTCGGGGTCGAGTTCGACATCAGAGAAACAGACTCAGCCCCGCATCGCATACGAGGTGTCGGCCTCCAGCTCGGCCGTATCCCTCCCCAAGGTATAAAACTCTTCCATATTTGGTTTTATTTGCTCTGTGATGTGTACTAACTTGTATTGTTTTCAGGAAGCGAGCTCGGTGATCGGGGATCTACAACGTGCTGCTGGGTACATCACCGAGAGCTCTGCTCGGTGCGAGGCGCTGGAGCGGGAGCTCGCTGCTGCACGGGCAGATGATGATGCCGTCGTGGCCGCTGTGAGGGCGAAAGCGATGCTGTGGCAGGTGCGGGCGGAGGCGATGCCGAGGTCGCCCGGAAGAAGAGGCTTGGGCGGAGGTCGCTCGAGGGAGCTCGAGGAGGCGTGCGGAGGAGGCTGGGGGCGATGAAGGAGCTCGATGAGAGGAATGCCGTCTTGGCGTGTCGGGGCCAATGTTGAGGGCCTTCGCCAAAGAAGCTCGCCGAGTCGGAGAGCTTCTCGGCCTTCGTCTCCGACCGCCGCCGTGCTCAAGACCAAGGTGGTGTCGGACCACTGGAGGCTGGTGGCCGCCATGCCCGACTTTGACAAGGTCAAGCATGGCTAGGTCGAGGTCGCCAGGAACCGAATAAGGCGTATGCCGGGTGATCTGTGGTCGGGTCCTTCCCTGTGCTTGGAGGCTTTGGCCCAGCTCCTCCCTTCTCGACGGTTGAGGCCGTTGCTCGGTCAAGGAGGATGAAGATCCCGAGCCCAGGAGCTTCGCCGAGGAGGAGCGAGCCGATCTCCGAGCTCCCTTCGAAGGGGACAACCATGACAAGGTCGCAGGAGGCGATGAGTCCCAAGAAAGAGCACGAGGTCGGTGGACTGATGTAATAGGTTTATTTGCGGGGTCGATAGGATCTCGAGCCTTGTAAAATTTCCCACTTTTTGAATAATAATAGTTACAACTTTACGAAATGTGTGTTGTCCTTTATTTTTAGCACTCCACTTCTCAATACCTCGGACTCGATGCCTTGGCCGAGAAGAACGAAGAGTCTGCTTTTGGAGGAGCCGATCTGCCGAGTGACCCGGACTTTGGCCAACATGGACATCAGTCGGCGTCAATCTTGGTGAAGATGAAGCGCAAGAGGTGAACGAGAGGTGGCCCACCTTCCGCCGAGAATGAGACTCTAAAGTTAAGGATCATACATCTCAAGTCCACGGGCGGACTTATCTGCCGACGTGATTGTGGGCTTAATTTGATGTGAGGAGCAGCTCGGCCGACGACGGAGAAGGCGCTCGGATCTCGGAGGAACATCATCAATATGAAGAGGTGATCCGCCGATCTGGTGGAATAACCATATCGAGGCCGATGATCGAGTGCAGAGCTTCTCGCCAAGGCATGGTGCTAAGGGACGGGAGGGCCCAATAGCAAAATTTTAAAGATTGCCTCGACTCCATTGTGAAGTATGCCCGGATGTACGAGCTCGTCCAGTGGCGACGATGCCCCCAGCAAGATCGAGTCCGCACTGCCCACCGATGTAAGAATGAAGAACCCGAGGTGGGCGGCTATCTCGACTATGCCAAGTGCTCCGGTTGCTAGTCCCGCAAGAGGGAGCAACTAGGGTCGATCGTCGGCGGTCGGGCGGTCGTATTCTGGCCAGCGCCGACCTCGAGGGGCAGTGCGACCTCGGTTCCGGGAGTGCACCCCTTCAGGTCGGGACCCATCGGCGTCGGTTCAAAGTGCGGCTGGAGTAGGCCGCGGTGGTGCCGACCTCGTCGATTGGGTAGAAGGCACCGAGTTCATCCCGGGTGTTCATCGCTGACCCGGGGATTTTGTCTCGAACTGGTGTAGCTTCAGCAAGACTTGGCGAGGTGAAAATCCGAATCCGGAGTGAGTTGTATATAGCTTAGGACTTGGAGTATAGTAGTGAATGTATTTAGGCATTGTACCGAAGTGTATATTTTCCCCATAGAGAGGTACAAATATAGCTTAGGAGTTGGTTTTAGCCGTAAATGTATTCATAATGTTTACCGAAGTGTATATCTTCCCAAATAAAGGGGTATAATTTGACGAGATCCGATCTGGACGTCGTTTGCATGTAGATTTTCAATTTAATGAGTTATCTGTATGCCTTGCATGTAGACGTTCAATTTCATGAGTGATCTGTATGCTTTGCACTTAGACGTTCAAGTTCATGAGTTGCCTGTATGTGCCATCTTCGCAAGGGCGTCCCCTTTTGAAGGTTAAATGTGGTGTATCGAAATGGATGTTCACATAGATATAAGACGAGACGAAGTGAAATACTCATTACAAAAACAAATGTTTTATTGAACAAGTAAATAACATCGCACTTCGGCAAAGCAATAAGAGGGCTAACATGATGCCGATCTGAAATCAAAACTATGTAAAATACCTCCTCAAATGAGTGATATGCCAGGTTCGGGGAATAAGTGCACCAGATAGGTGAGCAAGCTTATAAGCCCTTTGCCGAGGTCCTCGTGAACGCGGTATGGACCTTCCCTTGTCGGATCTAGCTTGTTAAGACGCTCGGCTCTCTGGCTTCATTATTCCAGAGGACGAGGTCGCCTACTTGGAGTGTGGAGGCTTTTACCCTCTTGTTGTAGTACCGTGCGACGGCAGCATGATTGGCCGTTGATGAAGGCGAGCTCGCTTTCTCCTCGAGAGCGTCGAGGTTGACCCGTAGGTCCTCCCGTTGCCGTTCGGTTGAAGTGAAGAGTACGCGGGCTCGGTGCGCCCGATCTCAAGCGGTATGACAGCCTCGGTCCGTAGACCAAGTGAAGGGGTTTCTCCGCCAAGTCCGGGTGTTGTCTGCAGGACGAGAGGACTTGAGGAAGATTTTCAACCCGCCTCCTTTAGCTCGGTCCAACCTCTTTTCAATCCTTGCGATCGTGCGGTTCGTCACCCTCGGTCGACCATTCGCTGCGGATGTGCGTAATCGAGGTGAAATGTTGCTCGATCGGAGCTCTTCACACCATTCCTTGAAGTTTTTGTCAATGAAGCGGGTGCGTTGTCCGAGATCAAAACATGCGGTATGCGAGCGGCAAACTATGTTTTTTCACACGGGTCTCGAATCCTTCGCTTGTGAGGCTCGAAAGTGGCCCGCCGACCCATTTGTGAAGTAGTCTACAGCACGACTAAGTATCGGCGACACGGTGCTCGGTCGAATGGACCAGCGATGTCGATCCCCACCGCATGAAAGGCCGTGGATTACGTAAGTCACCGAGATCTATCTGGGGTAGCTTCTTGACCGTGGAGTGAAGCTGGCACTTCGGACACTTTTTGACGAGCTCGGCCGAATCTTGGATGAGGGTGGGCCAGTGATACCCTGACCTAATTGTCTTCTTTGAGAGAGCTCGTGATCCGATGTGGCTTCCATAAGATCCCATGTGAATCTCGTTTAACACGTAGTCTCCGCTTCTTCCGCCCAAGGCATCTCGGGAGAGGTTGAAGATAGGATTTCTATAGAGAGTACCATCATGTATGAGGTAGTTTGGGATTTGACCATCATCTTTTGGCTTCGAGCCGATCACGAGGTAGTCTCCTTCTTCCGAGATAAGCCTTTATAGGAGACATCCGGTTGACTCCGTCTCGGTGATGATCTTGACGTGGGACTCGCAATGCTTACGGAATGAACTTCCTCCTTGGAGGTTTTGTTGATGATGAAGCCAACTTCGAGGATGTCGGCTCGGCCGTTCTCCCTCGTGGGATACGATAAATTGCGGAATACCGAATGAGGTGAGATCTCCTTTGCGCTTCTCAGGTATCGCTCATCCGATCCTCCTTGGCCTCGTGTTGCCGGGACACGGTTTACTACGACACAGAAATCTCAAGAACTGGATTTTTCCACTTTCAATTCCTACGAGGCGGAGTCCCGAGATCGGTGCCGTACTCACCTCGTTGTTTGTGGTTGGGAAGGTAAAAAAAGTGAATAGGTCACTTGTTTGTCCGGCCGAGGAGCAAGATTCTGTCACACCCGTTTTGCACGAAGCTCCATCCACGTACATTTGCCGCCAGCCTTCCCGTATGTCGAGGTCGGGTTCCCGTTGTGGGAGGCGGGGCGGAGTGACCTCTTTCGGGTTGACCTCGGTAAATCGACTTCTACCGAGAAAATCAACTAGGGCTTGCCCGCTATGGCGATGCAGGTGAGTATAAAATGTCGTGCTCGCCGAGCTCCAGTGCTCACTGGCTATCATACGATGATTCGATTTTGACAAGACTTGTCTCGAGTAAGTCAAGACCTGAATTGAATGGGCTTGGAAATTAGGTTGAGACGTCGCTTGCGTTCACGATGCAACGCTAGTTTCTCGGTGGTGTACCGGTCTCCGGCCCTTTGAGAGCTCGGTGATGAAGTAGATAGAAAGTTGTTTATCGACTCATCTCGCACCAAGACATTAATCGATTGCCTCGTGCGAGGCGGCGGTATAAAGAAAGGAGTTCACCTTCTTTCGAGGCGGAGCGGTGTGGGCGGTCGGCGAGGTATGCTTTCGGTGGGTGAAAGGCGACATGATGTTCTTCCTTCCAAGCAAAGTCCGGGTCTCTTCTCAAGATTTTGAAGAAGGAAGTTGCTTTCGGCGACTCGAGATAGGAATCCACCGAGGGTAGCGGACATCCGGTGAGTTTGTGGATCTCATGGATGGTTTTGGTACTGCATGTCGAAAACCGTTTGACCTTAGTGGGATTAGCGCCAAGCTTCTCGAGAAACCCAAGATCCTAGGAATTTCCTTTCACCATGAATGTGCACTTTTGGGGTTGAGCTTGAGGTTTGCCGATCCGAGGAGTTGGAGGATCGCTTTGAGGTCGTCAACGCAACTTTCATTTTTAACTTTTGACCACGATGTCGTCGACGTAGACCTCGATGATCTTTGATATGTTCTTTGAATATGGCGTCCACCATCCTTGATAGGTAGCTCCGCGTTTTCGGGCGAAGGGCATTTTGATACGCTGAAAACACGAAGTCGATGATGAACGCCGTCTTTGGAGTATCCTCCAGCTCGTCGGGACTTGGTGGTACCCGCTGTATAGATCCGTGAGCGAAGATCTCATGGTCCACAGGCGGATCCGACCGGATCTTCGAGATCCGCATCCGATCCGGTTTTTAAGTCGTGTCGGATCCGGCCCAGTTGATGGATCAAAAATATAAGATCGGACTCGGATCCATAAGATCCGGGGTCTACGGATCTGACCGGATCCATCGATTTCTCTTTTAACATAAATCCTAAATTAACAAAAAGTCATAATAACACCATCACAATATAATAATAATCTGAATCCACAATAACGAACATCAAAAATAAATCATTACATGATTAATCCATAAAAAACATCACAATAATACAAAATAAGTCATAAAATATGTAAATATTACGATCATTCAAGTTCTAACAACATATATTTATGATGAAACATCCAATGTCCAAAATCTTCAAGAAAGTCTTCAATGTTACAAATTGTTTTCAACATCATCAACATCCTAAAAAGTTAAGAAATAAATATCATAAGAAAATGCATATTTATTTCAATAATATTAACATTAAATGAAAAAAAATCAATTACCATATCAATAAAATCAATTTGTTCTCCATCTTCATCAAAATCTTCAGTAACGGTGGAACAAGCACGTGTTTCCTCCATTTTACCTTGGCCAACAACAAAAATTATGAAAAAGATGAATATTTAGATTAAAAATGATCAAATATAATTTTAAAGTATATAAAAAAGCAACTATACCTTTAATATCATCAATCATCCAATTTTGCAAGCACATTAATGCCTCCACGGTTTGAGAATGAAGTCTAGAACGATGAGAACTAACCACTCTTCCACGGTGCTAAAAGCACTTTCCGAAGCCACCAAGAAGAGGCGGGTATTGCTAGAACATCCTTGGCAATTTTCTGTAAAGTAGGATACATTTGGTCCCTTTTCCACCAATCAAGAATGTCAAAATTATCATTCTCCGGTATAGGATCATCATCCAAATAGTGCTCAACCTCACCCTTCACATTCACTTTCTTTTTTGTTTTCTTAGCTTGAGCATACTCATCCTCTTCACTATCACAATTATCAACAAACTCTTTTCGCCTTTGGCCCGATATCTCGGCTAGTGTTTTCTTCATTTCTCTTTGATATTCAACCACAAGATTATCAAGATTCTCTCTAATTTTGTCACTTCTTTTTCAAAGATCATCTCCATACAACCTCTTGAAATAGTATTCACACAATCAATTTTATTTCTCGGATCTAAAGTTGTAGCAACGCCAAAATTCCACTAATTTGTTCCTAGTATTTGTCAAACTTATCAACCATATTCTTAGCCATAGTTCTAATGATCTCGACATCACTTTTCACCCACCTCCTCAAAGCAAGCTTAATTTCACAAACCTTTCGAAAAAACAAATTAGAAGTAGGATGATTTCTACCAGAAAAGATTTTAGTAGCCTTGTAGAAAATTTCCAACTTCTCGGAAACAAGACTCGCTAACATCCAATCATGTTCACTAGGAACAACAAATTTCAACTTCTTATTGAAACGCTCAACTTAGTAAAGACATCTTTGAAAGGCAAAGCAGTTTGAAGCATCAAGTAAGTTGAATTCCACCTAGTTTTGCAATCAAGGACCAGCTTTTTAGGCCGGGTTATATTCAAAAGTCGACAAGCCTCATCAAACTTTTCCACCCTTTTAGGAGTAGACATCCAAAATACAATGCAATCACGAACTTTTTCAGTAGCAGAAGCAATCACTGCTAGACCATCATTCACAACCAAGTTTAAAATATGAGCACTACACCTCAAATGCAAAAAACCCCCACCTAACATTAGACAATTAGTTTCTAAATTCTCCTTCAAAATATTCATCATTGCATCATTACTGCTAGCATTATCAAGTACCACCGATGAAATTTTATTTTCGATGAATAATGAGATAAGCAATCCATCAAACCTTTGCGAGAATCGGGGCCGTGTGTGGAGAAGGCACATAACAAAACCTAAATAAACATATAATTTACGATTACTAACAAATAAAAATATACCAAATCCAATATATACTTAATCCTAAATAAACACATAATAACTAAATCTAGATATATAATAACATTGATAAACATATATCAAATATAATATGTACTTAAATTAATAAACATTTGAACAGTAAAAATATCAAATTAGTACTTATAATTACTTATAAAGTTAATTACCTCAAAGTCCGATTGTGTAAAATCCATTGTTGATCAATGAAGTGTGATGTCACCGCCAGTATAACCTTTTTTTTATTGGGCAGTCCACATATCCGTAGTTATTGCAACTCGCTTTCTCATTATGTTCGAACAAAGCTTTCAAAGAACTCTTCTCATCCTTGTACTTCTTGATAATGTCACTCTTCAATGTATTCCTCGAAATAATTTTGAATGACAATTAAGGCTTTTGACAAACTTCTTAAAACCAATGTGATCCACCATTGATAAAGGATATTCATGTATCACTACCATATTCACCAACTCATTCCTCGAAATATCTTGATCAAATATGGAAGGCTTTTCTTTTCTTTCAATTCCAAGCAGTGCACCCATCGGCTTCAGCTTTAATCTTCAATTGTGTTTGACCGACCCCAATCCATAAGTGCTTTCACGGACACACTTTTCTTGCATGCTTAAGAAGATCACGAAGTTCGTAGAAACTTTGTAAGATAGGATAGATGCACAATATTTGCACTTTGCCTTTGTAATACCATTTTCCACGATCTTATCAAAATGGTCCCAAGCTTGTAAGTGAGTTTCTTACTTTGTTTTCTAGTAACAATACTCATTTCACTCTGTTCTTTTTTTTTTGAAGTCTCGGTTGTTTTGTCATCTCCAAGTTCAAGATTTACAAAGTCTTGACCTCATCATTCGGTGTTTGAGAAGGTTGAGAATAAATATTTTCACTTTTGAATTCATTTGTTCCTCCATTTCCTACAAAATAAAGACCACAAAACCAACAAACAAAATAATTTAACTATCTTTCGGTGAAACAAATTCATACAATTAGATAATCTATTCTTACGAATCTAATATGCTTCAATGTCTTGTACATTAATAAGACTTAATTTGAACCCAATATTTTGTTGCAAAAGTCTGATCATGTTAATTAGATGTTTCGAATATTTTTTTTTAAATAGCTGTTGGAATATTTTACTATAGTCTCAACAAATTCTGTTATTTAACTGTACTAAGCTTTTCATCACAACACTCAATAGTTTGGCATATGTTATCTTTGTCGACTAGTGCATGTAGAGCTGATTAGAATATCTAAATGCATCAATCTTTTGAAGGTCAAACTATTGATTCCTATGAGATCCACTGAGATTTTTAAATTATTAGGAGCAAATCCATATCCAGGTCTGCCATAAGATTTACCTGATATTTTATGTTAAAAAACACTATAAAATAGGAAAATGTCCTTCACCCTCCTTGTTTTCAGCCTCTAATTGAAAGCTTCCATCTTCATTTTTTGGGTTTCTGGTGAATTGTGTCTTATTTCCTGTATTTATTCTTCTAAAAGTTCCTCACTCAACATATTACGCTGCATCACCAACTTTGTATCAATAATTTTTAGGGAAAAAGATCTGGAGCATTTTAAACCCATCCAAAATTCTATAACAGTTGAATGCAGTGTTCAAATTCTATAACAGTTGAATGCAGTGTAAATCGACTTGCTAATTGTATCATAGTGCAAGATATTTCTAATTTTAGCAATAATGCAATTTGAGAGTAATTATTATTCTTTGAAACTTACTGTGCTTACCTCACGGCGGTGGTCGATGGAGAAGGAATCGCGAATCGGCGGTGGAGAAGGTGGAGGAGGCGGCGGCGGCGAAGGGTGTGGAGGAGGAGGCGGCGGTGGTGGGTGGAGGAATACGTGGAGGAGGTGGAAGAGACGACGAGCAACGGAGGATAGAGATTAGAGGAGGCGGCGGTGGAGGGAGGCGGCGAAGGCGGAGGTGGAAGTCGGTGGAGTAGGCGGCGGAAGAGGCGGCGGAGGAGGCTGCTTGGGCTCTTGAGGGTTTGGAATGAGAATTGAGAAATTAGAATGAGATTGAGAGGTGAGTCGAGAGTTGCGATGCGCGCCAAGTAGAAGTAGGTTAACTAATTTAAGTATAATAAAATAATATATATATATATATGGCGGGTCCACGGGCGGATCCGGACCGGATCCGGGTCTTAAAACCTTTGCTCCAGATCCGGATCCGAAAAATTGAGATATGCTCCGGATCCGTCGGGTCCAGATTTTTGAGGATCGGATCCTTAAAATGGATCGGATCCACGGATCTGGACCGGGTCTGGATCCGTTGCCATCCCTATTCTTATCAATATCGGGAGGGTAGCAATCTTTTGGGCGGTCTTGTTGAGGTCGGTATAATCAACACACACGCGCCACCCTCCTCACAGCTTTCGGACCACGGATGGATTAGCCATCCGGTCGGGTGTTGACCTCGAGCAGGATCTTGGCCTCACAGGTTGAGTCACCTCGTCTCTTATGACACGCTACGCTCGTGAAACTTCTCTTCTTCTGACGAACTGGTTTGGTAGTCGGGTCGATGTTGAGGCGATGAGTGATGAGCTCGGGTGACACTCCTGTCATGTCGAGTGGAGACCATGCGAACACGTCCTTGTATTCCCTTAGAAGCTGTTTGACATGCTGTCGAATATCAGTTGGACCCTGGGTGCCAACCTTGACAACTTTGGAGGGGTCGTCGTCGCATAGTTGAAGGTTCTCAGTCGTCGTCTGTGGTGTCGACCGAGGTTTTGTAATTGCTAGGCCTGAGGTAAGGCCACATCTTGGGTTGAGACTCGTAGGCACTCTTTGGCTGCCGTTTGGTCACCCTGGATGCTTAGCACTCCCACCGGGGTGGGTATCTTGATGGTGAGGTGGTACACCGAGCAGACGGCTTTGGTGGCGTATAGCCAGTCTCTTCCCAGAATGATGTTGTACGGAGAAGGAGCTCGGACCGGGAAAATTGAATGACCTTGGTGACCGGCACGTGAGCACGCCCTACGATGAAGGAAGGGTAATGACGCCTCGGGTTGAGCAGTCTCTGAGTGAAGCTCGTAGGCGGGATGGTGCGGGATGTATTTGAATCCCACCAACCTCGAGTTTATCTAGGCAACTCTGAAAGATGATGCTGACGGAGGCACCGATGTCGATGTAGACCCGGTAGACATTCTTGTTGCCCACCACGGCTTGTATGGTGATGGCATCTTGTTGGGGCATGATCTTGGGCACCGGGTCCTCTTTGGAGAACACTATGTTCTCACCGTCCCAGAGTCGCTTATTTTTTTGCTCCTCGGGGACCGGCCTCCGAGCTTCATTTTTTAACGACGACCTCGTCGTTCCTATGGGCAGTCCGGTAATGGCGTAGACCTTCTCCATCGCATTGGGACCTTCGTCCTCGTCGTCTTCAGGTTGGGTCGTCGTCGAGGTCGGCCCGCAGTTGTTGCCACCTCCATTCTTTTCTCTGCGCTTCTTGTTCCCCGGCCCAGGTTTGCCAAGGTATTTCTTAAGCGCTCCTCCTTTCACGAGCTCGTCGATCTGCGAGCCCAAGTTTCTGCAGTCTTCGGTATTGTGACCATACCCTTGGTGATAGTCACAATACTTCTCCGTCGACCTCTTCTTGGATCCTCCTTTCATAGGAGGGCTTGAGGAAGAGCTCGGTGGAGCTTAAATATCTCCGCCCTCGATTTGAGCAGATGAGGCACGTTGCCGCCAGGGTTTAGCCGTGGTCCTAGCCTGGATTCGATCGGGCCCTTCTTGATCCTCTCGAAGGCACTTGGGATCGGCCCGACCTCGGTCATCGGCTTCTTTCTTTCAACCCTCCGCTCATCCGGATCTCTTTCTTCCGATCGACTCGCCTCGCTTGGCGTAGTTGTCCACCAGTTCAAAGGCTACTCGCCGTCTTCGGTTTCTCACCGGTGATTTCTTTGTTCAGTGCGTCGGTCGGATCCGTTTTGAACGCATTGATGATGTAGAGATCGTTACTATCATCAATCTTGAGGGATTCCTTGATGAACCGCGATACGAAATTTGACATCGTCTCGTCTCGTCCACGGCGGATGGTGGCGGTCGGATGATGGTTGTCGAGGCGGCATCTTTTGGTAAACGCCATTTGAGCAGATCCATGAGATCTCGAAGTTGTGGATCTTTGTTACGGCGGAGGCGAGTGAACAACGTCGGGCGTTGGAGATCGGCACCTCGGGAAGATTTTACATATGAAAATCTTCCATTCCTTGATTCGCCATGTTGGTGGTGTGGCGAAGGAAATCGGAGCGGTCCCAAGACCATCGTGAAGCGGCGATGTTGGGTGCCACGTATCGTTGAGGCAAGGGCGTATCCAGAATTTCCCTAGAGAAATGAGAGATGATTCTCCCGTGCCGGTCGAACCCCGGAAGCTCGTTACCTCTCTGCGGAGGGTGGGAGATCGGTAACGGCGTCTATCGTCTCTTGAGGGAGTTCGCCCGCCTCTCGTCTCTTCGTCCTCGGCTCGGCCCACGGCCAGCGTGCCGAGGTGGCGAGCGACTTCGCGGGCGACGCGGGGGCGAATGGTTGCGACCATCCCGGCGAGGTGATTGACTTTGGGCGCGGGGTGATGTCGCGTTCTTGGCTATTGTGCGAGGTGGCGTTGATCACTTCGTGGGCGAACGACCGGGCGCCGTAACCACCGGTTCGGTACTCTTGTGGTGCCGCTCCGTTTGTCCTCGGTTGAGGAAACTCGGAATTGGCGAGATTTGCGTTGAGGAACTCGGACCTTTGCGGCCGAGGACCTCATGAGATCGGTGAACCGCCTTCTCACCGGTATTGAGGTCGACACCTTCCTCCTCGTTAGGCGGCGATCCCGAGGGTGTATGGAATGTTCTCCATGTAACCTCGGTGTGTTACTGTTGGTGGCGTCCCGCGACCCTTTCCGCGGCGTTGTGTGACCACTGATCACCCTCAAGACGGTCGTTACCGGCTCCACGGCGGTACTTGCGTTTGCACGAGTTCTTGCCATTAAGTTGTAGAAAGCGAAGCTTTTGTTCTTCCGAGCTTCCAACAGACGGCGCCAATGATAAATCTAGTATATGTAAATAGGCGAGATTTAAGAAAAGCGATAAAGAACACAAGAGTTTTACGTGGTTCGATCGAGAATGAGATCTCGTCACGGAGGTGATGATCCTCAATACTTTCACTATAAGCGGATTACAATGAGTGTATCTAAAATGCTCTAGTATTGATAAGTTGCTAACCCCTTTACCGTCGACCTAACCTCTGTTTATACATGATCGATGGATCTTCTTTGGATCCGCGATTGGTGGGATCACGATCCTTCCATAACTGACCACAATCTCCGCCATAACTGACCACGATCTCTGCCTTTGACTTCGTCTTGATTAGGGTCTTGATTAGGGTTTAGAGGCTGGGCTTTAGGCTTAACCGCGTGGGGCCGTCATCAGGTCAGGCCCCAGCCCATTTGGGCCTGCCAGTGGGCCTGAGTGGTTGAGCCATATCCCATCAAAGACTGAATTAAAAAACAAAACAAAATTAAAGACGCACAATATCAGTCGTAAAACAAAAAAAATAAAAATATTTAAAGATGGAAACAGTCTATCGTAAAAACCCAACTGCGGAAAATTGATAGTTAATTTCGTCGTTGATCGGCACGCCAAATTTTCATGCCGATTACTGTCTCAAGTCCGTAATTGCTTTTATGTTCATTGTTCATGCTAGATTCCGCCGTTGTATTAAAACGGACAACTATCCGTCGCAAAGTCCATCGTTGTTCGGTGAATTTCTTGTAGTGACCTCTCTTTCGGGCTCGTGAAAACTCATTTTATTTCTGTCTGACTGCGCTATAGCTACATGTTAATTAAATCTCACAAAATGAATGTGACGTGAGTATTAAACTACTTATGAAAAGATCGGATGTTTATGAAGATACCTAATATCTATTTAATATTAATTTATATATGGAGAGTGGACATGCATGTTTGTGACATGTTTTGTGGAACGTGATTATAAATTGCAGATCTTGGAAGATTTTCCTAATCGTGATATGTTTGATCGATTAATCGAGTGAATCTTATTAACTAATGCGCAGATATTGATTCATAATCTGTTTTTAATCTTTTTCTTCTCATATGTATAGGTACACCGTACACGAAATGTACTTTAATATTTTATTTTTCGAAGGAAATGTTTGGGATATCTGAAATCACGACTCAAATTCAGCAGAAATGAGAGAAAGAAAATAGTTGGTCAGAGACTTTAACTTAATAATAAAGTGAAATGGAAGAATATTCTTCGATTGATTCTTCATGCTAATTTTAATGTTTATACTACATTTAACCCACTTCAAAATGTTTTTCAAAAATATCAAAAACCATGAATTAATTATAAATGCCGTCTTCCCAAAATTAAACATTAATATGAATATATGATCCACTTAAGTTTAGCTCGCCTATAAATTATGCACTTTTACCGAAGATTTAAAAAATATGTCAATAATCTTTTGTGTAAATTACATTTTTATTCCTATCTTGGACAACTTTTTAAAAATTATTCCAACATTAGAAATACCACTTGACCTTTATCGAATCAAATTCAAGCTTTACTTATTGAACACTTCGGAATTCACGAGCTTAATCGAGTCTAAGAAGACTTTTAAAATTTAGGCTTAAATATAAATATTAATTATTTTTTAAAAATAAACAAATAATTTATTTTTAAAAATGTAATGTTTTACTTGCATTATCATTTTATTATAACAAAAGTTAATTAGATATTTAATATACTTATATATTGAAATATAAGAGAATTAGTTATACTTATAATTTATTTTTCATGCTAGTTCACTTAAAATATAATAGAATAAAGACATATTTTGATATTTTGTCTTATATTCATGCTTAATGGCACTAGTGGTCTATTTGAATTGAGCAATATGAAATGGGTTTTTGATAGAATATTTTTTTTTGGTCAATTAATACAGAAATTTTAAAGGTTGCGTCTCGGTGGACTCGAACCCGAGATCTTTGGTCTCAGGCATTAACCACTCTACCACTAGGCCAACACACACACACTGATAAAATGACCCTTTTACATTTTTTTTTGTCAATTTAATACAGAAATTTAAAGGCCGCGTCACGATGGACTCAAACCTGAGACCTTTGGTCTCGGACATTAACGACTCTACCATTAGGCCAACACACGCACAAATACATGATACACAAATCTGAGATAAGCTTCGAACACATGACCTAGAAATATTATAACTAGGAGATGTTATGAGACATTATGAGAAAAAAGTTAATTCTATAGGTCACTTGCAACAAATGAAATTGATAAGGATTTTGTTCCAACATGTGAATAAGCATCACATGACACACCAATTCAGTAGTAATCTAATTGACTATGTTTAACTTGTTGTAGGATAGCATGTGAGCCTACATCCAGTTCAGTTATGGATAATACTTCCAAGCAAACATCCGCGCAATTAGTATTTTAATTAGAGTTTATTAATTCACAATTAGAGTTTAATATTTTATAATTATAATTCTTAAGCATAATTAGAATTTAATCTAATTATATCCTAATTATGGCTCATTTCATTTATTTATCTCTTGCACAATTTGTTTCCTTGTTCTGAAGAGGGGAAGCTCTTTCTCCTGAGAGCCCCCATCTCAGTCTCACGAGAATATTAGGGGTTAAATCATGGTGACTCAATGGTTAAGAAGTTATGAGGATTTTATTTAGTGTCCACAAGGAGTTATTCTAACGAGGGTAAAACTCTCACACTGCAGCTGCTAGAATTCGATTCTTAGTCATTGTTCTAAATCTACTAACTTTTAACCCACTGAGATAGACGAAAGTCTACTTAAAAGATACACAGTTGTACAATAATAATTCATGAGATGTTGAGACATTATGAGAAAAAGGAGAATTAGGTGACATGCAATAAATTTAGCGGCTCAAAATCTTCTTGCTATTTTTTCTATAATTTCCCAAGATGTAATAATTTAAAGGTGAGATTTCCCGTCCTCTCCCATTTGTAATAATAATTACATTCTTTTGGCCTAAAAAAGGTGACATGCAACAAATGAAAATGATAAGGGTTTTGCTTCAAAAATATGAATAAACATCACATGACACATAAATTCAGCAGTAATCTCATTGCCCACTTTTAACTTGCTGTAAGATAGCATGTGAGCCTACATTCAATTCATTTATGACCAAAAAACTTCCATGCTGACGTTCACACAATTAGGAGTTAGGGTTTAATAATTTATAATTAAAATCTTTAACTATATAACTAGCTATGATTTAATGTATCATATTGAATTATATCCTAATTAAGGCGACCCTTTCATTTATTTCTCTCTTACACAATTTATTTCGTTGTTTCAAATTTGCTATCTCTTACCTAACTGAGCTAAGTGACTAAGTCTGTAAGGACTCACAATTTATTTCCTGTTTTGGTAGATGTGAGCTGCCTGTTGTACAATAATATTTCACTTTAAAGTATAATTTATGTGTAGTATGAAATTACTGTTGTAAATCCAACGTGCTTATTATTGTAAAACAAAGGAGAACACAAAATATAATTCATGAGTACTTAGTACAAAAGCCAAATTCAACAAGAAAAATAGGTCGACATGGACAACTTTAGAAGTTTTCATTTATACAATTGGCTGGTGATAATTGGATGTTTTATACACGCACATACATATAATAACATCAATGGCTAACTTTATTTTTACAGTAAATCCAAACTTTTATGTTTTTCCATGACTTTATAGCTTAATCCTACTACTAATCATCCTCCCACTATTATTATAAAGAAAGACTAGCAATATATTACTACCATAATTCCGAGGATAAACATCACACGACGACCATCTAAAGTCACCGGAATGAATCGCTGAAAATCTAGCTAAATGTGCCTCCAATAATTCACTCTACAATAGAGTAAATTCTATATTATTGTAGAGTAAAATATAGAATAATCACAAATTCATTTCCAACAGTTAATTCTATATTTAATTTTTCAAATTAATATTTCTATTACATTATTGAGTAAAAAAAGTAGAGTGATACTATTCATTTCTTTTAATGTAAAGTAGAGTGAAGTGTATTGTTGGACAACAAAACACTCTACAATAAATATGCAAGATATATATCTCTACATGAAGAAGATGATATTGATTAGTATCATAAATTTAGTGATTTATAATATAGAGAAGTGATGTGCCACCAACCCTCTATGACTACTTTTCATGAGCACTTCTCACGTTTAGATTGCATTAACTTTATTCTTTTTTAGACATTTATTTTAATTCTAATACCTAAAAAGTTATTATTGACATCATTAATTTTATATATCACATATATAAAAGCCAACACCTCAATTCTTTCTTTTTCATCTAAGCTCAAATAAATGAATAAAAATAACTAATCCAGCATTGAATTTTTGTAGTTTACAAAACTAATTGTAGCAATAACAATTTTTGAGGTACTAGAATCAAAATAAATATTTAAAAAAATAAGTAAATAATACTAATATAACCTAAACGTGAACGATATTCACGAAAGATGAGCAGCACGTCACTTATACGTACATAGCTCTATCATCAAAGTGATCTCCCAAGTGAAATGAACAAGTAAATGATGTATAGCCATTTCCCCATGTCTCCATTGGGCCTGTTAGTCACTGGACGAAGGCCCACATTTGAATTGGCTGGGCCTAGCCTTCATAAATTTTAGTTTGGTGATTAGAAAATAGTTAGATGACATTTGTATCCTTTTCTAATCCTAGGCCTCTCAATACACTAAGGGGGTGTTTACTTGTCATGATTAGGTTGGATAGATAAAATTAATCCAATCTAATCAAGTGTTTACATTTAAGGATTAACATTTGAGGATATCCCAAAGTCCGTGATTATTTTAATTCTTTGAATTGTTCTCTATTAATTATAATCTAACCAATATAGGTAGGATTGAAATAATACTACAAATAAATGGAGAACTATTTATCCCAATTTTAATCCTTCACTAATCCTTTGTAGTAAATAAAGGATTGATAGATAAAAGTTATCTTATCATATATTTAATCCATCAAATGTGTTTACTTGCCATGATTAGGTTTGATAGATAAAATTAATCCAACTTAATCAAGTGTTTACATTTAAGGATTAACATTTGAGGATATCCCAAAGTCTGGGATTATTTTAATCCTTTGAATTGTTCTCTATTAATTATAATCCAACCAATATAGGTACGATTGAAATAATCCTACAAATAAATGGAGAACTACTTATCCCAATTTTAATAATTCACTGATCCTTTGTAGTAAATAAATGATTGATAGATAAAAATTATCTTATCATATATTTAATCCATCAAATAACCAATCCTTCAAAATGCTAATCATGCAAAGTAAACAACCCCTAAAAGAAAATAATAATAATTATAGGCCTAAAATTTGTGACGATAGAAATTTGTTTTGTACCATTAGTGGACGTTTACTTTTCATAATTAGTATTATAAACGATTAATTATTTGATGGATTAAATATATGATAAGATAATTTTATCTATCTCGGGATTAGTGGAAGATAAATAACTTACTCTTTGTTTGGAGGATTTCTCCAATTCCATATATATTGGTTGGATTAAAATAAATGGAGAGTAACCCAAAAATTCAAAATATTCTCAAGTATTGAGATGTCATCAAATATTAATCCTTAAAAATAAACATTGGATTAGACTGTATTAATTTTATCTATTCAACCTAATCATGCAAAGTAAACAGACCCTTAATAAAAGAATTGAAATCAGGCCCGATGCCATGTCTGCTGGATTTAATTCAAAACATCTCAATAGGTAGACTGATTCTTTTTATTAAGATTAGCAAATCAATTAAAAGAATTGGAAAATTACAAGTTTTATTATGTCCAAGGAAGGACCAATATAGAGAATAAGGGACCATATATAATGACTTTATTTTATTCAATACTAGCTAGGGATCTATAAATATTGTTTAAAGTGAAATAAGCAACTTGTTTTTAATTAATAAATTCTTAAAGTATGATTCAATTTCAAAATTTAGAAAACTACATTGATGTTCCAAATTTTAAATATTGTTGAACAAAAATGAGGATACAATTAATTTAATACAATAAGAGGGTACGTGCATATTTGCTTTGAATAATAGGATAAATCGATAAACATAGAATTGAATATTTGAAAGATAAGATGATTAAACAAGTTTAAAATTAATCAATCATTATAAATCCATTAAAGTAAAGATAGATTAACTTAAATTATTTGTTATTTATTCATTCTATCACTCAATGTAACACAATCCCTTAAGGGAGTGTTTACTTTTCATGATTAGTATTTTGAGTGATTGATTATTTGATGGATTAAATATGTGATGAGATAATTTTTATCTATCAGTCATTTGTTTAATACAAAGGATTAGTGAATGATTAAAATTGGGATAAATAATTCTCTCTTTATTTGGAGGATTATTTCAATCCTACCTATATTAGTTGGATTAAAATTAATAAAGAACAATTCAAATGATTAAAATAATCCCGAATTTTGAGATATCCTCAAATATTAATCCTTACAAGTAAACACTTGATTAGGTTGGACTAATTTTATCTATCCAACATAATCATGTAAAGTAAACACCACCTAACCTAAGTATATTGCAATCATCCTCAACGTGTAGCTTAGTACAAAGCCAGTGAATTAATATAACTTAGGTATTCAACCTATAAAAGATGGAAGATGGATTTCGCAGGGAAATACACAGGTTTCATATTAAGAATGTTGTTTTTATATACATATTATAAAAGTAAAGAGAGAAACGTATAAAAGAATGAAAAGAAAAGAGTCAAAATACACGTTTTTTCCCTTAAAAATACAGGAATGTAGCGAAGACGATAAGACGAATTGTGGAACGCTAAAAAAGATTCTTTAAAAAAAAAATACAAATTATTTTGTTGTTTTACGACATATATTAAAGGTGATGTTGATGGTTGAAAGTTGAAACCCCACCTTGTAATTATTTTGTTAATAAATGGCAAACTAACACAATTATTGTACTTGTACCTGTAATCTTTTCTACGCAAACGATTTAAATTTGAAGCATAAAAATTAGCAGGCATATTTTTCCTAGTATCCACTAAAAGTTATCTAACTATTCACATATTATCAAGAGAATTCGTAGATTCGAATCACCAAAAATCATCTATGTGTTTGAGTCATCATGCAAATGGTTTCAAGTGTGGTTTCTTGTCGTGTGTGGTTTGCGGTATTATCAGGACCGTTGGGTTTTACTCCAACGCGTCACTCTAAAGTAGTGGTGCGGGTTACGTGATCTACCAAAAAAAATAAGTATTACATTTTATAAGTAGATTATCTAAAATTGTTAAAATTAAACACACATATACTGAAATTCATTTTCTTTGTACTATAATATGTACAATCACAATTGGAAAAGTAGAATTTAACTAAAATATATGATATACTTAGATAAATAGCTTGACGTAAATAGAAAAATCTCATTAATATGAACGGATTTAGAGGGCTGAATAAGAGTTGAGTGAGAACACTACAAAAAATTAATTTTTGAATCAAAAGTTGAAGATAACAATATAACATTGTTTTCCACGAGAGCCTAAGAAAGAAAAGAAAAAGAAAAAAGATAAAATATATTTGGGCACATTAAGCACGAGGCTACAAGTGAATTTCGCAGCAATTTCAATGTTGAGAACTATTCCACTTTCCCGTCAACACGTTTCCACCGTCTAAGGCATATATATTATCTCAAACCCCTCAATAAAATTCAAAACACACATCTCCAAAATTTTATTTTGTTTAGCAAAAGTAATATTCCATGGCGACTGCCTCTTCTTCCACTCCCATAATAGCCCTTTTCCAAAACAACAACAGTTACAGAAATCTCAATCATGATGGCCAATTCTCATTTGCTCGCCGGAGTAATTTCCACAGATTTCATTCAACAAGACCATCACGCAGGGACTTGGTTGTTCGGAGAGTTACGCCTGAGGTCGCCGGAGAAATTCTCTCTTCAAACCCTCTCTCCGGCATACCGTTGATCGGAGACAATCCATTGTAAGTTCGTCTAAATTTCCTCCATTTCAGAGTCAGATAAATAATTTATCAATAACCTATGCTTTTTTCCAACGATTTGTCATATTCAAAACCTTGTTGCAGGCTAGCTGGAATCTGCGCATTGGTAGTGGGGGTGCCACTTATGATCCAAAGGGTAATTGCGTTTACAAGTAAGTGATATATAAATTAATATATATATCACACAAAAAATTGTGTCAGAAAAATTGTTGACTAACGGAGATTTGGTTTGTACGCACAGAGCAACTCGACGCGGCGTCGCAGACGGTGGAGAAAATAGCGGACACGGTGGAGGATATCTTCGACGAGGTGGATAAAGCGGCGGAGGGGCTGAAGGAAGCGCTGCCGGAGGGGCGGCTGAAGGAAACCGTTGCTTTTGTCGAAAAGTTTGCCGAACATACATCTGATAGTGCAGATAAAGTCAGCGATTTAATGGACAAGGTATTTTTTTTTTCTTTCTATAATACTATATTTATGAAATTAATAGTAGTTAATAATGTGTAACATTAATTTCTATATCGTATGGTTCAATTAAAGGTTTACCCGTTTCTCTTTTCATGGCTTAAATAATTGTGGTGTACAATTATTGGGATGGAAAAAGAAATCAATTATTAGGTTTACTGTAGTTGTTGGGTATGATAGGCACGTGAAACTGGCAGTCTTTCATAGTTTTTAATTGTTGACTAGTCTTTCATTAGAATTAATTTTGTGTTTATCAGTGATGAGAAATATATTACACTACCTTCGTCTCACCTAAGACGGTCAAATTTATTTTCGATATGGTTATTTATGAAAAGATTATAAAGTGATAAAAAATAGGTAGATCTCATAATTTTTGAAAAGATAATTATTTCCTAAAAAGGAAATAAGTCATCTTAGATAAGATAACTAAAAAAAGAATACATACTATCTTGGATGGGACGGAGAGAGTATTATATACTATCTTCGTCCACTAAATTCGTGCATTTAATTTCATTTTGGTCCGATCACAAAAAATGTTCATTTTCTTTTTCTGAAAACATCAATTTTACATTTTTATTTTAAATCTATCTACTTATTTATAAAAAACACATATGATCCATATTTTTACATTCATAATCTATTAATATATTCATTTATTATTACAATAGTATACCTTTTTATATTCATTTACTTTACACTCATTACAATTTATTAAAACTTATTCCACCAAAATCAATGAACGATTTTGGTGGACAGGGACAGTAGTACAAAGTTTTATTGTTAGAAATGGTAGATATCTATATATAAATAAATAAATTATAGCTGATTAAAGCCTATGTTTGGCAACTAAATTTGCAGGTGCAAGAACTGGATGACAAACTGGAGGATTTTATGGAGAAAGACAAAAACAAAACCACTGGAAAAGCATGAGCTATTTTTACCGATTTGTAGGCAACGTTACGGGTGTATTAATTCACATCAAATATTTAAATTTTGTTAATATCATGTGACAATCGAAGAGATTTCATTATTGCATTTATTGTTATTTTGACACTACATCTTTTCTTTCTTGATTTTAGAACACAAAGATTGAATTTCATTGAAGCCAGATTTTCTCAGAATATTATTCATTTAAGGGTAAATTGTCTCAAAAATCACACTGTTTTGGTCATTTTGCGATTATAATATATCTTTGTAAATTTAATTATTATACTTAAATTGATGATTTTGCAATTACATCGTCGCGTCCAAATAATTCCGGCAAACTCGTGTCCATTAAAAATTCACGATATTGGCGATTCGCATGTGCAGCGACGTGTAATTATTTGATAATCACCCAAAATGACACCATTTGGAAAAAATAAGAAATTTCCAAATTTCAGTCTAAAGTTAATGTTCAACAATCACCCATCTTCAATTTCATTCGAACAAAACCTTAATTTACAATAATATCGATCGTACGTCAGAATCATCAATTTTGTAGATTTTTTAGGATATATTATAATCCCAAAATTGTTCCCCTAATTTTTTTTTTTCTAGTTTTCTTTTTTAGGACATTCCTTAATTTCATTCTTATCTATTTAAGGAAACAATCTTTACAACTTTACTCTCAATAATATTCTTTATTTACACCTCTTACCACCCATGATCTACCACTATTTTTCATTTTTACCTTCAACAACCTATTTATTTACATATTTTACCACTTATGATCCACCACTAACTAATTTAATATTATATTATTGTGGAACTCTTACTCCACTCATAATACATTCAATAATTTTTGTCCCTAAAGATCTGCTGTCACAGCCCAATTTCTTAACCAAGAGATTAAGCTGTGACTTAGAAACTTATCATAAAAGATTATGACTAATGAGGATGTAAGGAATTCAATTAAGTTGGGATGACCATAACTATGGAGATCAATTAAGGAATATTGTCAATTCGTATAAATAGGTTCCATAGAATCAAATGAACAAAAGAACTAACGGCAATAAAATGATCAACAACAATCAATCTTTTCATAGAAGAGTTTTCTTTTCACAAAGACAACAATTACATAACTATTTCTCAAGTCAGAGTATGGCAACGAAAAGGGTAGTTGAGTTACATGTGTGAATACATATAACTCCGGGCAACAAAGTATAACTATTTACATAAGGCTCCTATTTGTCAGCAAGGCCACAAAATGGATATAGATTTTTCCAAGACAACTTTCAACAAAGTAAAACTACACAATTTCACTTCAAAAATTTTCCAAGAATCTTGACTACAATCCAATCAAACAGACATCAATAACCAAGAATATAACGAGTTCGATATCAACTTTATTCACAAATCAAAATGACCATTCAAACCAAGAACATTCTCAACCATAATATAATAAAGAGTTCAACTCTATTATCACCAACATTAAAGTGATTCGATCATAAGGCTAATCACAACATAATAACATTTACGAACAAAAACCACAGTGTTCCTTTCCAACTCCATCTCCGAAATCCAAGCTCAACCTGCATGTTTAGAAATACATGCAGGGAGTGAGTACATAAGCACTCAGTGGACACATGCCGAAAATAGTTAAAAATTTGCTCTTAGAGCTATAAAATAGACTTGCCATCGTTTTGCAATACACAGGGGTTTTAGTGAAAAACATGTGCATGCTTTTTCAAATAAACACTTACTTGCTTTCATTTTCACAATTTTAAAACAAATGCATATGCATGATCTTTGTCTGCAGACATCTTTCTCTTTTCATATCCACGGATTCTGTTTATATGTTGAGAAGTAGGCCTCATTCTCAAACACGCTATGACCCAAAGGTCGCTATCCGACATCGGTAAATTCTTTCATTCTTTCTTTCTCTTTCCGTGGACAGACAATGTATCATGCTCATTCTCAAACATTTGGCAAGTCAATGAATTTAGAAGTCATGCAATATATACATAATGAAACAATATAATTTAGCACGTGCTATTATTTAGTTCAAAGCCCACACATCGTTCTTAGTCGGTAAGCTTTATTAGCCTCCTTTTCTTCTTCCTCTTCTTCCTTAACCGCCTTCCCCTTTCTCGATGTACCTTTAATTATTCGATAACATTTGCATACATATACAATATTTCTTATTTATCTAACCATAATTTATCTTTCTTTTCTTTTTTATTTCTTAGGTTTTGTTTAGACAATTTTGTCTAAACTTTTTACTATAAGAATTTTAAGTCTTTTCGGGTCATTGCATCCTTTATCTGAACATTATATTCTTTTCTTAAGTTATTCAAGCATAATATTTTCAATTAATCGCCTACGTTAAACTTTTCACATAACTAGGTTTTAAGCAATTATCTTTGTTAAATATTAGTATTTTTCTTACTATTAGTATACTTTTTGGTATATCACTTATTTTTAATTACTTAACAACATATAATTTATTCTCTTTGTCATCAAGTTTTCCTTTCAACTTAATATGTTAATAAAATTCAACTTTTCACATTTTTAGTTCTAACTTCCTCCATTAAGTTTCATTAGTCCTTATTTACATACTATGTTCACAAATCATAAGATTTATAAAGAATAATCATTAGAAATAATTTTTCCCTTTTTCCCAAAATTTTTGAAATTTTTACCATTATAATTTTTCTAAATTTCTTCCCAATTTCTCAATTTAGTATCATATGTAAGCTTAATCATCAATTTTAACATCATATATTATCTCTAACTTATATATAGCACTTAAGCACCTACACTAAATTTTTAAATTTCAACATATAAACTTAGGAAATTCCAATAAATTCATATAATACTCAAAGCATCATATTAAACTCATATATTAAGTTAAATGAAGAAAATAAAATTAATACCTCACCCCACAATATTTTCGAAATTTTCGAACATATACACATATATTCTAAATTTATTTTTGCTATCTTTTGTTTCAATTTATTAACCCAAGCATGCTTTAAACATATTATCACAACTTATTTTTAACATAACATCAATAATTCCTTACTTTAGCCTAAGCATATTAAATAGAGTTTTTCAAGTTCAACATAATTCCTACAACTAAATCACCATCAATTCATCAATTCTACACTAACTCATCAATTCTCAACTATAATATCAATATCCATTTATAACTATCACAAAACCCATTAAAATTCTACAACTAACATGCTCAAGAATTTCATAATTATATAACAAAATTCATGCTTAAAGATTGAGGAGAAATTAAAATCATACCTTGTTTATTCTTGGAATCAAGCTTAGAAGTGAGAATTTGGAGGATTTAACTTGTTGAAAAAAATTCTCCCAAGTGTGTGTGTGTGTGTGTCGTGAGTTTTAGTGTGTAGGATTGAGAATTTTGGAAAATTTTTTTAAGAGTGGGGTGATAGTGTATTTATATACCCAATTTTATTTATTTTTCATTTAATTATATAAATGATTATTCACCATTCTTATTAATTGTTTATACTTGCTCACCAAGCAAATTAAATGCAAGTGCTTAGTCACTTGTTTTCTAGAATGTACACACACACACACACACACATATATATATATATATATATATATATGTAATATTAATAATGTAATATGTATATTTACTTTCTATTTTATGTCATTAATTACACATATATAACTTATATTATTAATTCCTACTTTAGGACATTTTATAATTACACATGCATATAATTATATTTACTATATAACATGAAGATATAATACTCAAAATAGCAAGAATTTAAAATTTCCTACAATTATAGAATTTATTTGATCATTAAGATCAAATAATCAATCATAACATTATTTTAAATTCTTAAACAAAATCTTTCATTCATAAGTTTATAATTAAGTTGTTAATCATATTTTATTTTATTAAGAATCATTATGTATTTTAGATCATAAACATCTCTATTTTCTTTTTGATTAAGGATGCAATGCCCTATTTAACCTTTAATTGTTAATTAATTACTAATTAAAAATTTGGGGTATTACATTCCCTCCCCCTTAAAGAAATTTCGTCCCGAAATTTAGCACCTTAGATAAATAGTTCGGGATATTTCTGTCTTATTTGTTCTTCTAGTTCTCATGTCGCTTCATCTGAGCCATGATGCTTCCATTGTACTTTAACTAAAGGAATAGATTTATTCCTTAGTTGTTGTTCTTTGTGATCCAGGATACACTCTGGTCTTTCCTCGTAACTTAGATTTGGCTCAAGAACTATTTCTTCTTGATGAATGATGTGTTTAGGATCAAACACATATTTTCGTAATTGCGACACGTGGAATACGTTGTGTATATTGCCTAAATTTGGTGGCAATGCAATCCTGTATGCTACAGGTCCAATTCTTTCCAAAACTTCGTATGGTCCTATGAATCTTGGTTTCAATTTCCCTTTTATTCCAATTCGATGTACGCCTTTGGTTGGAGAAACTTTGAGGAAAACTTTGTCTCCAATTTCGAAATTGAGTTCTGTACGGCGAACATCTGTGTACGACTTTTGGCGATTTGTGGGCTTCTTGAATTCTTTTCTTTATTTGTCGAACAATTTCGATCATTTCTTCAATAGCTTCCGGGCCCAGTATTTTTCTTTCTCCGACTTCATCCCAATAAAGAGGCGATCTGCATTTCTTACCGTAGAGAGCTTCGTATGGCGCCATGTTAATTGTAGCTTGATAACTATTGTTATAAGCGAATTCTACTAACGGTAAGGCTTGTTCCCATTGTTCACCTCAATCCAACACTATGGTTCGGAGCATATCCTCAAGTGATTGAATAGTTCTTTCTGTTTGTCCGTCTGTTTGAGGATGAAAAGCCGTACTAAAATTTAAGTGCGTTCCCAATTCTTCTTGGAAGCTTGACCAAAATCGCGAGGTAAATTTGGAGTCTCTATCTGAGGTTATAGATACAGGTACTCCATGTAGTCGTACTATTTCGCGAACATATATTTGAGCTAATTTGCTAGCTCCATAAGTAACAGGAATTGGGATGAAATGAGCGCATTTGGTGAGACGATCCACAATCACCCATATAGCTGTGTTTCCACGCTTTGATCTTGGTAGACCGGTTACAAAATCCATGGCGATGTGGTCCCATTTCCATTCAGGAATTTCTAAGGGTTGCAGCTTCCCATATGGTCGTTGATGTAATGCCTTGACTTGTTGACACGCTAGGCATTTCTCCACAAATAGCGCTATCTCCCGCTTCATTCCGGTCCACACAAATTGTTGTTTGAGATCTTGATACATCTTTGTGCTTCCAGGGTGCGATGTATAAAGTGAGTTATGAGCTTCACTCATAATTTCATCCTTTAGTTTCTGGTTATCAGGTATCACTATTCTGTTTCGGAACATAATTGCATTGTCCCGAGCTTCGCAGTAATCTTGTAGTCCGTCTGTTCTGATCTTGGCTCGTAACTTTTCCAATTGTTCATCTTGTCGTTGAGCATTAATGATCCTCGCCCTTAAATCTGGTACAACCACTAAAGTTGATATGATACTTGCAGTGGTATTGGGTGGAAGTACTATTTCTATCTTTAACTTCTCGAAATCTTTAATCAACTCTTGTTCTTGGGTGAGAATCATTCCTAGCTGTCATTGACTTTTCCGACTTAAAGCATCTACAACTACGTTCGCTTTGCCAGGGTGATATTTGATTTCACAGTCATAATCTTTGACGAGTTCAAGCCACCTTCTTTGACGCATGTTCAAATCTTTTTGTTCAAAGAAGTATTTTAAACTCTTATGATGCGTGAAAATTTCGTATTTGAGCCATCTGAGATAGTGCCTCCAAATCTTCAATGCATGGACTCGCTGCTAATTCTAAGTCATGCGTTGGATAGTTAAGTTAAATGCGCCTTAGTCGTAGTGAAGCATAGCGATGACTTTTCCTTCCCTGCATAAGTACGCATCCTAATCCGTTCTTTGGCGATCAATATAGAGGGTAAATTCTTGATCGGGTTCCGCATCCGTCATACTGGTCTTTGTAGTCAATCGCTTCTTAAGTTCTTGAAAACTTCATTCGCATTCCTTGGTCCACTGAAATTTTACTCCCTTCCGGAGTAATTGAGTCATTGGTCTTGCGATTTTGGAGAAACCTTCTATGAATCGCCGATAATAGCCTGCCAATCCTAAGAAACTCCGAATTTCATTAGGTGTCGTAGGTGATCTCCATTCTTGTACCGCTTGCACCTTGGCAGGATCTACTTTGATTCCTTCAGCTGATACAATGTGGCCAAGGAAATTTACCTCTATCAGCCAAAATTCACATTTGCTAAATTTGGCATAAAACTTTTCAGTTCTTAGAGTTTCTAACACAACTCTTAGGTGCCTCTCATGCTCTTGTTCGTCTCTTGAGTAGACAAGAATATCATCGATAAATACTAGGATAAATTTATCGAGATAATCATGGAAAACACGATTCATCAAATCCATGAACACAGCAGGAGCATTTGTTAGTCCAAAAGGCATCACTACAAACTCGAAGTGACCGTATCGTGTTCGAAAAGCCGCCTTAGGAATATCTTCTGAACGAATTTTCAACTGATGATACCCTGATCTTAAATCAATCTTAGAGAAAACACTAGCTCCCTTTAGTTGATCAAATAGATCATCTATCTGAGGCAACATATATTTATTTTTCAAGGTGAGCTTATTCAATTCTCTATGGTCGATACACATTCTTAGGGTACCATCCTCTTTTTCACGAACAAGACGGGCGCTCCCCATGGAGATACACTGGGTCGAATAAACCCTAAGTCCAAGAGTTCTTGAAGTTGGATTTTCAACTCTTGCAACTCTTTAGGAGCCATACGGTAAGGTGCCTTTGAAATAGGCGCTGATCCGGGTTATAGATCAATCGTAAATTCCAATTGTCTATCTTGAGGCAGTCCCGATAACGTTTCAGGAAAAACATCTGGATATTCTTGGACTACTGGCACATCCTCAATTCTTCGTTCCTTCTTATCGTCAAGATTTAAATATGCCAAGTAGGCGCAAGTTTCCTTATTCCTCATTAATTTCTCAGCACTTAATGCTGAGATTATGGGAATTCTTCTTTCTTTCATCTCAACACCGTAGAAACAGGTGGGTTCTTTTCCTGGAGGATGGAACGAAATTTCTCGTCGTTCACATCGAATTACGGCATGATTTTCTGTTAACCAATCCATTCCTAAGATAATATCTACATCCCACATCGATATTACTTGTAAAGATCTTGCTTTCAATTTGAGAGTTCCCAACTCAAATTCTAAGTCGGGACATATGTGGGAAATTACTGTAGATTTACCTAAAGGAGTCATTACTTTCAGATCCTGGTTATTTCGCTCTATGTTCAGCTTAAACACATCTATACATGTCGTAGAGATAAAAGAATGCGAAGCTCCCGTATCAAAGAGAATTACAATAGGAATGCCGTTTAACGTTCCCATACCTGCCAAGTTTTCAGCATTTTGTTCTTGTCGCCTTGGATTTAAGGCGAATGCCCTCTGATATTGGGGTTGAGTTTGTTGAGATTGTGGCGGCAAAATCATCTGGTATTGTGGTACTGCTGTTGATTGAGCTAGCTGTTGAAAGCTACCACCTATGGCCTTCATTTGTGGCATTTGTTTAGAGGATGACTTTCTTCCACTCTCCGGTAATCTTTGTCGGGTTGGGCAGTTATTAGCATAATGACCCATTTGACCACATCTGTAACAGGTATTGGTACCCCATTTACAGGTTCCTGTATGAGCTTTGTTACGTTTTGGGCACAAAGGTATCCGGGAAGATTTGGAATTGGTGGCGATTGATTTTGGAAGGGTGGTCGGAAGGAACTTGAATTAGGATGGTTTGAGTCGTTGCGAGGTTTCTTATTTGGAAAGTCTCTTGTTTCCATCTTCTTTTTCCTTTAAAGCGTTGATTGTGAGACATCAACTTTTGTGGGGTTTGACTTTGGGATGGAATTGGGTTTGGTTCGGGAGCCGTCTTTTTCACTGCATCTCTAATTCCATGTCTAAAGCTACATTCGTGGTTTCGACATATGAAAGGACATGTTGACTTGCCAAATGATCCTTATTTCTTGGCGTAACCACAGGCGGAACAATTCACCATCTTCTTGTCGGTTTCTATCACGTAAGGAGCATAGCGTGATAGAGTGCAAATTCTCTATCATATTACGCCACGGTTTTCTTTCCTTGTTTTAGATTCATGAACTCGATTTCTTTTGTTTCTTATAACTCAGGAATGTATTTTGTGAACAATTCTTCCTTGAATTGTTCCCAGGTAAAGTTTTCCAATCTTTCTGGAGTGAGAGTCTTTTGGCGTGATTCCCTGTCACAGCCCGGTTTGGCTGAACCTTACCGGACCGTGACTTGGGGTTTGGATTAAGTGAATATGAAAAGAATAAGGTTTCCAACTTATTTCATCTACAAAGAAAATATAGATGTTCCAACAGAAACGGAAATCATGACGGAGCAAAATAGCTTATATATATAAGATGGTTTCAAAGGTTCAACAAAACAGTAGCTTTTACAAAGCTTAACATAGAAACAGAATATAACAGAATCTCAAGAGTTTTGGCAGCGGAATAAACGTGTGAGACATGCATATGAAGATCGTTCTCAAGGTGAACAAAAGATATTCCATACTCAAGTTGACAAAGAATTCCGCTCAACTCCGCCTGCTCCATCACCGCTCAACTCGCACATTTAAAAACAAACATGCGGTGAGTACAAAATTTACACTCGGTGGACACATTGCGAAAACATTTTTACTTTACGAATATTGATCGCTTACTTCACGAAGAAGACACAAGGGTTTTGTTTGAAAAGGCGCGTGCTTACTAAATACATTTTCTTTACTTTCACAAAATCATCGCCGACCGAGCATTTTCACATCACAACGTATATTCCAAGTCGGCATATGGATTAACGTGCGGGAGGAGGCCTCCTTCACCCGGACGCACGACCGACCATGAACAGTTCGGAGGTGAATCATCGATCAGTAACTCGGCTCGTGTGAAGTGTACACAACCTAAGCCAGATTCCCTTCACCTCCGGCTTAGGATCCTAATTGTAATACTTTTCCTATTGCCCGAGCAACCCGAATGGACATATACAAAACATCTGACATTTTGGCGCATAATATCGTACTTTATCATTTGCGAAAAACAAGAAAGTATACTTTTGTAAAATCATTTTCAAGAAAGCTCATAAAGGGTTTTGGTAAGAAAGCCCACATTTTGTTGAGATAAGAAAGCCCACAAAGGGTTTAGGTAAGAAAGCCCACCTCGGGAACTTAAAGTTCCTACGTCACTAGTACTTAATTATCGTCTTCTTTCTCCTCTGAGCAGGACCCTTTTCAATGTGAGAAACGAGGTTTAGTACATCGCTATACTTTTTGATAGAGACGAACATCGTCTATAACGTCCTATGCATCAAATAAGGCTAACGTCGGACTTATATTGACGTTTCCTAATCAAAATGATGTCGATTATGACATCGCTCATCATATAAGAGATATTCCATCTCTTTAGTATATGATGTACGTTTTAATGTACTTACGTAACGTAAGTTACATTGTTACTAAACGTACTACGTCACATAGATCACATATTATCGAATTTCATGCCTTTTGACCTTGGTCAACGTTTTTGGTCAACGATTTTGACTTGGTCAACGTTTAGTCAACAATTTTGACTAAAGTCAACATTTTGACTTTTTAATTCCTTTTATGTAATTCTATTATTTTATGTGCAATTCTTGTTCTAAAAATTCTCATAAAATCATAATATGTTTAAAACATCATTTTTGATCATATTATGCAATTATATCTTATAAAATAAATTTATAACATTAATACATATAACATATAGTTTTTGAAAACCCTAATTAAACTAAGCAAACAATTTCCAAAAATTCCAATAAAATCACATAACACATACTCATCTATAAGCATCCTTACTATAACATAATTTTTATTTATTGTGAGCTATTGAATTTAATCTTCCTAAGTCACTTTTGAAAATTTGGACTTAGGTCCAATAAATTTTTAACAATTCCAATAAATTCATACAACACTATATTATGATTCTACACTTTCAATATGTTATGATAACACTCAAACATGGATTATATCTCATCATAATATCATGTTCTATAATTTTCGAAATTCATAGATTTAGGTACTAATGTTTTCCAAAAATTCTACATAAAATCATATAAGCATAATTAATACCCTAGATCATGATTTCATGCTTCAATCATCAATTAAAATCATAATTATCAACATATTACACCTTCAAGTTTTCGGTCCACATATAAAATTTGATATCATGCTTGATTTTGTGATATAATTATACTACATGCTTAATAACATCATATAAATACAATATCTAAACATATTAGCCTTAGTCACATAATTTTCGAAATTTACATGAATAACATAAGCTTATAACATAAATTCTAACCTTTTTATCGGATTTGATCGACGTTGGCGACGTATTTCTCTCTATGATCGAAGAGTACTTCGAAGAACACTATTTATCCTTTCCTCTCTATTTTTCTCTCTTATTTCCCACTTATTTTCGGTTATGAGGTTATGGGAGGGGTAACCTCCTATTTATAGGATTTATAAAGTGGTTTTAATCATTATTTCATAAAATATCTTATCATATCTTATCTTTACAACTCATACTTAGGTCACCTTATCCCTTAATTAAATGCATTGAACCTGGGTGTCACATAGTATAAAGTTTATCACATAGTAGTTGTGCATGTGTAATTTTCGGTCCCTCACATAATGCCACCTTAGGTTACTTGTTTAATTTGATAACTATCACTACTTTACACCTAATACATGATAAGATCTTATCTTATCTCTACACAATTATCACATGGTGTAAAACCATTTTAATCACATAAAGAGTGATATTTTCGCCACTTCTAGAAGTCTCCATAGGTTACTTGTTCAAATTGGCTTTTAACTCTATCTTACACCTCATAATGTGATAAGATCATATCTTATCCTTTACATTAATTATAGCAAGATTTTTATTCACAAAATCTTATAAAAGATTGCAAAATTTCGTCCCTTATGAACAAGTGTGCTTCCACTTGTGCAACTTGCTATAATATTATATATTATCCTTAATAATATCATTTTAATATAATAAATATCATAGGATCACAATTGGGTAGCAATTAAAATTAATTAACACATATAGTAGCATATTTCGAAAATTAGGGTTTCTATGTGCTAGACATTCTATTTTATTGTAACAATTAGCTAACACATAGTTATGAGTCATATTATAATCATAGGTGATAAATTTAATCATAGAAAAATAATTAGAACAAAATTTAGATCACAAAACCCTAAATTTCAAAATTAGGGTTTTCGAACCCATTGAATAAGGCACATCTTATTCCTAAATTTTCTAGCATTACTTTGATGATAAATAATGTTCTTATATCATAAAATAATCATAGGAATTTGAATTTTATAATTCCGAGATCATTTGGTTAAGTTATCGCATTATCTCTAAACGTAGACGTTTGAAACGTCTCAAAATTCCCATAGTTGGAACATCTCTAAAATGTTCAAAATAAAGTTGTAACAACTTTATTTATTCCTATAATAATAAGGAATTTCGAATTTTAAGCTTAACTGCTTAAAAATACTGTAAGGCTTAACTGTCGAATTCATCCGACGTTCGTTTTCATTCTTGCTTCTATCGTAATATTTCTTCTTTATTTTCGGATTTTTTTTTAAGCCCAAAAATTCGGGGTATTACATTCCCACCAAAAATCGGCTGGTCCTTTTAATTGAAAGGATATGCACAAAAGGCATTCCTTATCCGAGCATTCTAAGAATTTGAAGATTCTCTCCATCGCCCGAACCCATTCCTCTGCCTCGGTAGGGTTTCCAGTTCCATGGAAAGATGGTGGATTTTGTCGAAGGAATAATTGGAAATTTTCTAGTGATTGGAGGAGGGTGAGTTCAGGGTAGGTTGGGGTATGTTTTCACCGGCTTGTTCTTCTCTCGCAGGATTTGGTTTCGGCGTCTTGGTGGCATGCTGCATTTTAAATTTATAAGAACAATATGTATGCAGTTGGTACGTAAGAAATTTATAAGGAAGTGAGTAAACTGTCGGGTTTTTAACAAGTAGGATTACATGAAATTAAATTTGCACACTTGTATAGACAATAAATTCAAAATTAAGCAAGAAAGCAACATAACATAAATATTTACATATCATGGGAAAATTGCCTCTAAGAGGACTTTTTACATTAGGAAAATTTTGCCTTGGCAGAGTAGGCATCGGAAATTCTTCCATCCAGTCTAGGTTAACTTTATACATGCATACTATTTACATAAATCCTTCTTCATTACCTATTAACAAATGTACAACACTACTTATCAATTTCCATCTAACTTTTAATCCATTCTTGATGCCATATTGTCTCCATCGTCAGGGCCCAATATTTCATTCTCATCATCCATTCTTTCAACTTCTGTATTTGCATCTGGTAAGTTTTCTGTATTCTCTTCCTCCGACACCTCTTCATTACATTCATCCTCTGGTGGAGGATCACAAAAACGTTTAACACTGGATTTAGGATGAGAAATAAAACTGATTTCGGTTTCAAGGAGAGAAAGGTCCTTGACAAATGGCAGATTATTAAGCTGAAGAGGTTGTACTTGAGTGGTACCAACTGGTTGTACAAATTCAGGTTCATACTTAAAGGATCGTGCGAGTCCTGTGGGTCTAGATGTTCCAGCTTCAGTCTCAAACTGGTTTTCTTCGGGAAGGGATATGATTGGGGATTCATGTGGAGATTCGTATGGTACGGCTTGCAGTGGAGAAACATTTGCACTATGAGGTGATTATACCATGTTAAGTCATCGTTAAGTCATCAACATCCATATCATAATCAAAATCAACATAATCAAGTTCTTGAGAGGAAGTTCTTCGCAACCGGTTCTTGAGGAAAACTCTTCAAGAAGGTTTAGATAATTACTAGGAACAATGGGGCTCATTTCGAGAAGTAGTATCATCAATAGATGTCAAGTGGTCGAAGAAGTGATAGTATCGGTTGGTACAACTTGATCTTCATGGAAAGGGGTATCAGAAGTTTCCATTAAGGATTACGAATTTGTCGAATCTATTACGGCGGATGTACTAGATTCGCCCACTTCAATTTGAGGTTCATTTCTTCCAATGGAAATATCTGATGATAGGATATTATAGATGGCAAAAACAAAGCCTTCCACCGGAGGATAATTGCCAGGAGGTGGACTCTGGGTAGCATTATATTGTCTTCGAATAATCTCTACAAATTCTGGAAGTTCAGCAAAGCTACGATATTCAGCGACGAAATCTAGGGCAACTACAGCTGCCCATTCCTGCCATCCTGGTGTTAGAGCTCGTACCAATTGCATGATGTCATCCAGGTCTGTCACTGCAAATCCCCTAACTTGCATCCATAGTTCCACAAATCTATCTAGAAATTCCACTAAGTTCTGAGTTTCCTCCATACGATATTCATAGAATTGATCTGTCCTTCCAATAGTAAGGGGTCATGGTGCTGTACTCTTTCTGGGTGTTGTTCTAGTCCTTGCCATCCTAACATAGAATGTAATTACTAACTAAAATGTGCTGGTCTTAATATGCTTAAATACTTGAAGCTAAAAGTTACTTATCATAGTTCAACACATACTTCACATAACTTATCATATACATGCTTTATCAATTATATAAAGAACTTGATCATATGAATGTTTTTGTGAAATGCATGACTTTATCAAAAACATGACTTTATCAAATAGCTTTCCTTTCTAAATGCTCATTATAAAATTTTCATCTTACTTACCCGGTTGAGTGGCGGAGATGGATTTGGAACACATGCTTTCTGAGACTCTACTTACATTAGAAATTGAAACAACTTAACATAGTAGCCGACCGATAGAACCAAGCTCGATATTAATCATCACACCCAATTTCTTAACCAAGAGATTAGTCGTGACTTAGAGACTTATCATAAAAGATTAGGACTAATGAGGATGTAAGGAATTCGATTAAGTTGGGATGACCGTAACTATGGAGATCAATTAAGGAATATTGTCAATTCGTATAAATAGGTTCCATAGAATCAAATGAACACAAGAACTAACGGAAATAAAATGATCAACAACAATCAATCTTTTCATGGAAGAGTTTTCTTTTCACAAAGACAACAATTACATAACCATTTCTCAAGTCAGAGTATGGCAACAGAAAGGGAAGTTGAGTTACATGTGTGAATACATATAACTCCGGGCAACAAAGTATAACTATTTACATAAGGCTCCTATTTGTCAGCAAGGCCACAAAATGGATAACGATTTTTCCAAGACAACTTTAAACAAAGTAAAACTACACAATTTTCACTTCAAAAATTTTCCAAGAATCTTGACTACAATCCAATCAAACAGACCTCAATAACCAAGAATATAACGAGTTCGATATCAACTTTATTCACAGATCAAAATGACCATTCAAACTAAGAACATTCTCAACCATAATATAATAAAGAGTTCAACTCTATTATCACCAACATTAACATAAAGTGATTCGATCATAAGGCTAATCACAACATAATAACATTTACGAACAAAAACCACAGTGTTCCTTTCCAACTCCATCTCCGAAATCCAAGCTCAACCTGCATGTTTAGAAATACATGCAGGGCGTGAGTACATAAGCACTCAGTGGACACATGCCGAAAATAGTTAAAAATTTGCTCTTAGAGCTATAAAATTGACTTGCCATCGTTTTGCAATACACATGGGTTTTAGTGAAAAACCTGTGCATGCTTTTTCAAATAAACACTTACTTGCTTTCATTTTCACAATTTTAAAACAAATGTATATGCATGATCTTTGTCTGCAGACATCTTTCTCTTTCCATATCCACGGATTCTGTTTATGTGTTGAGAAGTAGGCCTCCTTCTCAAACACGCTATGACCCAAAGGTCGCTATCCGACGTCGGTAAATTCTTTCTTTCTTTCTTTCTTTCTTTCTTTCTCTTTCCGTGGACAAGCAATGTATCATGCTCATGCTCAAATATTTGGCAAGTCAATGAATTTAGAAGTCATGCAATATACATAATGAAACAATATAATTTAGCACTTGTTATTATTTAATTCGAAAGCCCACCTGTCGTTCTTAGTCGGTAAGCTTTATTAGCCCTCCTTTTTCTTCTTCCTCTTCTTCCTTAACCGCCTTCCCCTTTCTCGATGTACCTTTAATTATTCGATAACATTAGCATACATATACAATATTTCTTATTTATCTAACCATAATTTCTCTTTCTTTTCTTTTTATTTCTTAGGTTTTGTTTAGACAATTTTGTCTAAACTTTTACTATAAAATTTTAAGTCTTTTCGGTCATTCATCCTTTATCCGAACATTATATTCTTTTCTTAAGTTATTCAAGCATAATATTTTCAATTAATCGCCACGTTAAACTTTTCACATAACTAGGTTTTAAGCAATTATCTTTGTTAACTATTAGTATTTTCTTACTATTAGTATACTTTTTGGTATATCACTTATTTTTAATTACTTAACAACATATAATTTATTCTCTTTGTCATCAAGTTTTCCTTTCAACTTAATATGTTTATAAAATTCAACTTTTCACATTTTTAGTTCTAACATCCTCCATTAAGTTTCATTAGTCCTTATTTACATACTATGTTCACAAATCATAAGATTTATAAAGAATAATCATTAGAAATAATTTTCCCCTTTTCCCCAAAATTTTCGAAATTTTTACCATTATAATTTTTCTAAATTTCTTCCCAATTTCTCAGTTTAGTATCATATGTAAGCTTAATCATCAATATTAACATCATATATTAACTCTAACTTATATATAGCACTTAAGCACCTAAACTAAATTTTTTCAATTTCAACATATAAACTTAGAAAATTCCAATAAATTCATATAATACTCAAAGCATCATATTAAACTCTTATATTAAGTTAAATGAAGAAAATAAAATTAATACCTCACCCCACAATATTTTCAAAATTTTCGAACATATACACATATATTCTAAATTTATTTTTGCTATCTTTTGTTTCAATTTATTAACCCAAGCATGCTTTAAACATATTATCACAACTTATTTTTAACATAACATCAATAATTCCTTAATTTAGCCTAAGCATATAAAATAGGGTTTTTCAAGTTCAACATAATTCCTACAACTAAATCACCATCAATTCATCAATTCTACACTAATTCATCAATTCTTAACTATAATTTCAATATCCATTTATAACTATCACAAAACCCATTAAAATTCTACAACTAACATGCTCAAGAATTTCATAATTATATAACAAAATTCATGCTTAAAGATTGAGGAGAAATTAAAATCATACCTTGTTTATTCTTGGAATCAAGCTTAGAAGTGAGAATTTGGAGGATTTAACTTGTTGAAAAAAAAATTCTCCCAAGTGTGTGTTGTGTGTGTGTCGTGAGTTTTAGTGTGTAGAATTGAGAATTTTTGGAAAATTTTTTTAAGAGTGGGGTGATAGTGTATTTATATACCCAATTTTATTTATTTTTCATTTAATTATATAAATGATTATTCACCATTCTTATTAATTGCTTATACTTGCTCACCAAGCAAATTAAATGCAAGTGCTTAGTCACTTGTTTTCTAGAATATACACACACATATATATATATATATATGTGTGTGTGTAATATTAATAATGTAATATGTATATTTACTTTCTATTTTATGTCATTAATTACACATATATAACTTATATTCTTAATTCCCTACTTTAGGACATTTTATAATTACACATGCATATAATTATATTTACTATATAACATGAAGATATAATACTCAAAATAGCAAGAATTTAAAATTTCCTACAATTATAGAATTTATTTGATCATTAAGATCAAATAATCAATCATAACATTATTTTAAATTCTTAAACAAAATCTTTCATTCATAAGTTTATAATTAAGTTGTTAATCATATTTTATTTTATTAAGAATCATTATGTATTTTAGATCATAAACATCTCTATTTTCTTTTTGATTAAGGATGCAATGTCCTATTTAACCTTTAATTGTTAATCAATTACTAATTAAAAATTTGGGGTATTACAACTGCCCAATAGTTAAGGTGGGTTCTCGTGGTAGAAGTCACAGGTTGAACCCACCAAACGCCTCTATGAGTTTGAGCCTTTCATACATGGTTTTCAAGTGTGGTTTACTGTCTGTGTGGTTTGCGGCTATTGCAGGGACAGTGGGGTTTACCCGGTCTTGCACCTAAGATAGCGGCTGCGGGTTCCCCATGATACAAATTTTTTTTTTATTAAAACTTGTGTCAAAGTTTCACAACATTTCATTTGGGGGACGAAGGTAGTAACTTTTTATGTAATGACGAGGATATACCTCTACATTCATCTTTGTATACTATTAAATATATAAAAAGTGAATCCAAATCACAAACCGACTTAAAATTGATTATTTTTATTCTCTTTATCCAACCCTACCTTTTAAATAGGATACAAGTCAAGTTAAATTAGTTTAAATAATAAAAATGATTAAGAACCTTAGGATATTTCAGTGTTTTATTCCATCAAAATAAACACAAGAGTAACATATACTATTTTTATCTATTTATTTTTATCTATTTATGTTAATTATCAAAAGTAAATGTCCCCTTAATATATAAAAAGTTAATGTAAATCACAGTCCAATTCTAAATGAGGCACACTTCGATACATTCATGGTGCATCTGCCATAACTAAATCTTGATAGACCCTTATCGAATCGAAATTTACAATTGATGTACCATACATACATTCGATGTACATGAATTTTTGCCATTTTAAATTGATCTAAAATTAATTCCAAATTGATTTTTTGAATGTTGTTAAACTGGTGAAATAACAATTTAATGATGATAAAATTGATATTAGATGTAAAAATTATTATACATAACTGATCCTAGCTCTCACATTCTACAGTTTTTTTCTTATTTACGATATCTCTTCTTCAACCTAACATTCAAGGACGTACGACCCGTGCTACTTTTAATGGATTCTTAAGCCCTTTTCCATTCACAATCTAATTAAACCACAATCAATGAGAAAAATGTATGAATTTGATAGGTGTGTTCTTCACAAGTTCAATAAGATATACCATTGAAATTACGTTCGCGAAGTGGGTTCATTTCATGTATACTCAGAGAATAATTGAATTTGGGACAGGATGACATATTCACGATAATTAACGATTATATTGGTAGAAAAATAATTGACATAAAAAAAAATTAATAGAGCTCAATGTGTAAAAAGGTTAATTGCCAAAAGTAGTATAACGTTTACTTAAGTTTGTATTTAGCATGATTTTGAAAATGTTACAATTATAACACCACTTGTTAAGTTTGTATATTTATAATACCCTCAAATTTTCCAAAAACAAAAACTAAGTTGTTTCAATGATAAGATGATGTAATCGAATGAGTACACAACAGACAAACTTTTTATGATAAAATTTGAAAATATAGTAATTACAAATTTTATTTACATTTTCCAATAGAATAGTCAACGTTCCACTAGTCTTATTGATCTATTTATTACCTCCATCCCAATTCAAAAACACAAAACTTCAAAATTTATTCCATCTTGTTACATTTTTTTTTCGATGGCTACCTCTTCTTCCACTCCCATCGTAGCTTTTCTTCTCAACAATAAAAATTCTCACAATCACAAAAATTTCAATGATGATGTCCAATTCTCATTTCCCCGGCAGAGTGATTTCCACAATTTTTCCATGACAAGCCCATCAAAAAAGTATGTATATAAATTAATGTTACTTGGCCTCTATAGTAATTCGAATTCTTCTCAATTCCTACTAATTCCCTTTTATCAAAAATTGCACATGCACGAAAATTGGACTAATAACATTTCGTATGGGATTTCAGAGTCAGAGATCTAATTGCCCGGAAAGCTACGCCGGAGGTGGACGGAGATCTTGTCTCTTCATTCCCTATCCCCGGCATACCGTCATGGTTCCCTACGGACAATCCATGGTGTGTTCGTCTAAATTTATTACCACTATTGACATCTAAAGGTCACATAATCACATAACAATTTTTTTTATTTGGATTAATATAACAAAATTAGATTGACGTTGTGATATTCAAAATCCTGTTTGCAGGCTTGCTGGTGCTGCTGGAGTTTTAGTAGGGGTGCCAGTTTTGATCCAAAGGCTAGTAGCATTAACAAGTAAGGACAAAAATAAATAAATACCTATATGATGTATATGCATTATCAGGCACAATATTCTTTTAGGTTTATGTGTAAATGAATGGTGATCTTTATTTTATTTTGCACATATATATAGGGCAACTTGATATGGCGGCGCAGATGGTGAAAAATATTGCGGACACGGTCGAGAAGGTGGCGGAGAACGTGGAGCACGCGGCGGAGGAGCTTGAGGATTCGCTGCCGGAAGGCCACCTCAAAGAAGTGGTTCACTTCGTAGAACATTTGGCCAAAAACACAGCTGATGAAGCAAAAAAAATTGGAGATTTGATGGAAAAGGTACTTCTTTTTTTACTTAATTTGAAAATTTATGGAACTGTTATTAATAATGTAACACTAATTTCTACTCCCCTGTCTCCCAAATCCATTCATGAGAATCTTGGACATGAATTTTAATAAAAGTTGTTGAATGTATTATGAGTAGAGTAAGGATCTCATATTAGTGTAATATTAAATTAATTAATGGTGGATCATAGGTGGTAAAATGTGTAAATAAATGAGTTATTGAGAATAAAAAAGAGAAATAGTGATGGGTAATGGATGGTAAAATATGTAAATAAATAAAATTATTGAGTGTAATAAGTTGAGAATATAATTACCATAAATAGATATGAAGGAAATAGCTAGGGGATATCCCAAAAAAAAATTAGGAAAAAAATTGGGGCACGAGATTATATCGTATATATGCTGAAGGCGTACCCATATTTTATTATATTTTATTTTTCCCATGAACATTTTATTTGGGGTACATGAAAGATGGTGCTAGCTGTGTTATTAGATTTATTTGTTCCAAAAGGAAAAGCCCTTGCCCCGATAGCCCCTCGTTCCAGTCCAATAAAAATGTGAGAGGGTAAGTGTTATTAGATTTCCATATATATTTGAAGTAAGTGGAGTTGCATTATTTGATTTATTGTTATAGTTGGGGGCATGATGGGCATGTGAAGCTGCCATCCTTTCGTTCTTGGTGAAATTTGATTAGTCTATGGATCTAGTCAGCATTGATGTATTACTCTCTATATCAATACTATCTTTCTTTTCATATGAAAAAATAATATATATATATGCTTCTAGTTTCTAGGTACAGAATATATATATATATATATAGAGAGAGATGGTAGTCGGATCAAGATTTTTCCAATGGCTACTGATCCAAATCCAAATAATATAAAATGTTAGCAAAATTACTAAGATGCCATTGGCTCTAGATATTCAACCCTTTGACGAAATTTAATTAACTTGTCATATAGTCTTTGAAAAGATCCTGCTCCAGGATCGAATCGATAATCCACGATAAGCTTGTGAAAAGCTTCAATGCTCACGATCACGCAAGACTAAAACTCTAAGGTTCTCCAAATATAACTATTATTAACTTAATAATAAATAACAAGAGTACAAAAATATTTATACTAACTATGTCTCCTACGCATAACATGTATAATCTACAGGCTGAATAATATATAACCCAATTTAACAATATTATCTAATAATATAGACATAATTAATAATCAAAATAACAAATATATGAATATTTGGGATCGTATCAACGCTCTCACCCTTCAAAACCACCTTGTCCTTAGGACTGTAAACAAACCAAACCGTTCGTGAGCTACTCGGAGCTCGGCTCGAAAAAAGCTCGTTTGAAATTCGATTGTTTTGTAAACGAGCCGAATTCGAGCCTCGAATCAAGCTCGATAAGTTTATCGAGCCGAACTCGAGCTTAGAGATGTTCGGCTCGTAGGCTCGCGGACATGTTTGGTTCGAACTTAAACGAGCCAATTCGCGAACCCTGATTCGTACATGTTCGCGAACGTATAAAATAATAGATTATTTATACATATTTAAATAATTAAAATGAATAATAAATTATAAATTATAAAATATATGTTAATTATAATTATTTAGCAACAAGTAAGCATATAGTTGAAGTATTGATAATAATTATTTATATAATTAAATAATTAAAAAAATAATAAATTACAAAATATATATTTTAGTATAAATTTCATCTAAATTATATAACTAATTATCATATTTATACTAGTATAATATTTTTGAAAAGTAAATGTAATTGAATGACATTGAATAGTATATTCGATTGTATTTAGTATATATATATATATATATATATATTATTTTAATCAAAGCTTAATATATATTTTATGTGTATTATAAAATAAAATCCTTAAATGAACAATTAATAAATATAATGAGATATTAATTTGAAAACTAAAAAATGATAACATGATTTATTAAGTTATCTTACGAACAAAAATATCGATTTAGATAATTATAATGTATAAGTATACAAGTATACTTGAGTTACATAGTTATATTTATATCTCTATAGTATAATTCTAAAAATAAATTACAAATAACTTACATAACTAATTGACTATGAGATAAATATAATAACAATTCATAATTCTAATATAAAGTTCATCTACCTTTATAACTAAGTAACTATGAGATAAAACAATTATAATTTATAACTCATAAGTAGATTTTGAAAAGTAAATATAATAGAATGATATTGAATAGAATCAAATGAAATATTGAGTTGGAAAACTAAAAAATAACATGATCTACTAAGTTATCTTATGAGAAAAATATCAATATAGATTATTATAATGTATAAATATACAAGTATGAATTACGTAGTTATATTTATATATCTATAATTATAATTATAAAATAAATAAAATTTAACTTACATAATTAATTTATATGAGATAAATATAATAATAATTCGTAAGTAGATGAATGGAGTAGATGTATTCGAATGATATTAAATAGTATATTAATCTTATATATTGTGAAAATTTCATTTGGTAATGAACATTGTTAAACTTCTTATTGTAACTGTTGTTTGATTATGATTTAATGGTAGACTATGCATCATTTGAATTAATGGAATCATGGAGTGAATTATGCTAAAATAGTGCTTTTAGCTAAGTCGAGCTCGAATTCGATCTCGAACTCGAGCTCGAATAACACATTATCAAACCGAATTCGAGCTCGAAAACGAGTAAAGTTCGAGCTCGAATATGTCTCATAAACGAGTAGTTATCGAATCGAATTCGAGCTGCTCGCGAGCTCAAAAATTTTATAACGAACCTAGCTCGAGCTCAATTTAAAGCTCGAATTCGAACTCGAGACGAACTCGAGACGAATAAAATTTAAACGAGTCGAGCTCGAGCTTGATAGTGTTCGGCTTGGCTCGGTTCGTATACAACCCTACTTGTCCTCAAGGTGGAGTTCAAAGACTATGTAAAATTCCTCAAGCGCATAAAATTTTAAAACAAGTCCCATCCGAACCACCTTCAAAAGAATGTAGCAAAGAGGATAAAATAATATGCTCATCTTGTAGGAAGAATTAACCCATAAATAGTTAAGGTACATCATCACTTCTCCTGTAACTCATATAACTCAATAGACTGATATTCTTTTGGTTATGCTTTGGGAACATTCACACGACAAACCAATTCTTCAACTTTTTAACCTCTTGAAATTTCATAAGCACCTCTATCTGGCTTGCTGCACCTACTTTTGTGGCAACCTTAACTTGGCTATCCATTCACGAAAGAGATTCTCTTATTGGGTTGCGGATGCATGTCATTTCGCTAGCTTCTTTAACTTCCGTGCGACATTTGCACTTTGACTTGATTCGCCTCATATTTTTCTTCAACTTTTCTTGCCACAACAAATGTCTCTTTTAGAGTCATGGTCGATTTAGTTGCAGTTCCTTGTGAATATGAACTTTTGATCCTAATATATACAAGGATATTAACACTGCCTCAAACATTCCGATCACCTTATTCCTTACCTCTTCAAAGACAACCTGATATTCTATAGTCGAACCAACTTGAAACAGCCTCAGTAACTTGGCTTCTGGGATCTTGAAATCTTGATGATCCAAAATGAAATTTGATCGTTTGCAAGAAGTTGCTCCAAGTCGTTAACATGCAATTGATCTCCAGCCATATGAACCATGTTAGTGCCTCTTTATCCATGTGGTAGAAAACAATTGAAAGTTATTGCTCTTCAGGAACATTTCGAAGAGTGAAATATTTATCCATTTGATACGTCAATTCATAAGGATCATCATCTTCTCGACCAAATTTAAGTGCATTCATATATGTCGTCACGGTTCTTCAACGAACTACACAAAATGGCTCTAAAAAACGAGATGCACTATTTCCTGTTGCGAAAAATACATACCACAATCACGACAGAAAATAAAGAACATAAAAATTGTTTACCTAGTTCGTCTTGCGACTACGTCTGGGGGTGATATCAAGCCAGATATTTCACTATATGTTTTGGATGCAGATTACATGGAGAAACGACTATTAAATAGACAATAACCAGACCTTAACCCAAGCCTATTAGGGTTCCGCCTGGGCCCAAAAAACATAAGCCCAAAAATTTGGCACCACCTTCAGACCCTCATCCAACTCTGCGGTGAGTTGGATCACCAAGATCGGACTTGAGTGTACAGTCCATTCAGGCTCCATACTCCAACAATCTCTCATTTGGAGACTGAATTCCCAAGTAAATGTGCCTTCTTGTTTTCTCTCCCGTATCCTCTTAGTATCGCCTAGCCTTATCTTCATGCTTCAAGGCCAATTGAAGCTATGAATAACTTCAATTTATCTAAGATTACCAACTTATTAAACATGTCTATTGGATTTTCACTTCCAATGATATTCGTTAGCTGCAAAATCTTCTTCTCCAACATGTGACGGATGTAGTGATATTTCAATTCAACATGTTTTGTTCTCGAATGAAACATTGGATTCTTTGCCAAGAATATAGCTCTTTGACTATCGCTGTAGAGAGTGCTACCCTTATGCTCATTTCCAAGCTCACCCAAAAAACTCTGTAACCACACCATCTCTTTACTTGCCTCCGTTACAACCACATACTCAGTTTCCGTTGTGGACAAAGCAACGACTTTCTGCAACTTAGAAATCCAAGAAATAGCAGTACCACCATAAGTAAAGACATACCCGGTTTTACTTCTCCTCCCATCCACATCATTTGATGCCAAATCCCCATCAACATAACCTGCCAGCACAACACTCTTGCCGTTGAAACATAGAGCTTTCTACGTGATACCTCTCAAGTATTGTACAATCAACTTGACTGTTTCCTAATATTTTTGCTGGATCACCCATGAACCGGCTCACTGCTCTCACTGCTTGAGCAATATTTGGTCTTGTATACACCATGGCATACATGATGCTACAAATTGTCGAAGCATTGGAGAATTTCATCATTTAGGCACGTTCATCTTTGCTCTTTGGCAACTCATTTCTCGAAAGCTTGAAGTGACTTCCAAACGGGACACTCACAGGCTTCGATTCAATCATGTTGAATCTTTCCAGGACCTTCTCAATGTAGCTCGCCTGTGAAAGATATACATTTCCAACCATCTTGTTGCGCTCTATTCTCATACCCAAAATATGCTTTGCCTTTCCAAGATCCTTCATGGACCGAACAATTACTTCTTCAACTGATCCACCGGTCTTTCCATGCGAATCTCATTCTCAATATAATACTCTTTGAACTCACGGAGTTCATACTCTCATCCATTGTCGAATTGAAGATACTTTACTTTTAGTCCTGTTTCATTTTCTACAAGAGCTTTCCACTTCCTGAAAGTATTAAAAGCGTCAGATTTATTCTTCAAAAAATAAATCCATACCTTTCGAGTGGAATCATCGATGAAGGTCATGTAGTACTCTGAACCACCAAGAGACTTTATAGGGGTTGGTCCCCATAGATCACTGTGGACCAACTCCAATTTCTGGTTTTTGAAGGTCGACTAACTCTCAAGAAACTCACCCTTCTTTGTTTTCCGAAAACACAATCGTCGCACATGAAAACTTCAATAGTTTTCAGACCTGGCAGCCTACTATTCGAACTCATTTCTTTCATCCATTTTTCGCCATGTGGCCTAGCCGACACTGTCACAAATCAACATCGACAACGGTTCATGCAAGATCAATGCATTCCTTTGAGTTAGTTGTTGTATACAATGTATCATCTTTCTTACCTCGAGCTACTATCATGGCTCCTCTGGTGATCTTCCAACTACTACAATCAAAAGTTAAAATATCCTTCAACATCAAGCTACCCGATTGAAAGTAAGTTTCTTTTCAATCCCAGAACGTGTCTTACACCATTCAACTTCAGCATCGATCTGTTTGGTATGGTGATCTGGACATCTCACTTTCCCACGATCTTCAAGGGCTCGTCATTTGCAAGATAGACTTATCCAAATTCACCAGAGATGTAGTGCTCCATTATCTCAGCATCATTGCACGAATGAAATGACGCTCCAGAATCAAACACCCACGATTCTAACGGACTGCTGACACTCAAGACCAACGCATCTCCAATATCATCTATGGTTGCGTTTGCTGTCTTTTGATCGTTCTTACCCTTTTTGTACTTCTTCGGTGATGTATACTGACTTTTTTAATGACCGAACTCATCACAATTCCAACACTTGATCGAGTCTTTATCCTTTTCAAATTGACTCTTGCCTCTAGACTATGATCTCCCCCAGTTCTGCCTTCCCTTCGATCTGCCTATGTCTTTCGTGTTCAGTGCTGACCTTGAGTTATATCCAAATTCCTTCATGCTAACCTCTTCGCTAATCATCAGATCTCGCACCTCGTCAAAACACAACTCTGTCTTTGCCGATGAAGCACTTACAACTGTCACCGTTTCGGCCTACCTTTCTGGCATGAAGATAGCATAATTAGGGCAAGTACCTTATCGTCGAAGCTAATTTTAACCGAGCTAAATTGCGAAGTAATCATGTTGAACTCGTTTAGATATTGCTGCACCGACCTACCCTGTGATATATTTAGGTTGAATAACCGTCTCATCAGATGAACATTGTTCGCAGTTGATGGCTTTTAGTACATCTGTTCCAGAATCACCAGCATCTCTCTTGCCGACTTTGGCTTCAGTCGTGTGATAGGCTACGTTCCTGGATAACGATAAACGTATCCCACTCATCGCCTTTCTGTCCAATAGCCCCCACTCATCCGGATCCATCTTTTCGGGTTTTTCATTCAAATACAGATACAGATCTTTACCGTAGAGATAATCCTCAATCTGCATCTTCTAGACTCTGAAATCTGCTCCATCAAACTTCTCGATTGAAATCTTCCCATCCATCGTTGTAATTGTTCAATCCGAACCTGAAGCTCTGATACCAATTGTTGTGAAAAAACACATACCACAATCACGATAGAAAATAAAGAACATAAGAGTTATTTACCCAGTTCATTTTGCGACTACGTCTGAGGGCGATGCCAAGCCAGAGATTTCACTATATATTTCGAATACATATTACATGGAGAAGCGGCTATTAAATAGACAATAACCAAACCCTAACCCTAATCTCATTAGGGTTCCACTGAGCCCAAAAACATACGCCCAAAAATTTGGCTCGGGGGCTACCGCCCCGGACCCCATCCGATTGTATGTTGAGTTGGATCATCAAATCAGGCTTGAGTGTTAGGGGTGAGCAAAACCAAACCAAACCCGAAAAATCGAACCGAATCGAAATTAGCCGTTTGGTTCGGTTTGTACAATAAAACGGTTCGGTTCGGTTTAAAATTTTGAAATCGAAATTAATTCGGTTTTGGTCTCGGTTTGGGGAAAAATCGGTTTTCAAACCGAACACCCGAAATATTTTTTATATATTTATATATACGTTATTTATATTATTAATATTTAAATTGGTTATATATATATATATATATATTATAAATATTACAATATTTGTATTAATTATAATTTAAATTTGGTTTGGTTTCGGTACGGTTTGAATATATAATACGGTTTGATTCGGTTTGGATTTTAAAAAAAATTTTGATTTTTGGTTTTTCGGGTTCGGTTCGGTTTTGAACCAAACCGCCTGAATGTTCACCCTATTGAGTGTACAGTCCACCCAGCTCCATATTCCAACATTGGTGATACCCAAATACAATTCGTTTCCGCGACACACCCTCTTCCTTCTAATTTCAGCCAAATATTGCCACTACAAAATACCAATTCAGTTCAAATCATAAGCTGCCCAAACCGACTCTTTTCCCTTTTCCCTTATGCTCTTCAAAACCAATTAAGATGATACACCAAAATTCTTCCTTCTTTCTTTTTCTTATTTCACACAACACAAAAGACAACACCCACGAATAACCACGAACAAAAAAAAACAACTTCGACCTATCTTTTTTTTCAAAATAAAAAATAAAGATCCGATGCCTTATGAAAGATCTCGCTTCGAAATCTCTCAATAAAAGCACCAATGAAATGATCATGCTCCAAGATCGAATTGATAATCCACGATAAGCTTGTGAAAAGCCCTAATCCTCATGATCACGCAAGGCTACAACCCTAAGGTTCTCCAAATATGAATATTGTTGACTTAATGATAAATAACAAGAGGACAAGACTATGTATACTAACTATGTCTCCTACGCATAACATGCCTAATCTAAGAGCTTAATAATATATAACCCGATTTAACAATATTATCTAGTAAGATAGATATAACTAATAATCAAAATAACAAATATATGAATATTAATTTGGGGTCGTATCAGTCTTACACAAATTTTTGTATGTATTGACAAATAACTTAGATGTATTAGTATTTTTATATTATATTCAATGACGATAATTGTTGCAGATAAATATTTCATAAATTTCTAAAGGTATAGATGATTAAAACTTATGTTAGTAACGAAAATATAAATACAGGTGGAAGAAATTGAAGACAAGCTGAAGGCGTGTCTGGACAAGCTTTTCAAACACACTGATTAATCATGAAGCTGTAAGAAATTTATGTTTGTGTTAACATCAAGTATTAATTCAATTAATGTCAAGCAAAGAAAATTGAGGTTAATAAATGTTTGGAAGCTTGACAAATTTGATTTTGTTGTTTTGGCACTTGAAATCTATCTTACTTTCTTATTTTCATTCTTTTGATTGTTCATGAAAAATATAAATTAATAATAGAGCTCAATGTGTAAAAAGGTTAATTTCCAAAGTAGTATAACGTTTACTTAAGTTTGTATTTGACATTATTTTTAAAATGTTTCGATTATAATATCACATGTTAAGTTTGTATATTTATAATACCCTCAAATTTTCCGGAAACAAAACGATGTAGTCGAAGCAGTACACATCAGATAAACTTTTTATGATAAAATTTGAAAATGTTGTTATTGCAAAATAAAAAAGACGTTGTTATATGATTACAATTTTTTTAAGAAAAGGCATGAAATTACAAATTCAAATAAATATTATCTTAACCCTTAAACACTACAAAATTTAATTATGCATCAAATCTTAAGCATAACATTATATTATACATATGCCAACTTCATTAATGCTCGGGGAATTTTCCTCGAGAGTCAATATCTTCATTAAAACATTAGGGCACGTTAAGCACGAGAGCTTTACGGCAGATCAGAAAACAACCCAAATTTTATTTATTACATTTTCCAATAAAATAGTCAACTTTCCACTCTTCTTGATCTATTTATCACCTCCATCCCAATTCAAAAACACAGAACTTCAAAATTTATTCCATATTATTACATTTTTTTTTCGATGGCTACCTCTTCTTCCACTCCCACCGCAGCTCTTCTTCTCAACCATAAAAATTCTCACAATCACAAAAATTTCAATGATGATGCCCAATTCTCATTTCCCCGGCGGAGTGATTTCCACAATGTTTCCATGACAAGCCCATCAAACAAGTATGTATATAAATTAATGTTACTTGGCCTCTATAGTAATTCGAATTCTTCTCCATTCCTACTAATTCCCTTTTATCGAAAATTGTACACGAACGAAAATTGACTAATAATTTTTCGTTTGGGATTTCAGAGATCTAATTGCCCGGAAAGCTACGCCGGAGGTGGCCGGAGATCTTGTCTCTTCATTCCCTATCCCCGGCATACCGTCATGGTTCCCTACGGACAATCCATGGTGTGTTCGTCTAAATTTATTACCACTATTGACATCTAAAAGTCACATAATCACATAACAAAATTCTTTTTGGATTAATAAAACAAAATTAGATTGACGTTGTGATATTCAAAATCCTGTTTGCAGGCTTGTTGGTGCTGCTGGAGTTTTTGTAGGGGGGCCATTTTTGATCCAAAGGCTAGTAGCATTAACAAGTAAGGACAAAAATAAATAAATAAATACCTATATGATGTATATGCATTGTCAGGCACAATATTTTTTTAGGGTTATGTGTAAATTAATGGTGATTTTTATTTTATTTTGCACATATATATAGAGCAACTTGATATGGCGGCGCAGATGGTGGAAAATATTGCGGACACGGTGGAGAAGGTGGCGGAGAAGGTGGAGCACGCGGCGGAGGAGCTTGAGGAGTCGCTGCCGGAAGGCCACCTCAAAGAAATGGTTCACTTTGTGGAACATTTGGCCGAAGAGACAGCTGATGAAGCAAACAAAATTGGAGATTTGATGGACAAGGTACTTCTTTTTTTAATAAATTTGAAAATTTATGGAACTTTTAGTTATTAATGTAACACTAATTTCTATATCGTATATATGCTGAAGGTGTACCCATATTTTATTTTATTTTATTTTTCCCATGTGCATTTTTGTTGGGGTACATGAAAGATGGTGCCAGCTATTATTAGATTTCCATATATATTTGAAGTAGGTGGAGTTGCATTATTGGATTTATTGTAGTAGTTGGGGCATGATGGGCATGTGAACCTGCCAGCCTTTCCTGCTGGTGAAATTTGATTAGTCTACATGTATTACTCTCTATATAAATACTATCTTTCTTTTTCATCTGAAAAAAATAATATATATATGCTTCTAGTTTCTAGCTACAGATAATATTTATATATATGGTAGTCGGATCAAGATTTATCCAATGGGTAGTGATCCAAATCCAAAAAATATAAAATGTTAGCAAAATTACTAAGATGACATTGGCTCTAGATATTCAACCTTTGACGAAATTTAATTAACTTGTCATATGGTCTTACACAAAATTTTGTATGTATTGACAAATAACTTAGATGAATTAGTAATTTTTATGTTGATTCAATAATGAGAATAGTTTCACATAAATATTTCATAAATTTCTAAAGGTATAGATGATTAAAACTTATGTTTGTAACGAAAACATATATGTAGGTGGAAGAAATTGACGACAAGCTGGAGGCGTTTCTGGACAAGCAATTCAAACACACTGATAAATCATGAAGCTGTAAGAAATTTATGTCTGTGTTAACATCGAATATTAATTCAATTAATGTCAAGCAAAGAAAAATGAGGTTAATACATCTTTGGAAGCTTCACAAATTTGATTTTGTTGTTTTGGCACTTGAAATCTATCTTACTTTCTTATATTCATTCTTTTGATTGTTCAAAAGTTCATTATTTGTAAACTCTTAACATTTTATTTATTATTGTATTATAAATGTTTTAGAATGTACCATAAGTCCATAGCCCATTGAGATAAGTTGTAATCCTTGTTCCAAAAAGGGGAAGCTCTTCCCCCGGGAGTCCCATACCTCACCCCATGAAAATATGAGTGGATAAATCACGGTGACTCAATGATTAAGAAGTTAAGAGGATTTTTTCTAGTGAACATAAGGAGCCATCCTAAAGAGGGTGAAACTTCCACACTACGGTTGCTAGAATTCGATCATTAGTCATTATTCCAAATCTGCTAGCTCGTAACCAATTGAGCTAAGTTTGTGGAAGCAAATTGTAATCCAAATAGGCCAAAAATAGTGCATGTATTTGCGCACATGCCTAATGGTTTACTGTGGGCCTAAATTGTATAACAATTTTTCTTGGTCGTGTATAGGGATGTCAATGTATGGATTTTACCCATACCGATCCAAAATATCTCAAAACCATTAAATTTTAAAGCAGTAAGTCTGGTTTCGTTTTCGGTTCCAGACCCGCTTTAGACCCGGACCGTTTAGATCCATAGTTTGATGGTCCGGTTCGGATCTGGTTCTGGTTCAAGAACCAAAATCAATACTTATTTATTAGTTTTGGTCCGAGTAAAATCGTTTATTGACAAGTCTAAGTTTAAATAGGCTTGTCAATGAGCTAGTTTTATCCATATCGATTCGAAATCACTCATAACTCATTAAATTATAAAGCAACGGTTTCGGTTATAGTTCTGATTCTTGTCCAGTTTCGGTTTCGGTTCTAGTTCTGGTGCGGGTTTGATCCGGATCTAGTGTCTAATGGGTCGGTTCCAGAACCAGAATCATTTCTTATTTTTAGTTCTGGTCCGGGTAAAACCTACCAATTGACATCCCTTGTTGTGTATAGCAAATATAACATGTCCAAGTCTAAGTAACGCTATTTTTTTTCTTTTTAATGAGTAAACTATATTTATTTTAATTTTTAAGGAAATATACAACTACGTTCCTCATATATTCCTTTCCATCAGCTAAAACATAATATTTTAAAAAAAATTGTTGCTTTACAAGATAACCAGTATAAATTATTATCAAATCCGTCAACAAAAATGTCGAAGACTAAATTGAAGATTTTGGCATTATATCAAAATAAATGAACATGTTATCCTCATGTATATGACAGTTTTTCCATTCACAATCCAAATGAGAATGAATGAAATATTATTTTATGCGATAAATAAATAATTAAGTATTTCAAGAATTTGATGATCAATGAATTCAAAATGAATCAAAAATAAATGATAGATTAAATGTTTCTATCCATTTATCTATCATATCCTTAAAACTATGTCATCCCTACTATATAGATATAGCTTTAATTAAATTTGTCGAAAGGGCCGGTTTGCCCGATCGGGCTCGCCATGGTTGGCCCATGAAGCTAACCAGACCTAATTTCACCAAGCTATCAGTGCTCTGAGCTTTGTATAAAAGCCCATTCAAGCCTAAGCCTCATGAGGCCTAGCCAACTTATGCTCATCGTGAGCTAGCCCAAGCCCACTATATGTCTTTGCATATAATTATTGTATACATTTGTTTGTTCATTAATATATAATGTATTAAAATATACTCCCCCTATCCCATCGAACACGACTCATTTCTTTTCGGTACGATTATTTATAAAAAATATTGATTAAATATATAAAAAGTAGGTAGGGTCCACACCTTTTTAAAAAATAATTATTTCTTAAAAAAATAAGACAAATTTGATGGGATGAGACAATCCAAAAATGAATGCGGGCCAAGTTCGATGGAACGAATGGAGTAATACTTATTTTATAACATTTATATTTAAAGTTATACTACAATTTTGAATAATGAGTATGTGAAATCTAATATCCATATGAAATGAGGAATAAACAAATTATTAAGTATAAATGAAAGTGTATTTATTTAAATTTGGATCTACTCATGAAAAAGTTACAAAATATGAGTTCGATAGAATATAGAATAAGGATATACAAAAAAGAACCAATCCCAATGAAAAGGATCCAAAATCGAAATGACCCCCAATTTTTTTTCTCAGTAGTGAGACACATTGGGGAGCGACTCCATTGATGGACTGTCGCAATGGCTCTATTTGCGGAATTTCTATCTATTATTTTGGAAATTTATAATTCTTACGTTTTGTTGGATGGAATTTCAATGAGTTAAATCTATAAGAATCATAATGTCCTTGCTTTTTGAATAAAAAATAAACTAGTTACGACTGGATTCAAAAAAGCATAGGATTCGGGCAATTTGCCGAAGAAAAACTACTTGAATAAAAGGGTGAACTAATATAGATCAAACTAACGATATTAAGCATAACACACATTTTTTTTCTTGGAGATAATTGCATTTTGGTTTCATTTTTGTATGGTGTCCTAGTCACTTAGGAAGCTCATCTTGAATTTGGGGGTTAAATTATATAGTGGTGACAGTATTATAAAACAAGCTCAAAAAACAATTTTATAGTCTGAAAATGTTAGATGGTTTGATACTTCATTCATAATAAAATGAAAAATTAAAAAGGGCATCTTATTCAAAACCCCATTATGACATCGCTCTTATAAAAATAAATATGCTTTCATGTCTTCTTAACTCAAAATGGTGAGAGAGAAAAAGCCCTCTTTTCTTAGGGTACTCGATAGGGCTTGTAACTTAGAGAATTAGGACATAGATTATTATTTATTGGGGTTTGAATCAATTTCCCAACGGTTCCAAATTATAAGAATTTTATGGTAAACCATTGGTTTGAAATGAACATGCGACTTGAAGGACACGAACGACTATGGAATTTCACATCCACCATTTTGGATTTGTCCACATATGAGGTGCACTTGGCTCGATCGACACATGCGAAGATTCTATGGAATCTATTCTTAAAAATCGATCTTTTCATCTCAAGATATACTTTAACAATTTCCATTTCCCCATATTTCTATTCATCCAGCATGTGACTAAAGCAGTGTTGGCGTGAATTAACGAGTTTTTCGAGATTTTGGTTTAGCTAGTTATCATGGAGATTATTTTATTATTATTAATTTGTTAACAAACTAGGATAAATTAACACTGTTTAATGTGTAGTGAGAATAATGTATGTTCAATAAATTAAAGTCGACCTATGTTTCTATCTATTTAATTTTTTATATAGCAATATGGCCTCATCATTAGAATTTCTATCCAGTTTTGGTATCAATGTTGCTGATCAGTTCAACTTCGGAGAATATTGTACTGAGTGTATTAGTTAACAATCATGCTGAATGTTTTAGTAGCTGGTTAGTTGGACTGATAACTAGTGTGAGTGCGGAACTGGTGGTGGTTACGTTTTGCCTTTACTGAAAACTGACATTGATAAAATATTTACTCGAATACTTGCTTAGTTAGTATTAGTTTTCTCGATAGTAGCAAAGTGTTTACTGAATGAGGGTTTGGAAAAGTATGATGTGTTGAGTGTGCCGAGTGATGTTTAGTTCAATAACATAGAATATAAATACTGAAAGTAAACAAAACACTTAGTTTTAACGTGGTCCGGGGATATCAGCTCATACGTCCACAGACTGATAACACAGTCAATCCACTACTTGATACTTGGTCTTGCTTACGGGTGCAAGAGGAAAATCGAAGTACATAAGTGAAAGTTAATGGACTAATATTAGTGATGGGCTTAATTAATTAAGTATTGGATATTAATTAATTGAACCCTAAAGCCCATTCAACTAGGTTATGGATAATATATATAATGGATATCTAATCATTGTGATTAAGGTTGATCGGACCATTATTGAGAAACACGAAAACTACCGTGAAATTGATTGGAGATTCTTCGCTTCTCTCTTGGATTTCAATATCGAGGAATTGTTTCGCGATCGATTGGCATACACGTGGATACCATAGTTGTGGAAACGCCTCGTAGGATTCCTGGAAGCTTTACTACTACCGAAGCGTTATAAACACGTAAGTCTTCAATCTTCGTGTTCTAGGGCTCATCGCATGAATTATTATAGATCTAGATCATTCTTGATTGTTATATTCATTGCGCATTAGATGTTGTCGAGAACGAATCCTAACAATAAGTTTACCTTATCTATACCCCGAATAACTTATTGTATCCTCCTACGATAGAGCTTTTCCTGACATTTGTATTTCGTGGTCTAATTAGATAACATCTTGCTTCGAAAATAGGAGTTGCTATGCATACTGGTGCTAGAAAACCTTTGAGTGCTTACAGGTGCAGTCGACCTAACTTTCTTGCTTATAAGTGCAAGAAAAACCAAGTTTTCAGCAACGAACACTTTGTTGCTTATTTGCCCAACTTCTGCTTTAACTTTTTAGAGTTTGGTTGAGAGGCGTTCCAACTTAGGATTGAGCTATCACAAGAAAACTCAAGGTTTTCTAGGATTAAGATATTACAAAGGAATTGCCTACATGCTAAGGGAATGTTTGCTGAAATCCCAAGCAAATATAGCTATATTTGAGCTCTTAGAAATTTCTAATAACACTTAGGATTCCCTTATTCGAAAAATCATTGTTCGAATGTTCTTCATATAAGTGTTTTGAGATCTTTGAATACTTGAATGCTCAATGTTTTTGGTTACATTCAAAAATTCATTCCCCCGAGTATTTATAGGAGGGATGGTGAATAGTGCCGTTGGAGGGAACACCAATCATATTCATTTCATTTGTCATTTGAATTATTCCAATTTGAATCTTCGTATGTTGTTTTCCGTGTCTGGCACATGATAAAACAAAGCTCTGCACATCTGAAAAGTAACTCTGACTTGTTAGGATCTTCTATAGATTCGTTTTGATTAAAAGTTAAACACCAGTGTTTAAACAATCTCGTGTTTTTTCAGTAGGATTGACTTTGTGTTTCTTCAGTACGTTGACTTCAAGTCTTCAGTAGAGTCAACTCCGTGTTCTTTCAGTAGCCTGCGTCTCCTTTCAGTATGGTGACTTTGAGTCTTCAGTATACACTTAAGCTTTGACGTTGATCTTCAGCAACTTTGACTTCTCTTCTAGTGGTATGAAACTTAGTCATTTTCCTGATTTCTTTGTCTTTAGTAGCGCTGTGTCTTCAGTCTTCCGACTCAATAACTGACACTGATACTTCTATCAACAAGAATGACTTTAGTACTATTTCTTGAACTCCTTCAGTATTGCTTGTCCATACTGATGGTTCTTCTTGAAACCACCACTACAAAAAAGCGAGTATAGACTACACGTTTTATGTGTAGTCATGTGCATCGTGCAGTGTAGAGAAAGTGGTGTAGAAAGTAGGCGGCACACACTCTGCTTTTAGCGTAGTCTATACCCACTATGACTCACGCTTTTACGGCATAGACTACGCTTTTCTGGCGTAGTCATACCCTGAACTCACGGAAAATGCGGCGCACACTCTGACTTCTTGGCGTAGTCTATACCCACCATAGACTACGCTTTTATGACATAGACTACGCCACGGCGTAGTCTATACCCTCGGAACTCTGAAAAGGCGCGCATACACACGCTTTTTGGCGTAGTCTATACCCACCATAGACTCACGCCCGACATAGACTACGCTTTTCGCGTAGTCCATACCCATGAACTCTGGAAAAATGCGGCGCATATACTACGCTTTTTGTCGTAGTCTATACCCTTATAGACTACTGCTTTTTCGCACATAGACTACGCCACGCCGTAGTCCATACGCCATGAGAACTACACAATAGTTCGCTCATACACCACGCTTTTTATCGTAGTCTATACCCACCTATAGACTACGCTTTTTGCACATAGACTACGCTTTTCGCGTAGTCTATACAACAGAACTCACAAAAAATTTCGCACATACACTACGCTTTTATCGTAGTCTATATGTATTAACTACGGTTTTGAGTTTATTTACTACGGTTTTAATGCCAAATTTACTACGCTTTTCTATTACAACCCGTGTCGATTTAATAACAACTACGGTTTTCAATTTCAACCAGTAGTTAATTTCTTTATTTAAACACGTACAATTAATAAAGCCTGCAAATGAGATTAAAATATACTTGCGACTACGTTCAAAATCACTATTCAAAATATACAATATGTTTTCATTACTGACTACAAAATCACTATACAAAATATCTGAACTGTTTTCATTACGACTACAAAATCACTATACAAAATACTATGCACATCACATAACAAAACAATAAGACCGTATCCCACATATCATCACAAAATAATTGAAATATCGATCACTTACAACTAAAACATCACAAGACTATATGTGAAGAAGCATGAAATTTGCCCGTTCAACGCGAACTTCATCAATGTCCTCTCGAGAGTAAGACCGATTTTGAAACTATTAACAATTCAAAATAGAATATTAGCACTCTTGTATGAAAAAATGATTATATTAAAGAATTGAAATGGAATTATCTTACATGTGAGCGTAAAGAAATGGAACCAGTCTTCATAACTTCTTCAATTATATCTTTCATGAGCGTAGTACAAAGAACCCGCATTGCTTGTAATCAATTTGTCTTGGACACTTTTAAAATATCAAATATTAGCAACATGTAGATGTATATTAAATCCAACATAAAACAAATGTGATTTGATAAATGAAAATACCTTTACAATTTCCCAACTTGGTTGTTTCTTCCTCTTTTCTCCAATTTTGCATTAAACATAAAATTGCCCTTCAAGCAATTAATAGTAATTAGATACTACCAAAATACACACATTTCAAAGAGGTGAGCGAAATAAGAAATGCCCAAAATAGATATTCACATAGTAACATAAACTAAAGAATTGAAGGCAAAACTAGTGCACGAAATGGCCATATCCACAAGAAGATTAAACACGATTTACACTTGAACACGGTAAAATGAACTCCATAAACATAATCAAAAGCAAACATATGTATAAACAAAGGCATAAGAGATTAATACCTGAGGCCGAAAATACATTGCCTCGGAAAAACAAAACACACGAAAGTGATTGTTCGATCCTATTCTCAACTCTGATGTCATCAACAAATTCCATGACATTTCCCACTCTTTGCAACTTTGCAATCGCAACAAAATATATAGATTTTACATATCAAAGCAAGATTGAAGAAAAATACATGCACCGTGAAAATAGCTCACTATATGTATTATCACCGAATTGAGATCGGGCGATAAACTTACGCGATTGATGAAAAATGAAAAGCGCATTGAATGCTAATTGTGTGAAAATTCTTGTGAGACCATTTTACATAGCGATAATAAATCTTGAAGCGATGAATTCGGATTTATGTGAAAATTCTTGTGAGACCATTTTACATAGCATGCGAAAAAGATCGATTACATTTTCTTTTAGCTCGAGGAAGGGTATTGTTCTGATAACTATCCATGGATTCACTTTTGGATTTAAGACATGAGATAATCAAGTTCCAATTTTGGCAACAGATGGTTATCACCAACCACTTCACAAGCTCAAGCGCTTCTCTTTGGTGGATTTTCGTTTTATTGAACATCTTTTTTCGATTGTTGGGTTGTTCTTTGTGCTCTTGGGAAGGTTTTATTATGACAAGGGTGGGAGCGATAAATGGATGGCCACTCTTGTCCAAACAATGACTTTTCCAATCCTTTTCATCCTGTACCTATTCCTCCGTTCACGACGAGTCTACTACTTTATCGACCGCCTTCTACTACCGATAATCATAATCTATATCGTTGTTGGGGTCATCATTCTTGGAGATAACATGTTGTATTCCATTGATTGCTATACCTACCGCTTCTACTTATTCTCTCATCTCGTGCCACACAATTAGCATTGATGCGGTTTCTCATTTTTCATCAATCGGGAAGTTCTTGCTCGACATCTTGAATTCGATGATAAGTATACTATATCGTATCATGAGCATCGTTGATATTCATCCATTTATCATTACTTTTTACATTTATTCGAATGTAATACCTCAAAAATATTATTGACATCATTAATTTATAAATTAAATAAAATCATAACTCAATTACTTTCAAATAATTAGATAGAAAAGCGATTCTCGATCGTCCAAGATTGGGTGACACACAAAACATGTGGAGAACTAAAACTTGAGGCGGAAAAATGACAAGACAAAGTTACATTCCATGATTACGCATGATATAACTTGAATTGAATAGAATAGAATGGTCGATGGCGGGAATCTTTATATTATTGGTTTGTGTAATATGAAAGACAAAATACCATGCATAGATGCAAGATTTAGTCTTAAGCATGTAATAAGTAAGTATTAAATAGACAAAGTGGCTCATTATTGCAACATAAATATGATATAAGTCATATGACCCTACAAAGATCATCAAAAGCCCTATGCTAAGCTATTCGGTCATGAATCAAGAAAGTAGAAACCATTTTATCGATTCGCTATTTTCAAACCACCATTCGATATTCTCCAACCCAACCCAACCCTGACCACATGTTTGCGATTGACTACATAAAATGGACGATAAGTAAAATGAGACTCTCAACATTTGCAATGACATGCTAATGCTATTTATTTCGTAAAATATATAGTAATCCGCATTCCATCGCATACGGACATTAAACTAAGGTCATTTATGTTATGTTCGAGATAGAGGTTGCTAAAATAATAGTTAAATTCCAGTCGAAGTTGCTTCACGAGTTTATGTCCAAGCAACAAACAATCTAACATAAGGATTAAGTGAGTCCTTGATATGGTACATCATTCCTTTATCCCGGCAGCGGATTAAAACACGCCAAAACTATACAACAACACACGGTATATCCGAATAATAGAAACTGTCGAATAACAATGAACTAGAAGGATTATGACTAGAAGGAAGCACGAGATATTTACCTTTGGTAGCGACGCTTGGCGACAAAGTTGTGCTTCTTGCATTGCCGCCGTTCGACTTTCGTCGTCTTCTCTTCAAAGGCTTCCCTGCAGTGCGTCCTTGTCATACGCCTCTTCGCGTTTGCCCTCCATCATTCCACAATCGAATCGACCCGCCAAAATCACAAATCTTACTCAAACAAAACATAGAAAAGAAGACCTCGTAACTCGACACCTTCGCGGGTTTGGTCAGCGTCACTACTCGCTTAGCGGTGCCATACCAATTCCGCCCGACGGCAACGATGTGGCAAATTTGCGAGCTACTCTTCCGCCAGCGCGGAGCGGTGATCCTCAGAAATCCATGATACGAAGGGTGGAGAACTCGGAAGGATTGTAACTACCGACCGAATCGAAGAGTCGTTGGCGCGAGGCGCGGGCGGGAGGCGGCGGCGGGTGGGGAAGTGGCGGGGAGTTCGGTGGAGAGGTGGCGGGCGGGATCACGACGGAGACGAGTTGCAGAAATGTCGGAAACCGTAGCGGCGGCGAGTGGGGTCGGGGCCGGACATGGGGCGGTCGGGCGGAGCCGCGGAGCAAAGAATCCGACTGGCGGACCTGGGGTCGCCGACGGTGCGAGGGGCAGCGGGACTCCATTTGGGGATTAGAGTTAGGGTTAGGGTTTGGGTTTGGGGGTTTAAGACATGACAGTTATGTTAATAACCAGCACATCGTGAGTTCGAATCTCGCGTTTGTTTTTTTTTTTTTTTAATTTAGGGCATAGACTACGCTTTTTATAAAAGCACATACACTACGCTTTTAGCGTAGTCTATACCTGTTATAGACTACGCATTACACTACGCCTTTGTTAGCGTAGTCTATACCCACTATAGACTCACGCTTTTATAAAAAGCACATACACTACGCTTTTTAGCGTAGTCTATACCAGTTATAGACACGCATTTACACCACGCCTTTGTTGGCGTAGTCTATACCATTATAGACTACGCTTTTGCACCACGCTTTTGTTAGCGTAGTCATACTGAAAAATGGCACATAGACTACGCTTTTGATAAAAGCGTGGTCTCTATAGACTACGCTTTTCACGGAAAAGTGATGTCATAATGAGAAAAGTGGTTTTGTAGTAGTGAACATGTCGACATAAAAATTCTCTCTCCAACATGTGAGCAACACTATGTTATATCATTAGGATAAACATCAGGAGGTTTTGAAATCTAATCAAAATACTAAGTTAAGATAAAATTTTCTCAACAGTTATATTCTCCCTTAGATCGACAGGCTTGTTCACTATTGAGATGAAGTCTCTATATGCGATCCAAGTGATCTTCTTCCACGCATAGTAGATCACATACATGTTGTAGATATCCTTCCTCCAAGTGAAGCATTTCTGCTTGCAAGTGTTGAGTTAGTGATTATAAAAGATATGAATACTTATAAACAAAAAATATATATTTACTTTTATTTTATCTCAAACTCTCCAAAATAGATCTGTTCACTGCTCTTATTGAACATCTTTCAAGTTGCGCCTTGAATATCCACATGCGCCTAGAATCTGCTGGTTGTAGTGCGATGGATCTTACTAGTGGATCTCGAAATCCTTCATTTTGTAAATAATAATTATATTTTAGTAGTTTATTTTTTTATTGAAGTAGATATGTTCTATATATTAATTAAAAATTTATAACTTAACCATCCATCATGTAGGCGATAATCCTACCATTCTCAGCCACTTGGTATGGCTCTCGTTATCGGAGGGAGCTGTGTGGCATCAGAGTCCTCGTGTATGCCTCTAATGCTGATGACAACAAACCACTGAAAGCACCTCTACTTCTCCTACTCGACATCTGAATTAAAACTAAACTATTGATCAGATTAATAACCATTATTAGAATAGTTATACTTTAAAAAAAAATCATTCTTAATGAGTTCGATTTAATTTAATACTAACATGCTTAAACTGAGCCCGATAAGTGTGGAATAATTTTAAAATAATAATAATAATAATAATAATAATAATATTTTAACCAGAAAATAATGCCAAAAAATTAAAAATTAATTAAAAGATAATTAATTAATTAACGGCTAAAATTTAAAATGATTAAAAATATAGTGATTGAGTTCAGAGTTTCATATAAAATTATTGACTCTAGAGATATAGTAATATAAAAGTTTAAAAGAAAAACGTCAAGTAGATCTGTTGTTAATCAACAAAAATTTAACGGACGAGAAAGATGGGGAAAAAGTACTTACCTTGTTGTTCAAGCCATTCCTATTCGATTCTTTTTACATATCAGCCATAGAAATCACATATTCCATTCCATTCCTATAATCATTCTATTTTAAAGTTCATTTCATTCCTATCTAATTTCATTCCTCCATATATCGGTCATCACCTTATTGCAATTGGTGAATAGAAGGACAAAGCTGCTAGCTAGGAGTGTTTTTTTAGTGTTTCCAAGGAAATTATGTTAATAAATATTCTTCAATTATTAAAAGAGGTGGAGTTCTTCATTAAAAAGATTTAATTAGTTGTAAGATTAAATGAATTATTATATTCGTTCAATAATGTCGCCATATCAATGTAATCCCCGGTAATCAAATGATTTTTCACTGGATACTCTTCCAATAATAACTATTAGTAATTGAATAATCTTATTTGACTTTTGAGATATATAATTTTGAACACGATGGCACATTAAATTGGGAATAATTTAGAATGCAATTGAGTTGATATGATGTAATATTATTCTTGTCATTTTTGATCCATTTACAATCAATTAAGTTTATCTGATCGAACAAAGTGTCAATTCTATATATTAAGGTACCGCACTAACCTTGTTTCTCCTTTATTTGCTTTTGTGACTACACATGTGGGACCCTTTTTTATTCCAACAGAATATAGCATGCATGGTTTGTTCCACTTGTTGGATCTAACTATGTCTATTTAAAATTCGTATATTTTGGCATGTTACAATTAGAGGGGTTGGATTGTATGCCAAACATTATCTTATTGCATTTCGACACATACACACATATATCTATATATACACACAATTTTATTGGATGAAAAAGGGGAGGGCCAAGATGTTCTAAATTTGAAGTGAATCCTTCTTATATGTCAAGAGTCATAAGACGATAACCATAGTGACATCCAAATATAATCAAATATCAAAATAATTAAAAATAGAGGTGTATATTGTACATCTTCAATGTAAACGATACTTAAGCAAATGATACTTTTTTTTAATGTAAATAATACTTTTCTTTATAACAAATTATACTTTTGTCTATCCGCACCATGCGGATGGATATACAGTAGTTTTTGGGTTAAAAATATACCATCTAATATTGATTTAATTAATACTCAAACAAGTTTGTATAGATTGAAACGATGAAACATCTTTGATATATATATATATATAGTGAGGTTCAGATAAGAACCATTTTTAACGTAAGAACTAAAAATCATGAAAAATCGTTGTGAACAAAATGAATTCGTTATAATAGCTAATGCATCCGCTGTGAAAATTACTGAATCCAAATTTTGAAATTTTCACCCAAGATTCGAATCCATGAGGGGCGAAAATTTTATTTTTTTGGATTCAATAACTTTTCCTACAGATTCATCAACTTTCACACCGAATTTATCAGTTTTTAGTTCTCACGTTCTCATAATAAAAATGGTTCTCACGTTAACCCCCCTATATATATATATGGTGGTTCACGTAAGAATACTAATATTGGTAAGAAATAAGGATGCAACATTGAACGTATAAAGTTGTTGTACTAAATATATCAATTTGTTGCACCAAATTCGGTGCAACAAATTTATATTGCTATAATTTATATGTTGAATTTGGTGCAACAAATTTATACATTTAGTGCAATAATTTTATACGTTCAATGTTGTATTCTTATTTTTTATCAATACTTGCATTCTTACATGATCTATCCCCCACACACACACACACACACACACACACACACACACACACACACATATATATATATATATATATATATATATATATATATATATATATATATATATATAAATTGCAACTATGAACTTTTAAATATTTTGAATTCATCATGAAAATGTCTGAATTTAAATAAAATAAATTTTTGTCCTTCATGGGATTCGAACCAAAGTTCATCAAACAAAGTGATGGATTCATCGAAGATCTAACGAATCAATGGTTGGAAATAGTTCTTATTTGATACTTTAAGATTGATTCGAATCCCACGAGGTGCAAAATTTTATTTTTTTATATTCAGATACTTTCATGGTGAATTCAGATAATTTTATGATGAATTCAAACCAATCCATGAGTTTGTAGTTTATATTTTAAGGGAGTGTTTTTACAATAACCACTCAATACATTTCTTAGATAGTGATATTTCATTTAAAGAGCTATCTATACTATTTTAACTTTCTATTAACACCGAGCCCTTGACACCCAACTGATAGTCTTTTTTCACATGGCTCCTAATTCAATTAATTAGACATTGAAAGTTGTGTTGGTTCGGATGATCGATTGGCTGTATACCCGAACTAGGTTAAATGTATGTTAAATGCAGACTACAATGATCTATACTCCAAGCAAAACGAATTCCCAATACGATCTCTCTCTCTCTCTCTCTTTTTTCTGAGCTTTAATTTTGAAATTGTCAACTTGTGCATTTGATTAAATGGCATCTTATTCTTGTAATTGTAGAAGAACGACGAGAATGATAAAAATGGAATTCTGGTGATAAACCATCTACTTCTAAGCAGACTTGCCAATCTGAGAATAATTTACTAGTCCATTACAAAGTTTATTTAGGATCCTTATAAGTTGGATTTTTCGTTAATAGGATCGTTTCACCCATTATTATCGTTTTGATGAATCGTGAAATCCCTTTGTCACTGAGCTAGACATGTCCTCCAAATTATACTCTTGTACTTATGATTACTTCCAAAATCACGTTAGGAATTAGTACAAACTTCCTCAAGCATTTGTCTAAACAACAATGGAAGGAATCTAGAACTATAGGAAAAATCACGTAATAATATAAAGGGTTAATTACCACTATGGTCAAATTTCGGCTTTTAACTAAATAAAAAGTCTTGATTAAAATAAACGAATTTTATAAGTTTTTGGAATTTGGCTCAAGTTCAAATTTTGGCCCAATTAAGATGCATATGGCAATGAGAAATTATCCATGTGTACTAGAGGCCAAGGCTAGACTCCCTTCGGCTTGTACAACCGAAACACCAAATCAATTTCTCGATACTATTCAAATCGGTGCCAGAATTCAAACTCAACTTCCAGAAAACTTAGTTCCATTTGCCAACTTTTTAACTCAATTACTTCATTATCGGACATTCGACGACGAAATTGAAAACATGATCGGACAGCTCACAACATAGGCTTCAAAAGTCCTCAAACATATTATAGTTTTTGACATACTTCAAATATTTTGACTCTAAACCCAAGCTGAGCCATTTCAAAGTTTGTTAGCCAATAACTCAATCATCCGAATTTGATAGACAATCCTAAGGTACCATTTGAGAGCTCTCAACAATAGCTTTCGAATGGTAGCCATATTGTTATATTTTTGATTGATAGAAGTGATCGAAAAATGGTCTGAAAGTTGTTGTTCTGACACTATATTTTATCATTGGAATTTAGATTATGGTATCGTGTAGGATTAAATATGGCCTGGAATTTAGATTATGGTGTCATGTAGGATTAAATATGGCGAACAAATTTGTATGTGTTAAATTCCAAATATTAATAAAATTCATATTTTTTTTATCAAAATCTTTTATTTGGTAAAATATGGAATTTGCCACAATTTGTGCATTTACATGCAATAGTTCTAACATAAAATTGAATATGGTAGTATCTTGTGTGATCATACAAACCAACCTTTTATAATTAACATTCAATATTTTTAGATGTTAGAGATTTATTTATTTTTCTAATACAATATAGTTGAATAGACATATATATATATATATATATATATATATATATATATATATATATATAGTATTGAGTTAGATTTTTAAGCCTCAATAATTAAATATCTAAATAGTTAAATAAACATGGGAGAAAGGTAAAAACCTAGTAGTCGAAAGAAAATAAGTCGAGGAATAAAATAAATCAAATGAGATTTTCGAATGTTCAAGTTTAACAGGAGAGAAATCACGGACAAGGCGAACAATCAACTAATAGAAAGAAATAACCAATGAATGATATGAAAGATGCAGTGAACTTGTGTTTTTATTGCTTTGAGTATTGAATTCAGCAGAGTTTTGGTATAAGTGTTGAGAGCCTATTTTACAAGGCAAAATCCTAAGTTATTTATAAAAATTGCAGCAACAAGAGTAGTTTGATATTTTCATATCTGAGCACAGAAGGGAAAATTCTATCATTCCAGGTCTACTACACCACGCGCTCGAGTGCAAGCTCATCATTTCAGATTCCACGTGTTTTGTGTGATTCGGTTACGTCAGTTGTGACGTATCTTTGATGATATTCTTCTAACTGAATTCTGTTAGTAAATTTCTCTATAGAGGAATACCAAGAAGCCACATGGATGAGCTGATGTTGGCCGCTTTGTCATTTAGCAAGTGACACCCTTTAGATCTATCTGATGCCCTATCCTTCGACTCTACCATGAGTAGTGTGCTTAGGTCTTACCAGCTTAGATAATAGTAGCTTTCAGATCTGAGCCGTTCCTTAGGATCTCCATCCTAAGTAGGGTTGATAATTTTTGACACGACAATACTTACGAAATTAATGGTTTAGCATTCATTCTTATCGTATTCGTGTCCTTATCGTGTCGACGCGATAAGAACACGATAATTTTGTGTTGTGTTCGTGTAACTGGATAATTTGTGTGTTACATTCGTGTTCGTGTCGGATCATGTCGTGTCGTATCATTTTCTTATAATTCGATAATTTTGATTTGAATTTTCATTTCGTATCGTGTCATTATAGTGTCATGTCAATACAAAAAATATCGTGTCATATTATGTGTCGTGTTCGTGTTTGTATATTTTGTATCGTGTTCATGTGAGACATATCCATAACGGATCGTGTTTGGTCTTATCGAGTACATTCATTATTGTAATATCCCGATAATTTCTAGGTTATGATAATTTAAGTCGTTAATTATGATTTTTGTTTCGATAATCAGAATAGTAATTTATCGAATCTCAATTTCGATTATCCATAATAATATTATATCTTTAAGCAATTAGTAAAACAAGGAATATATATGTTATTCCTTTTGAGAGCGATTTTTCCAACGACGATTAATTTTCGATAATTAATCTTACATTATTTTCTAAGCGACGAAGCTTAGAATTTAATTCCATATTAACGAAGAACAAATAAAGTGAGTACGACTTTCTTATTAACGTATTTACATGACTCAAAATTTTTATTGCAAAGTTTAAGGAATTTTAATCTTGAAAGTTCTATTAATGTTTTAAGAAACAGAGCATTTTTTTTATATATTCATTTTCTAAAATATTTTTATATATTAAAGAAAGGGGGATTGGACAAATAATTTCTTTTTTTAATGATGGTCAAAATTATCACTTGGAGATATAGAATTGTTCTTATTTTTTTTAAAATCTATATCATCACTTAAGATCTATATTATATTACATTATTAAAATGAAAAACAAATGGAGACATGTGTTATTTTCTTCAATTGTTTTCGAAATAAACAAAAGGGGAAGAAAAGAGAAAAATTTGATGAGATAAGATATGTATTTTGTTGAATAAAGAAAGATATTTTATTTTTGTTTGATACTGAAAGGTAGAAAGATATTTTATTCTTGTTTGATAGTGAAATATATTTATTTTGATGATAAGATAAGATATTTTATTTTTGTTTGGTAGTAAAATATGTTCATTTTTATGAGATAAGATAATTAACTTATGTTGACTAAAGATGATTTAAAAAAAACATGAATATAGAGGATATATCATCAAGTGGATGAATTTTCTTCCTCATTTCCCTAAACCACCAAAAACTTAGAGAAAAAAATAGGGAAAGTGTTCTTCCATTTTCTCTTGAATTTCAAGTTAGAAAAATTGATTTCTTCGTCGATCGACTCCGATTAAAAGGTTTGAAATTGTCTAAGCTACTTAGATATACAAAATATGAGAAATCCATCCATAAAAATGGATTTATATGCTTTGGTTATTTCATGAGAAATTTGAGGATTTTTGTTAAATGTTTAGGTTGTTAATTAAATATGTTAATATGATGGTTGTGAGCATTTATTATGAATTTGGTACAAAGTTGAGCATATATATTAAGCATGTATTAATTTTTTTTAATTATAGTTGAGATATATGAGATTTATATGTAGGTTATCATGATTTTTTATTGTTGTTTTGAGCATGAATTAATAATAGTGAGTATTATTTAAGCATGTATGAATTAATTCATAATTTTTGGAAAATGTTAGAAATTATTTTTAAAAAAATTCAAAAATTTAGGGCATGAATTATTGACGTATGATTTTTCTATGATGTACATTAGTGTATATTATTGATGTATTATGAGAATAATGTATAGTGTGAATTAATTAGAATTTTTGAAAATTGTTTAGGTATTTTTCATTTTTTTGAAAACTATAGGATGCAGGGTTTTGATGTCAAATTTTTCTATGTCTAATTTTATTAGATATTAATGATCCTATATTAATATAGTGCATTATGTGAATTTATAGGAATTTATGAAAATATTTTGCTAATTTTTCAAAAAAACCGAAAAGTTTAAAATTAGAAGTTTTGGAGTTTCAAATTTATTTTATTAATTGTGATCACATATTTAGGCCCAAAACATGTATAAGATATGTTATGAATTTATGTGATTTTTAAAATATATATATATATATATATATATATATATATATATATATATATATATATATGGGCATGATTGAATGTTAAATGAAATTATGAGATTTATTGGAGTATGATAAGTAATAAATTAGAATTAGAGCATATTATGCAAGTTAATTGTTCTAAAGGTGAATTTTGAAAATGCATTAATTTGAAGTTGAAATGGCTTGATTAAAGTATGAATGTATGAAGCATGTTAGTTCATGAGTAGAGTTATGTTTAACACATAAAGTTATATTTTACGCCTAGTATAAATATGATCAGTTTCTATAAATAGATAGCCTAGTATAAATATGATCAATTCTCTAAATAGATAAACTAGGATGTGTGAGACGAATTAAAGATATAACAATATCTCTTTTATAAGAATTGACTTCATAATTGAAATCATTTTATCGAAAAATGACTAATACGAGTTCAAACGATTGACCTAATTTATTAGTATGAGGCCTGGAGCAATGTTTCTTCTCAGTTAGAAATGAGAGTTTATAAGTTAGATTTCCAATGAAAATACGACCCAAATTGGTTGAAGATACAAAAGCCTTAGAAGGTCTATATTTAGTTAATCAATCTTGATAAGATTTAAAAAGCTATCGAGCTCCATTAATTTTTGTCAATTTTCAAAGATTCAACCGACGTACTAAATTAGTTTCTTACTTAAAGGTGGAGCACGAAAGTGAGCACTGAAGTAAAAGGAAAGAGACTCGTTTGAGAAGGAGATTGTACCAAGTAGACTTTTTTCCTCAATGATAAAATGAAATGACAAATGATTTATTTACGATGCATTTTTTTGAGAAAATGATGATGAAATGCTATTATTTAATTACCTGCCCAAAATATTTATGTTTTATGTATGGATCCTATTAGTGTTGGTTCGCCAACGTAAGTTTAATCGAATTCGGATCCTATGCTAGATGGAGAATTCCTAGCAAAGGTTAACGTGTACACTAAGTAACTGTGTTGGTGAAAGGTTTGCTTAGCCAGTTACAAGTGACTGTGTGCTGAAAGGTTTTTCTAGGTCGGTTACGGCATCCGTGGAAGGAGGCCTCCTTATACGACGCAAGATGAGATATGGATCATATAGACAGAAAATATGTCTGGCCAGACAAGTTTATGGAAAATGACAAAAATGTTTAGTAAGCACGAAACTTTCAAATAAAATTTCGTGTGTTACAGATGAGGCAGTGTAATTCAAAGTTTATGATGTATGTTTTTCATAAGTCCACTGAGTCTTTGTACTCAGCCCTGCATGTTTGTTTTTAAATGTGCAGGTTGAGCTGGTGATGAGATGGAGCGGTGTTGAGCAGTAGGAATCTTTTGTCGCTGATAGCAGAGCCTTGAGTGAACATCCTCATATGTGTACCTCACATGTTTTTCCGCTGCAGAAACACTAAGTTATATTTTGATTAGAGAACTAAATTCCTTCAAATGAGTTGAACCCTTTTGTTAAGGATCTGATGGGCTGGTCTCTTGTATGTAAATTATGTTTACTTTGATCTCCAATACTTTGAGGTTTCTAGAAGTTTTCTTGATATATGTTTCACAATTCGATATCCTATTTTCTTTTTCCGCTTCTTAATTTACATCCCAAATAACAGTCCCTGCTGATCCGTCCTTAGGGATAGTGGATTGTTACAATTATCGTTTCGACATGATAATGATCCGACATGCACGAATTGTCAGGCCTAATCCTAAGAACACATCTTATGGCTTCGGGTCTAACTGTGAGCTTGTATCCACTCAGGTCCTATATTCAAGTTTGAATCATAAGCTTGATGGAACCTTTCGCTTTGAGAGATAAACCCTTTGGCCATAGTTCATAGTGATGTCACATTTGACTTTTGCTTCAATCCTATCATGTCAGTAGATATAATCAAAATAAAACGAGTTTTGATACCTCAAATGGATAAATGAGACTTGGACGTTTAAAAAATTTCACTCATAGGTTGTATCATATTCAATAAGTGCACGCATAAAACCGTCTGCATATATATATATATATATATATATATATATATATATATATGGTTGGGTTTCCATAATACCCGATCCTCATGTAGTATGTAGTACTCAATCTAGGCCACGTATTATGATAATGTGGATTGCATAGACAAGCGACACATGGCATAATTATTTTTTCCGCTAAAGGGCAACACCATAATTTTTCCTCTTCTTCTTCATTTTATTCTCTGCAACTGCTATTGTTCACCGGAGAAGAATGGGAAGTCGACATCAGTGATAGCATAGGGGAGATGGTCACGACGGAAGCGGTTGTGGTGGCTGATCGTTGCCTGAAATTGCGAAAAATCATTTATTAGTTGCATGAAATTGAATAAAAACAAAGAGAATTTTAAGAAAATATTGAGGTATCGAGAGATATTGTGGTTTGGTGGTGTTGATGACGAAGTTCATCAGGAATCAGAGTAGGAGACGGTGGAGTTTGCCAAAACTAAAGAAGTAAATCGGAGAAAGGGGCGACGAAATGCTGTCATCTGCGAAGAATATGCATATTAATACACAAAAACTTGCATCACAATACACATAAACATGCATATGCACAATAATACATAGACATGCATATTTAAAAAAAAATACATACGACTAAACATAACATGCATATAACGAAACATAACCCTGCATGCTTTAAAACAAAAATCATCATTCTCGATATCTCTTTTCTCTCTTCTCCAATATGCACAAACACTTTTATTCTTGATCATTTATTTTCTTTCTTGTTGATCATTTTTTTTTCGAATTATGAAACTAGAAGTAATTGATCTAAACTAGAGAATAAATTATGGATAAATCAATCTCACATGTATTTTCGTATTCAATATTATGTAGTTTTTTGTTTTAAAACATGCATGGTTCGTTTTTTTGTATCACATAACAAATCAAATTGTGTAGTTTTGTGTTCAACCGTATGTAATTTTATGCATAACAATATGTATTTTTGTGTTCAATTGTATGTAGTTTTGTATTTAATTACATGCTTGGTTTGACTTTCAGTATCACATAACAAATCAAATTACTAATATACACTTACTATAGCGAAATTAGCGAAAATAAGCTTAAAAAATCTGAAAAAATCTCTACCATATGATCTATGAGATGAATGGATGAGATTAAATACTACATACTACATCGTGATCGAGTACTATATGATCTCTCTCTCTCTCTCTCTATATATATATATATATATATATATATATATATATATATATATATATAGAGTTTGGTTCAAATAAGAACCATTCTTATCATAAAACTAAGAACCAAATGAATTAGTTATGAAAGTTGATGAATCCGTTGAGAAAGTTAATGAATTGAAATTCAAAATTTTTCACCCGGGTTCGAATCCCATGAGGAGCGAAAATTCTATTTTTTTGGATTCAGTAATTTTCCTAGCGGATTCATCAACTTTCACAGTGAATTCATCAGTTTTTGGTTCTCACGTTCTCACAATAAAAATGGTTCTTACGTTAACCCTCCCCTATATATATATATATATAGGGAGGGGTTATCATAAAAACTACTCTTAGTGTAAAAACATAGAACTAATTATATCCATTGATTAAACATCCATCAACCGTCCAAATCTGATATTAAAACATATCACGGTATTTACCTCTTTGCATTCCATTAATATGGTGAAGGGTAATCAAGTAAATTTATAGTTACATGAAAATGAATCCGGTATGCAAGATACACAAAATCAATTACAAATCAGATCACTCACGGTTTATACGCAACATTTATTCTTGATTCAATTAATGAGTCTTTTTATTCCAAATGAATACTTACTCCATAAAACCATTCTCGTCGTTTCAACATATAGGGTTTACGATTTGAAAGCTTGAATATTAAATCTCAATCTGCATTATTGATTCCAAATGGCCGAGAGGAAATCGAACTCACTTAAAAAAGCGAAGGTATGAAGAATAGATCAACAAAGTAAAAATATTTTAGTGGTTCTTGCTATTCAAATGTTGAATAATTTTTTATTTTTCTTGTTGTCCAAATGGTGAAACAAAATTTTATATGTGAAAAATGATTCATTCGATTCAAATCGTTGAAATTTTGTTAATAATATGTAGTATTCATTTTGTATTGAAATATTAATTGAATAGAAAAATGTTTCGTTTGCCTTTTTTGTATATACCGGTATGGGTGTGGTCCCAATTTTTTTGTATACAGTAAACTATGTGAAATGAATAAGAAAGCCAATTTTTACGGTAATTAAAATTTCTTTAAAGTACTTGTTATACTCAGTGAATGAATATGACATTTTGTTGAGTTTGTATGTTTCGACATTAAAGCAACGATTTGGTTGTTGTTTTAGTTCGTTTGAAAATAATGAGAACTCAAGAAAATTTGTATTTTCATTCTTGTTGTATCATTATTTTGTAAAAAAGTATGTGGTCCCAATCTTGTTTGTGTTAATTTATAGTTTTGTTATGAATTTTATAGTGAAATATTCTGTATTTTATGAATTGAAGTGGTCCCAAAAAGAGTTGTTGCTTTATGTTGAATTGTATTATAAATTTGGTAATTTGCATTTGTTGTTGTATAAATTATTCGTAAATTTGTTGAATGTTGTTTAATATTAAGAATCGGAATATTCTGCTTTTTATGAATGGTTGTTTATTAAAATGAATATGTCATCTCTTTATATTGAATATGTTGTTTAATATATTGAATATTTTGAACATATGTCAAGATTATGGGCTTAGTTTATAAATGTGTGTTTGATGTGTATGCATTTGTTGATTTAAACAAATGAATAATGTATGTTTTAAATGCATTTATGTGTGTATTATGATATTATATCAAAATTAACTTCATATTGAAATTTTATGAATGAACATAGACTAGTGAACCATCTCGTATATTTCTCTTTGTATATCTTTGTTTAATATAATGAATATGTTGAACATTTGTCGATATATAGCTTATTTTATCAATATGTGTTTTTTGTGTATGCATTTGTTGATTTAAAAATGAATAATGTATGCTTTTAAATGCATTTATGTGTGTATGATTATATTAGATCAAAATTTACTTTATATTGAAATTTTATGAATGAACATAGACTAGTAAACCATCGGCATATTACTCTTTGTATATGTTGTTTAATATAATGAATATTTTGAACATATGTCAGATTTATAGGCTTATTTTATCAATGTGTGTTTGATGTGTATGAATTTCTTGATTTAAAAAAATGAATAACGTATGCTTTTAAATGCATTTATGTGTATATTTATGATATTATATCAAACTTTATAATGAAATTTTATGGATTAACAGAGACTAGTAAACCATCTGCTTCAAAAGGCATTGATCGATCGAACAATAAACCAGGTAAATAAATAAGAATATCATCACTATATAGTTGCATATTTTAAATATATATATGACTGTCGAAAAAATAATATAAGAATTTGTGATATAATATATAAAGTAATGAATATGTGTTTGTTTTGTAAGTCATATTGTACATGATGAAATGAATTACAATATGAAATGAAAACATAAGTATGTAAATGGATGTAGAAAATATAAGTATGTAAATGGATGTAGAAAATATATAAAGTAATGAATATGTGTTTGTTGTCAAGTCAATGTATAAGTATACCATTCAAAAGAATTTAGAAAATATATGTAGAACAAATGATATAGTAACATATTTTTTGTATCATTATATATTTGTTGAGTATGTATTTTCTGATTTGAACAAATGAATAATTTATATATTTATATGCATACATATGTATATTTATGACATTAGTTAAAACTTTTATTGATCTTGGAAATTTTATGAATGAACAGAAAAAATGAAAGCATCATCTTCAAAAGACGTTGTTCGAGCGAACAATAAACCAGGTATCGGATCCGAATATTAATTTCATAGTTTGCATGACCTAATATTATGTTTTTGTGCAGTAAATGATCCTTCCAAAGCATCGTCTTCAAAAGGCGTTGTTCAATCGAACAATAAACCTGGTATAAAATCCGAATATTAACATATTTTATAAAGATTATGTTGTATATGTTGATAAACTTGACAATGCATAATTATGTAAATGGACATCAGTTTTTGATATATACACATAAGGTATGACACACTAGTTCATTGAAATGGATCTAAAATTGCACATTTTGTACTGAATGTTTCAGTATAGCGTTAAACAATATTATTAAATTAAATTAGTATCTGAGATATATTATATAATAAACAAACCAAAAAAAACTCATATATTGTATTTATTATGTGCATGGTTTATATGAATGAATCTGATTTGTTAGTTAAATGGATAGTGAATATTCTTTTTTTGAATTATGTTGTACATTTCAATTAATAATTGCAGCTATACCTCGAACGGTATTTTTATGCAGGAACAGATACTACAAAACCATCTTCTTCAAAAGGGTTGTTCGGTCAAATAATAAACGGGTATCAAATCCGATTTAAATAATTTATATTTTATATATATATAAACGATATTTGATGTTAAACATTTAACATGAAACTAAACGACATAACAAATTACGTAGCATATGTTTAATGAATGTTAATGGTTTTAAAATGAAGTTCATGGTGTCGAATCGATGTAATTTATAATCTTGATTTTTATTATGTACATTTGAAGTTAATATTATATAAATATTGTTATGAGTATGTAGTATTTTCATAATGACTAATATGTACGATTTGTAGTCATTACAAAGAGAAAGCTTGTTCATAATCAAACAAGGCTTCAAAAGATCCGAAAGTAGGTGTTACTATTATGGAAAATAGTGACACCGATTTTGATATACTGACAAATATTGCCTCAAAGAAGCAAAGGTTGGAAAACACAAGGATGATGAAGTTGTGGTTTCACCGCCAAAAAAAAGCGAGATACATGAAGCTATCGAAGCCAAGAAGGCGATTATCCATCATCAGATACGCCAAGACAAGCCCTAAATGTCTGTTCAACGCAGTTCGAAGGTTGAACACAATACAACGTGCAGCAATAGAAGAAATGGGATTTGGGAGTTTGCTTAACTTGAATATAAAGAGGTTGCCCAATTATCTAGGTTATTGGGTTGTCAATCAATTTGACTGGAGAAGTAGAGAACTCAATTTGGGTAATGGACGGAGTTTGACTGTTACGGAGGATGACGTATGTCGAGTGTATGGATTCCCGAATGGAAGCAGAAAGATATACTTAATGGACCGTACTGAGTCCACATCCTTGTATGAAGAATGGAAGCTAATATTCGGGAAAAAAGGCATTTTTGTGAAAAAGATTGTTGATGCGATGCTAGATTGTGAAGATGGGGGTTCATGGTTCAGACGTCACTTCATAATACTAGTATGTACAACTCTAATAGAGAGTCCGAAAAGTGGACAGGTTGTTCCACATATAATGAAGTGTCTGGTGAACATGGGTGAAATACAAGAATGGAATCGAAGGCCGGATTGAAGGCCGAAGTGGAGGCGTCCAGGCTTAGGGAAGCCGAGGTAGCGGCTTCGTAGGGGGAGCTTCTCCGTGCTTATACCGAGAAGCTTTTTTTGTCTCGGAAGTTTTCCGGGCTGGCGAACAAGATGGCCGAGCTGCTGAATAAGAGGGCGGTGTCTGATACTCTGGATGACGTCGCCGATGACTATCCTGACTTAGATAAATATAAGTATGGATACGAGGTGGTGGAGACTGACGCGCTGGTGCGGTCTTATGTTGGTATCCTCACCGGGCGGTCTCGAAGAGCTCGCCTGTTCGAGTCCGCCTCGTCCTCGACTCGCTAGCTTCTTGAGTCCGTCCGTGCTTGCTCGGTGGATCGAGATCCCCTCTCCAAAGCTATCATGGCCGAGCTGACTAAGGAGCCGGAAGCCGAGGTGGCGCCCGTTGAAGTTCAGAAGGAGGCCAAGGTGTCGGCTGCTGAAACCCTCAATCCCAGCCTAAATAATCAAACACCGTCTGTGGGATTAATCGCAACACATATGAATATGGTTTTATAAATAGTTAATATTAATAAGACGAGTAACTGATATGCATATTATCGCATCCGTAATGAATATTAAGTTTACAAATTACGAATGAATCGCATACAAAAAAGTAAAGTATGAATTACGGAACAACATCAGTTATGGATATGAATATGGTTGTATACATATTGAAAAAAACCTTATACCGGAATATGGATCATTAAGCAAAGTTGTATATAATTTGGAAAACAAACAACAGTGATTACTGCAATATTTGTTGTCTTAATATAAAATGCATCCGTGTTGAAATTTAAACGAATATTTATCAAAATATAAAAGTTTTAATAAATAAACTCAAAAACAACAAAATGAATTAATACATAAAATGTAAAATGACTACAATGACAACTTTGAAAGTAAAAATACTTTGACGACTTTAACTGCATCATCCTTAATAGTGTTAGCAAAATGTATAATTCAAACACATTATATATCATAAATCCTAAATGAGAACCACTAATAACATGTAACTATATATAGAAAACAGAACGTCGAAATAAACATGTATTAAACCTATCAATTAAACTGTTTTATTCATTTTCATCAACAACTACCGGACAATTCCTCGAATCGTGATGCCCGTATGTGTTACATTTTCTACAGAGACGCATGGGCTTGTTAGCTTTAAAAATAGCGGCTTCCCTCCTTGACTTTATCCTACTACAACAACCTTTTGTCTTCGAAACTTTGGGTGGCAACACAGAAATATGGTTTGGAACAGACGAACCATAATATTGCTCAATAACCTTTTGCTTCCCCTTTGATGATGACATGGATAATTCGTCTTCTACATGAGATGCGCAGAACTCCACAAGCATATCCATCAGATTTTTTGTGAGATTAACATCCCCCTCAACGATTCCAATACACTTACATGCCAATGTAAACAATCCCCCGTTTGATCCAGTTTGACAACTCACACTAGCTGCATAACTATTCTGTCCAACACTATCAAATATGTAGCATGCTTCCTTGGTCCATCTTTTCACTATATATTTATCTGGTATTGATTTATACTTGTTGAACTTCATAACCGCAAAAGTATGTCTACAAATCAATCCATTCCGAACAAAAAGAAGGCACGGACATGAAATAAAATCATTCGCAACATTCATTGTTACATTGAACATTCCTATGGCGTCTTCATCCACATAATATGTTGCTTCAGAGTCTGATTTAGAAACTTTTTGAATGTTACAGAACATCACAGCGATTTCAATCTCCTTCCGAACCTCCAAGAATATGTTATTAGTGTACACAGATGCAGCATGACGTTCAATCTCAAGCTTGGTAATCGTATCGGGAAATGATGATTTATCAGCCAATGTTAATTTATCATGATCATCACGCTGGGATTCAATTGCAATCTCGAATAACATGTACATATCACTAAGATTTGAATTCTTGTTCAAGTAATGCTTAAAAAACTGTTCTCACACTCTGATAATGATGTTGTCCTAAATAGACCACTCATTAGAAAATCACGAGAATAAGCAGGGATCCAGTATGATCGCATCTCATATATATCGTCGAACCACTTATGACCCAATAATCCATAATCCGACATAAGTTGATACCATTTAGACTCAAAGGAAATAGGTTCATCAGAATCATTCCATACAATATTATTAAACTTCTGTATGAAATCATCACTATCCCTCAAAGACACAGGTAACTTCTCGCTAAGTTTCTTGGTTATATGCCACATACAAAAGCGATGACGTGTGTCGGGAAGTACCTTTTCAACAGCCGATTTCAAACCAAGATCCTGATCTGTTATCAACATCTTGGGTGCAGCTCCCATACACTCAATAAACTTATTCAACAACCAAGCGTAAGACTCTGTATCCTCACGTGCAAGTAATCCAGCTCCAAAGTTGACGCACTTACCATGATTATCCTTCCCAGTAAACGGAGCAAATATCATACAATACCTGTATGGCATATACATTCATATTATAACCCGTGACAATAAGAACAAGCATATCTGAAGAATGCAAAATATCGATAAAAATACAATATCGATATATTTTGAATTATTTTATTAACTCATTTTATTAGGTTTTACAAACGTAATATTCATAATGTAAATATACTTCAGATATTTAACACTCATATAAAAGCCGATAAAATAATAATACTGACATGATAATTCGTTTATTGTATCAATTAATTAACTATACTTCGTTGCATTAAACTTACTTGTTGGTATTATATGTTGCATCAAACAACACCGCATCACCAAAACTTTATAATTTTGAGCGACCACAACATCCGCCCAAAAAGCCTAGTTAAATTGGTATCCAAGTCAATAGCATACGAAAAGAAAAACGGGAGTCTTTCTCAGTAATCGCCCAAGTTTCTCAAGCAATAGTTCAATCAATTCTAAGCGCAAAGACTTAATATCACGAGACATGTTTTTGAAGTCTGTCTTTGTACACCCAACATCTTCAAGATCCCCCAGAAATTGCTTATAAATACGATAACTCTTCGCAGCACCAACATTAGCTTTTGCACATTTTGCAAGAAATATTTGGTGGCCGTAATCAAGCTTTCTGTTAACTTTCATAAGATGACGATACCCATGAGGTACCATCTCATGATTATGACCCTCGATGAACTTATATATAACGTATCCAAAACCTGCATCAAATTTCAATGCAATCCGAGCCATGCAACTGGACCTACACGACGACCTCCTACGTTTTCGCTTTAAAGCCTCACAACCAGATGCATTAAATTTTTTACCTTCAAGAGTACATACTAAGTACCTAATCTGAACATCATCGCGGTTAGATGCTTGATGTACTCTTGCGTGTGTTAAACCCATGCGGCGCCATACTCCTTATAAAACAATCGCTCTTCAATAGTTCTAAAATAAATACCTATTCTTGGTCTCAATCAATCATCACATTCTGGGCACGAGATAACACCATTCTCCATGACTACTTCATCTACGACATATTCAAAATTGCAATTCAGACTTTTATGTTATTATGAATGTGTCATTAAAAAACATGAATACGATGAAATAATATGAATATCGATGTATACTTGAATAACCATGAAGAAAATCTTCAACATAAAAATCGCAATATGAATGTATCATGAATAACACAACGGCATCGTTTATAAAATATGAATATGAATGTATCCCAATGAATAATAAGAAGTTAAAATAATAATTTAGCAACTACATAAAATAGAAGCAAATGGAAGAAACATAACCAACCATCTACTGAAGTGTCCATCGATAATCAAATTTGTGACTAATTTGCGATTGATGTTGAAGTGATGTTGGAGTTGATGAATAAGATAAAACATATAAACCGAATAATCCAATATAATCGGTATATATTTGGACACGATGTGAATAATATCTGCATCATCCAAATAATGCCATAATTATAGCTCTGTAAACCATTAATAACGGAACGAAGACGGTTTTCAATATGAATATGCTTGTATATATATTGAATATTAAGTGTAAATATGACGAATCATGCATATACTACACATAAAATATATTTCACATCATAAAAAAATCTACCGTAACAGCTTTGATGAATAAAATATAGATCTAAAATAAATAAGGCAATAAAACCTGTATAGATATTGAACTCCATATTTAACAAATTCATTATCAGATTTAATGCCATACTAACATCATCCATAATCCCATAAATTATGCATCAAAAAACGGTAAGCAGTTACATGCGTGTACCAAAATTACTTTGTTAACCTTTAAGCCCAACTATTACTATGTATTAACGTATATTCTGTCCATAACTTACTATTAATCAGAACCGTTTATCTCTTGAAATCAACCATCATGATTGGTTCTATGTTTTTATGATAATTTTGGTTCTTATTTGAACCAAAGTCTATATATATATATATATATATAATGAATCTGGATCTTTGATTTGTTGGATTAATGGTTGAGATTTAATTTCAGGTTGTGCGACAGTTTTGTGTGCTATGCGGATTACTGTGCAGCACTAGAATCCTTCTTGTGCTACGTTGCAATGAACGATGTGTTAAACTAATATATTTAGCATATGTGCTACAAATGGATGAAATATGTGATAAACTAACATATACAACATAATAATTTTGATTATGCTACATAAATATGAAAGATGTGCTAGACTTACATATTTATTCATATTTCCTACACTAAGGAGCTTTCTCACCAGAAACTACCCCTATATATATATATATATGTGTGTGTGTGTGTATTGTTAAAAAAAAATTCTAAACCGATGGGAATAATTCTATCTTAACAGTGCGTTTTGATTAGATCCCAAAACCTCGGAGATTGCCCTACTGATGTAACTAATGATGCTCACTTCTGGAGTTAGGCGATTTTTACAGGTTTCATTAGAAGATCTACCAGCTTGGACAGGCCCAAGACTGAAGGAATTCAATCAGTATTAAAGCCAGATATTGATAAGTGTATCGGTACTAGCGCAACTGATAGAAGCTCAACTGAAGGATCACGTATTGAAGACTAAAGACTTAAGTCAGACCAACTGATGTATAAAGACTGAAGTATACCGATGCTGATGAAAAGAGCTATTGGGGTAAAGTCGAAGACTGGAGACTGATATCGGAAGACTGAAGATTGAAGATCGAAGACTGAAAACTCGATGCTGCAGGAAGCAAAGAAGTCAAGATATGACTAAGTGTCATATCAACAACTGACTGCCCATGCTATAAAGTCAAAGTTGGCTACTAGAAATCAAAGCTGGCTTCCAGAAGTCAACTCTGTTGATCAATAGTCAAAGCTAGTGACAAGTAGTCAAAGCTGGTTGATGAAAACTTAAAGATAATTATATCTACGTTAAGCTGAAAACATTAAGCTGACTCGGATTCTCAATCTAACAAAAGAAATGAGTCTAACCTGCTAATAAAAAGATGGAATAGTCTCGATTGACACATACTGAAGTCAACGAACTGACCAATACGGAGTCAACTCAACTGGAGAAATACGAAAATATTTAAGCCTTGAGTGTTTGACTTGTCACATGTCGTAGAGTATCTATATAAGATCTTGACATGCTAGAAGACCTTTTCAGTGTTGCAGTGCTACAGTCTAGGATGATATAGACCCTGACAGCGATGTACGAGGATTTAAACGGGAAGAATTCAAATGACAATTAGAAGGACGTGATTGATGATCCCACCAATGATACTATTCATTATCTTCTCTATAAATACAAGTAAAATTCAACATTTGAAGGTTACCGAAACACTGTATATTCTTACTGTCTAGAGCATTAAAAGCTCAAAGCTCGAGTCTATCAAACAACGATTTCGAAGAAAGAAGTTTACAGTGCTATTAAACCTTAGCTCACATATAATTATCAGCTCAAGGTTTCAGTATACACTCTCTTAAGTCTAGGATACTACTCTTTGTATATCTTAAGCCTAGACATACTGAGTTTATCTCTTGTGACATGATTTTAGTAGGTAAACCTCTCTATAAAAATACCTTTCTTTAAGTTTGGGCAAGTAGGCAAGGAAGTATTAGCGGCTGAAAGCTTGGCTATCTTGCACCAATAAGTAAGAGGTTTAGGTCAACCGCACTTGTAAGCAGTTAGAGGTTTCCTAGCACCCACAAGCGTAGGAAGAATGTCAAGTTAGGTGTGATATAGTAAGGTTAACACTGTATATAGGTTTACTCTTGTACCCGTAAACAAGACCAAATCTAAAGTAAGTGGATTGACTGATCAATCAGTCTGTGGACGTATGAGCTGATCTCTCCATTTCAGTTCTTTATATTTTGTATTGTATTTTACATTGCATATTATTGAACTGCCATTACCAGCACACAACAACAGAACATCGATTTATTGCACTCTATCACTATCAGTTTGATACTAGAGCGATAAACTAAAAACTGACTAAGCAATATCCGACTAAGTGTTTAAAGCTAGTTTAAGTTTTCAGTAAGGCAAATATAGTAACACCGCATTTCGTACATACATATCAGTTATCAGTCCAACTGACCAGCTACCTCAACAGTCGGTAGGTTTGTTAACTGATATCACTCAGTGCAAGACTCATTTTACCTGAATTGACCAATAGTATTGATACCAGTACTGAACTGTCAGTTACCCGATGAGCTACAACTAGTATCCAATCAAGTCTTGTGTAAAGAAAAAGTTTTAAATTTATCTAACTGGTGTATTACCCCCTCCCTCTCTCCATATACCAGTATGTACCCCGAGGACCCATCATATACACATGGAGAGGTTATCGTGTGGACATTCCTTATTATGTAAAATGAGAACGTACTAATATCTACCCTTGATAAATTAATATGGATGTTTCATATTCAATGCACAAATTATGATGTTGATACACAAATGTCCAATTATATGCATAATGTGTATATAACTAAGTCAGATGCACATATGAAAATAAACGTGTGATTTTCAAATCTAATGGATATGATTTGTTCTCATTTATGTATATTAATGATTATATGTACATGATAGAGGATGTTTCATGTAAGAATACAAATATTAGTTAGAAATAAGAATGCATTATTGAACATATAAAGTTGTTGCACAAAATGTATAAATTTGTTGCACCAAATTCGGTGCAACAACTTTATATTTAGTGCTATATTTTATATGCTGAATTTGATGCAACACATTTATACATTTAGTACAACTTTATACGTTCAATATTGCATTCTTATTTTTCACTAATATTTGTATTTTTACGTGATCCATCCCATATATATATCAAAAATATCATCATAATATAATAGCAATTATACGTAATACTTTGTGATGTAATATTAACCCACTTAAAATTTCAAGTATTGGTGAATGAATTTGCACTGAGAAAACGACGATTTTCTGTATTTGCTACTATTTTTGTATTACATAGTTATTATTGCCTGAATTATTACCGTCCTTTTAACTGATATTGAAAGTTAATCATCATATACTAATGATAAAACATGTTAAATGTTGTCAAAATCTGTCACCATATTATTGGAAAACTTAACCAATCAGCTTGCAGCAAACCACTGTAAGGTTTGAAGCAAATACATAAAGGAAAAGGACACTTTCCTTTTTAAATTTTCTTTTTAGTTGATTAGAAACATACGTACAGCCGAAGTTGATTTTCGGACAGAAGATGACCTCCCTGTTATTATTTGATTAATTATTTATTTTAACTACAATCATACAATTTCATGCTCTTATATTATTACATTTGAGATGTGTGTGCGCCTGTGTGTGAGAGAGAAGACATAGGAGAGAGAGAGAGAAGAAGTCTTGTTTTCCGAAATCAAACCCTAATCCAAATTAAGTCTTTGAGATCCAAGAAGACAACCCACCTCATATATCCTCCTCAGATCAGACAGACACCACATATAGCTTAGATCTCAGCCCAACGCGCCGTCGATGATTCTCGAAACTCCACAAAAACGGTGGCGATTCAGCCACTTGTTTTAGCTTAGCTCAATTTCTTTGAACAACCCTAAAAAGGAAAAAACCCACAAATTTAGCCACAAAAAGAAAACCCTCAAACTCAATCCTCTCTAGATTCTCGATTACTTTCCCTTTTGTTGAGCTTCAACTTCAATTTCCAGATTTAGTAAAAAAGATGGATAATCACTCACTTCCGCCGCCGTTCCACACGAGAGATCACTTCAATTTGCAGCACCAATTCCACCAGAATTCCGAAGACGAGCAGAGCGACTCCCCGGGCCTAAACATGGGGCTGAAGCGCAGCCTTGACGACGGCGTAAAGAGCGAGTCCGCCACCAAGGACGGCAGCGGCTCCGCGGCCGAGGGGGACATGTCGGCCAACCGGCGGCCACGGGGGCGCCCCGCTGGGTCGAAGAACAAATCGAAGCCGCCGATCATCATCTCCCGCGACAGCGCCAACGCGCTCCGGACCCATGTGATGGAGGTGGCCGACGGCGGGGACGTCATGGATGCCGTCGCCAGCTTTGCTCGCAGCCGGCAGCGCGGTGTCTGCATCATGAGCGGCACCGGTAGCGTCACCAACGTAACCCTAAGGCAGCCGGCGTCATCCGGGGCCGTGGTGACGTTGCACGGCCGCTTCGAGATCCTGTCGCTGGCGGGGTCGTTCCTGCCTCCGCCCGCACCACCTACCGCCACGGGGCTTACCGTGTACCTTGCCGGCGGGCAGGGGCAGGTGGTTGGGGGCAGCGTGGCCGGGCAGCTGCTCGCGTCAGGGCCCGTCATAATCATGGCGGCATCGTTTAGCAATGCGGCGTATGAGAGGCTGCCGCTGGAGAATGAGGAGAATGGAATCCAAGGTCAGGGGAATTCGCTGGGGTCTCCGCCGCAGGGAGGGGGGCAGGTGCCGCCACAGATTATGGCGGACCCGTCGTTGTTTCAGGGGATGCCGCCGAATCTGCTCAACTCGGTGCAGATGCCGAATGAGGAGTTTTGGGCCACCGGAAGGCCGTCATTCTAGCTCGATTTAGTTGGCCGGATTAACATAATATGAGGTAGTCATATTTCTTGTTTTTCTTGGGAATTTTATCAGATCCTTTTTTTTTTGTTGAGTATATTTTTGATGAAAAATTGTGGCTTCCCCCCTTTTTATGCCTGAGTAAATTACTGGGGAACTCATTCTTTTTTCTATCATTTTCACTTTTGCAAGTTTTTATTGCATTTTATGTTGTTGTTTTTTTTAGGTTTTTATGTGGTTTGATCAGTTTGTTGCTGATGATAATGATGATTTTAGTATGATTTATGTTGGAGATATTTATAGATTTTTTTATCCGACTTAATGAGCTAGCTTACATCATTGTGAACACTCTTTTGTGGGAACTATTCCAAATCAAATGCTAATTTTGCAAATACCACGGATTTCGATAAAAATATCAGTAACAAAACAGTGTTATGTATGTTTCTATTTAAGAAGTGTGAATTACTGTGTGCTTTAATCATATCATTGTTGTGTAAGCTATCTGGAGTAATATATATGAGAATATTCAAATTGAAAACTGAGACTGTTTAATGTTGAAGAAATTTTATTTAAACATGGCATGCAAGTATGATATATTCTGTGAAATGTGAATTATGAATGTCAATGGGTGAGTTATCGGATTGATTCGGAACCACTCAAAACTCATTAAATTTTAAGGTAGCGGTTCTGGTTCCGATTCTAGTTCTAGAGTCGCTTTAGGTCCGGACCGTTTAGATCCATAGTTTGATGGTTCAGTCTGGTCCGGATCTGGTTCTAATTTCAGAACCAGAACCAATACTTATTTATTGGTTCTGATCCGAGTAAAACTCTTCTATTGACAAGCCTAAGTTTAAATAGGCTTGTCAATGAGCTATTTTATCCATATCGATTCGAAATCACTCATAACCCATTAAATTAATATAAAGCAGCGGTTTCGATTCTTGTCCGGTTCTGGTTCCAGACCCTCAGATCCGGACCGCTTAAGATCCATAGTTGATGGTCCGGGTTGGATCCGGTCCGGTCCGAATCCAGTGTCTAATGGATCGGTTCCAACCGAACCATTACTTATTTATTGGTTCTGATCCGGGTAAAACTCACTCATTGACATCCCTAATGTGAATATTGAACCGAAAGATCCGAGTTTGTGATTTGAAGAGCATATAATGGATCTAAAAATTCAAATTTTCTCGAGATTTTCCAGTTTTGGACCTAATCATATAGTGTCACTTACCCCAAATCTGGTTAATTATATATTCATAGTAATCCGTGAAATTACTGCATCCCCCTGAATTAACACATGCTCACAATAATGCACAAGGGCTTCATTAAAGCAATTGAAGCTTTCAAAATATTTCACGAGTTGCAAAGAGGTATGGTGGGGGCTTCTCTTGACTTCTTCATATGTATCATTAATATGGGAGATCTCGGAGTTACAATTTATACATTGTGGTTAAATTCAAGATTTCACGCAAAAGTTTTTATACATTGTGATTCGGATCTAGTTCATAGTCTATTAGAAGTATCTCCGATCACGGGCAGAAAAAAATTGCCGACCATTTTAAATTTCAATTCGTCGAGGGTACGAACTAGGTAATTAAGAAGTCGTCCCTCCAAGAATTAGTGGGAAGAAACATGAAGTCGGAAGTTTAAGATTAGGTATGTGGATGCGTATAGATGCTGGAGTGCACGTGCGCAGTTATGAGGACAAGCTCCTTTTCGAGGCAAACTTACAAAAAACATACACTGTGATGATTTAAAGTTGCCAGCAGAGACAATGTGAGCGTTATTTCCGGATTCTTGAAATTCAGGTTTATTTAATTTGTTTGTCTTAGATCAAGATTTGTATGAGGAGACCATAGTCTGATCAGATTCTTTGAACTCCAACAAAAAACCCTTTAAATAATGCACACTCACTTGCTTCCTCAACGTGCAGCACCCCATATGTAGGTACCATTTTTAAAGCTTATCCTTAGTCTTAACAGTTCCAAGATTTGGATCTTTTCCCTTTAGATCAAGTTCTTTCTTCATGACTTGCTTAAATATCGGAATTTATTTGATAGGTCAATATTATTGATATATGGTTACTGGGAATGTTTACAGAGATGAACAATGGTTGGAAATTCTACAGAATATTGGAATTGGAGAAGAAAGAATGGAACTGGAAGAGGAGAACTCTATTTGTACAGCACTTCAAATTTCGACAAATGAACAGAGAGAAATCATGACACCACGTCCTAGTCTCTCTTATACACAACACGTATGCGTATAATATGTATATTGAGCTTCAATAGTGTTAAATTAAATCTATAAAATTTGACCCAAACAAATAATTTTAAATTAAATGTATAAAATGCAATAGAAAACCCATGGCGACAGCCATTGCTTGGTTGCTGCCGCCTCCACCTCTCCCCCACCGGTGGTCCATCTTCCAATTCAAAAAAATCACCAGTAATCAACATAAGTCAGCGTAATTCATCAAAATAATTCATAATTCATCCTAAAATCATCATAATTTATCAAAAATTTAACAAAAATCATCAAAAATGAACAAAAAACATAAAATGACATGGGAAAAAACTCAACGACCTGGGGATGTAGGTGGTGATGAGAATGGCAAGTGGCACTTGAGGTGGCAGTGGGAAGCTGCAGCAGGAAAGAGGGAGGGAGGTATACAGTGAGGGAAAGAGAGACGGACGGGCGGGGACGGACGGAGGAGGCACGACGGGGCTGGGCTGGGCTAGAGTCCAACAAATTTGCATTTTGGGAGAAAGGATGTTTAGTTATATTGTGATTTAACGATGGAATAGCGATAGATTACCAACGAAATATTTTACTAACTTTTACAAAAATATTGTATTTTTATGATGGATTGCCGACGAAATATTTATAATTGAAGGGCAAAAAAACTGGAGTATTAATTAATGACAGATTTACTGACGGACATTATGAAATTTAAATTTTAAAAATTCCGTTATTATTTAACAACAGATGTTGTGAAATGTAAAAAAAATTTACTCCCTCCGTCCACCAAAATAGTTGCTTGATTTTGATGGCATGCATGAGTTTTAATAAATTGTAATGAGTGTAAAGTAAGTAAGTGTAAAAATATGGGTCATGAGGATAATAAATGAATTATTAATGGATAGTGAGTGTAAAAATACGGGTCATGAATGTTTTTTTTTTTTTGTAAATAAGTGGATAGATTTAGGGTAAAAATGTAAAGTTGATGTTTCCAAAAAAGGAAAATGAACATTTTTTGTAGACGGACAAAAATGAAATTAAATGAATATATTTGGTGGACGGAGGGAGTACGTTATTATTTAAGGACAGAATGAAAGCAATAATTTTAAATCATTTAATAAATATTAAAAAAAAATTATTTAGCGATGTATTAACGATGGATAACTCATCCATCGTTAATCCATTGTTATTTTTGTCGTTAATTCATCGTTAAGGTTGTAAGATTAACGACATAAGTTTTTTCATCGTAATTTCTTTTCGTCGCTTTTCTTTAGTGAAGTCTTTACTTGTAAATCTCTAGCTTTAGGTCTTAATTAATTGATTCCTATCTCCTATATTATCTCACGGTGAGAGGTTGAGGGGTAAAGCCGGCCTGATGAATATGAAATGGAAGACCCTATTGATATGTGTGGTCAGTTAGGTTTTGTGAATTCTAGTTCTACTCGATCTCAATTTACAATGGTCGAATGGCAATTTATTTTGTAATTTGATGGAGTTATGCTTAACAATTCTTGGTTTGAGAATGAACTACTTTGTAAAACTAATTTCTTCCAAAGATGTTTGTTTTCTGATCAATCTCGAGCATTAATCCGTCTTTTCGATGAACAAAAAAATAATATCTAAACATTTTAAATTCTTCAATCTGTGGATGAATTACAACAATTCTTTCTTGAAAAATTAAATATATTCTATAGTCACTGGACTGCGAATTCATCTTTGCCAAAAAGACTTTAGAGCTTTCTAGAAATCCGTCAAATATCTTAATTTCAACATAATTTTCGTACATCAATTCAAAAATCATTAAGGCCAAAACCGAATTTCAAAATGCCATTAAAGCTCGTGAACTCAATCCCAGAAATCTTCTAATTAAATTTGTAATTCTATAATATGAGGTTTGTTTTGATTGATATGATAGATTCATAAAATATAGGATCAACTATTTAAGGATAAAATAATCAAATAAATTTGAAATTATAATCAATCTTTGAAAATAAATAGTAGATTGCCTTAGATTAGTTTTATCATCTTATCAATCAAAGTCGTCCCTTAAATAATTACTGTATAAAACCTCTTTCTCGTCGAATCCAAAAAACTATTATTCGCAAAGGGCAAAATGTCATCACCTTTTAAATATCATGATAATACAATGTTCATCTATTCCCCTCAGTAAAAAAAAACCAGTAAAAGAAACAATTCCAAAAGTATCATATCCCTTATTATTCATGGGATTCTTAGGGTTTAAGGTTTCTTCCCCTGCAAGTATACATTGAATAATACATATTGTGAATTGACTCATCATTTCATCTTCGGATTATGTAAGTGGTACACAAATCAAACTTTCTTTTTAAAGTTGACGGTTTTTGAAGTGAAAATATAAATTGTAATTAATATTTTTTAAAAATACAAAAAGTTGGATATACAAACTATGATTTATCTTATATTAAATTATAAATTATCCCATATAAAAAGTAAAATAAATAAGGATATTATAAGTAGTTAAAATTTATAAGAAATGCATACTTTTATAATAGGTATACATTTGAGGTTAAATTTTGGATTGAGAATGATTTTTTTTTGGATTTTAAGAACAATGCTTTTAAAACACGGTGACACAACATGGTCTTTCTTTACATAGTCAAATGTTGCTGAAGGAAATATTTTGTGGGGCAAAAGTTAATCTCACCCACATTATGCCTCTAGCTAAAGAGAGATGATTTAGAATTTTAAAATGATTTTGGGCTGTAAAGTTTGGGCTTAATTATTTATGGAACTTTAAATAACAAATGAATTGGGCTAATAAACAATAAATTGAACTAATTGGGCTGTAAATGTTTTGGGCTCTATAAACATTTGGACTTCCATGCAATGCATAAGATCGTAATCATACTGTAATCTGTGCAATATATCTAAGCGCGATATATAAGACTTAAGAGTTAATCATATAAATATTAATTATTTAAAAGATATAATCATTTAATTAGGTGTTTAAAGTAAAATTTTGTTTCGGACAAAGAGCGTAACGAAAAAAAATTGGATCGTTGCAATACCTTTTTTAAGCGATACATAGGGAACACTGAACTCATATTAAAGTGATAGTTGTTACTATCCACAATTTTTAGAGATTAAAAAACGCTAATTTATTAAAGCAAATTTTTATGTTGAATAGACAATGCATAGAACTTGTGACTTAACCAGTGCGCATCAAACCGAGTGTGTTTGCTCGTGTTGTGTGATTTGTAGGCTATTGCATACAAACATATAATTTATCCAATGTGCATCAAAAGTAGTAACTGCAAGTTCCTCTTGAATTCTAAATAAAAATAAAAATACTGTAACATTATTATAGATATATATATATATATATATAACGGTTTAACGTATGCACCATTGACTATACATGTGATTCATAGACAGCAATTTATGTGCAAAGCCAATGTATATGGTCCTAACTTACAGTGGAGGATCCTCACCCGTCTTGTTTATTTTCAATAATTTAGAAACGTGTTAATCTTACAGAAAATTGTTATAGCTATTAGACATATTTGTATTTGGCGTTATAGTTTAATTATATCATGTATGTCAAATAAAAGACAACAAACATTCAAGTAAAAAAAAAGATACCATTGTGCACAACATCAATTACCAATTATAAAATAAAGGGAAAATGAGAAAGATACCTACAGGAGATACTTTCATGCCGGAACAGTGGGTGAACTACAGGAGCTTAATGGGATAGTGTATCTCTTGGAACCAAGCACAACTCCTGGATCTTCGCAGCTTCCTCGTCTGAGAACTGCAAAACAGGCACGGAAAGTGTCTCCAGTGAAACACTCTGATACTTAAGTTAGACATTGCTCTCAAGTTCTTTTAGAGACATCATAATCTCAGTTGTGATTGAAGGATTACAGAAAGAGATGTTAGGTGTATGGGAGGAATAGACTTTGACATAATTCTTTTTTGGGTTTTTTGCTGCCAACAAAAAAAGAGCGACTAGGTTAGCTGGAGGCGCTCAGTACACATGCACAAAAGTGGTGGGGCAGAGCAGAATCGTTCAACAAACACATCAAAAAGAGAGAGAGTTTAAAACAAATAAGATTAAGTGTGTGAGCTGATCAGTGAAGCAATATGTGAGTTCTGAGTTGAGTGTTGTGTTCAGAAATGCAAAGCGTAGAAGAAGACAACAAAATAGTAAAAGACACAAGAATTCAATTTTGTTCGGAAAACCCCCTCCTACATCCACGACCTGTCAAGCAGATGAATTTCAATTCACTTTAGATGTTCATTGTTTAGAATTCGAAAGGAAGTGACTTCAGATCCTACGAACTTGAGATCTACCATCCTTAGAATATCAGATCAGGACCTATCATCTTCTCACTTTTACCCAGTTTACCTTAGTGCTGCTTGTCACCACTGCTTTCAACAACTATATCTTGCTATATACTCACGGCTTCATTCTAACTTTTGTCCTTATCTTAGACTTGTTAAAACTACATATCCAACTAGGCTGAGTGTGCCTTTACATTGAACAAGCAAGAAGATAGGCAACACTCGTTGTCTAAGCTATACTACATATTTTACAAGGTAAAACAACTTAGATAGTGAGATTGGATTTTTGTGGAGTTCACCGTAGAAAAAGTGGTGAATCATGTTACAAGTGAGAACATAACTCTATCCAAGTTGACACCAGAATTGAAACTGAAAGTGAGAGCACAAAGCAACCAAACATTTGAGGGTGCACAAAGCATAAACCCACAAAAGTTTGTGTAGAAGTTTGGACAAGTAAGCAATGAAGTGTCAGCTGCTGAAAGATTGGTTGTCTAGCACGACTGCATCCGAAAGCAATTAGTGATTTTCTAGCACCTGGAAGCGTAGGAGGAACGTCAAGTGAGACGAGATACTGTAAGGTGAACTCAGTATCTAGGTTTATTCTTATACTTATACTTATAAACAAGACCCAATCCGAAGTTATTGGATTGACTGAGCAATCAATCCGTGGACGTAGGAGTTGATCTCTTCGAACCACGTAAAAATCAACGTGTTATTTACTTTCAGTTTTGTCATTTATATTGCATGTTATTGAACTATCATCACTAGTACACAACAACACAATATAGTTTTAAAACCCTCTATCAGTATCAGTTCGATACTGAAGTGATTTAATTGAAAACTGACAAAACAATATTTGGCTAAGTGTTTCGAATTAGTTTAAGGTTTACAGTAAGGTAAATACAGTAACCAGTACATTCCGTACGTACATCAGTCATTAATCCAACTGACCAGCTATCTTAGCAGTCAGTATGTTTGCTAATTGATATTACTCAATACTAGACTTTTCTTATCTAACGATCGGTGAAGATCGAAACAGATTGAATCGACAGATTATCCCACCAACCTTTGCATCAATAGCCATTTAGTCTGTGTAAAAAAAAGTTTTAAAATTTGCCTAATTGTGTTGGATTTGTATACTGAAAGTAGATTGGTTGAGCTTGTATATAATATTTCATGTTACCACTATTCCAATCTTTTATCTGAATAACATACTTGATTGCATATGTTGTTATATTATCTCATACAAAAGTTAGATCTAATAATAAACTATAAAATTTACAAATTCGAGCTCGAGCACGAAAACGAGCAAAGTCGACACAAGTATAATTCGAGTTCGAGTTCGAATATATCTTATAAACGAGTAGTTATCGAACTGAAATTGAGCTGCTTGTAGCTCAAAAATTTACAACGAGCCGAGCTCGAGCTTGGTGGTGTTTAGCTCGACTCGATTTGCACACAGGCCTAAGAAAGAATAATAAAATCACTTTTAAATCGAATTTGGGATTGACACAAGGATATGCATTCTAGATGGATCCATCTGGCTAAACCCTAGACTCATCTTCGAATCATCACCTTGCTCCACTGCAATCAACGACTATGAATAGTTGAACTATAGCCTCATTATATTGCTTCACCATTGTTGTCAACAATTAAAAGTGAATGAACCCTTGCCACGTATTAAGTTATCTTTTAAATTTCTATTTATAAAGTACAATGTAATGCAATTTTCTGTCGAAACTCAATAGAATACAACTTATGTACCAATTTAGATGCATCATCCTGAGATTAAAATTATTTGTTTTTCTATGAATGTGATCTCTTTCGATCGTAGGACTTTACTTACTGAAACATATGTTTAGTCATGTTTAATTCTACATTTTAATCTCACGAGTCACTAGCAAAAGTGGTTTAAAAACTTTAATCGATGATTTGAGGATAGTGAGACACATGACATGATACAATATCTAATACGATGAGATTCTAAATAGATTATGAGATAATTACAAAAATTATTTTTTCATATTTTTGAGAAAAATCTTTAATATAAATTAGTTTTCACTTTCTATATTTAAAATAATATTTTATTATTATATTTTTAAATATATGTCTAATTTAATTTCTATTGATTTTTTTTATAGATATAGTAAGTAAAAAATTGATAAATATCCTCTTAGTTATATTTTCTAATTATGATTTAAATTTTACTTATAAACTATGTAAAATTATTTCTGTCGAAACTCAACGTGTTACACATTAGTATAGTAATATGTTTAAACATTTAAAACTACTACTAATATAAAATTTCATCAGAATGAATCTTACTCGATGCAAAGTCATATATTTTTTACTTTTTAAGATGAGCCTTCATTTTGTTTATATTTTGTTTTTGGATTTTCACTATTATTATTTTAAAGGCTCTCCACACTTGAATCTTTTGAATATTGCGATTTTAATACAACTTCATTTAGTAAATCCTTTAAATATTTATTAGTTAATAGTTGGTTGTCCAGCGCTATTATTCTATTGTGTAAATAATTTTAAAAAAAAAATTGGTCTCAAACATTAATTACTATATTATTAGGTTACAAATATTTATCCATGCTATTTATAAACCTTAGGTATTTTCGATGCTGATATTTATTTATTTTTCCTAAAAAAATGTTTTTCTTTTTTTATCCAGATTTTGCACAATTATCTTCTTACTATTTATTTAAATACGTCTATTATTTTCATACTTAAAAAGTTAAAAACGACAGCATAATCCAAACAACTAATTTCAAAGTTTGAGAAAGAAAGTCAAATATGTGCATCACATATTCACACGGAAGAAATGCTATATATTTGCAGATGCACGTGAATATTTAAATAATAGTGATAAATATATAAGTTCAAATATATTTCATTCATCCACGAAAAATACTAATTTAATTTCATCGCTATCCATCCACAAAAAAATGTTTATTTTTTATTTTCATTTAGACATGACCCCAATATAAATTCAATAATTTTATCCACAATTTACCTACTTATTTATATAAAATCATTTGTGACCTACTTTTTCACTCATATTATGCATCTTAGAATGAGCAATCAACAATTTTTATGTATGGAAGAAGTAATTTTTTTGACAAAAGATATTTAAATTTGAATATGTATATTATCAGTTTGAGTAAAATATTCGAAGAAACTGAAATCAAATCAGGGATCATTGCAAATTTTAAATTGAGATGAAGTCATGAAAGGAATGCTACATAGTACGTCATACAGTATAGTCAATGTCAATGCGGTGCTTGATCGTTCGCTACAAATGTCTCCATCGGTCGTAAACTAGGATAAAATAGGCTATATTATTAATATTTTAGGTATTTTAGCAATTTTAAAATAGGCAACAGTCTATACTTCTTTTGTTAAATATCAATTTTAAAATAGGCAACATTCTACTAATACTTTTTTATTGAAAATGTTTACTTAATTTCGCTTTGTTCTATCCATATAAAATACTCCTAAAATCAAATTCAATTAAGACAACACTTTTTCATTGAATTAAGAAAAAATGGGTTAAGGGTTTAATGGTGTTGGTCCCACAAGATTTAATGTTAATAAAGTAGGAGAGAGAAATAGAATATGAGAGAGAAAAGAGGTAGAATATGGAGAAGCATGATTGGAGAGAAGAGTAGAGACATGATTTAATTTTTGCCATTTTGGCGTGTCTTAAATGGGTTGGGACAACCTAATTTGGCAAGTGTGCTAATCAATTGGGACGGAGGAGTATTCATTTTGGACATGGCCTCTACACAAAACTCATAACTTTTACCCACAATTAACTCACTTATTTACAAAAAAATCCATAACCCACCATTCTCACTCACATAATACATCTTATAGTGTGGATCCTCTTTTCTACTCACTTTACATTCATTGTATTTATTAAAACACATACCGCCAAAATCAAAGAACAATTATCAAGGACAAATTGAGTATTTTATTGTCCTTGTCTAAAAACGGTTTCCACTTTTTATTTTAAAAAAAGTGTTGTAAAATATTTGAAAAGTAAATTGTTAATTGGACAAACTAATGTAGAATAACTCAAAAAATTACTTACTAATAAGATTGAACTGATGAAATAGCCTTTATAATAAAGTAAAGATGAAATTTGAAAGATGGATGGTTGGTATTTGAAAATGGATAGTTTTTACTTTTATAGGTTAATAATAGAGATTATCCCAATATTTTGAACTTTTTTATTTAGTGTTCTAACATTAGTATATTGTTTATTTAACGTACTTTTTTACTTAATGTCATTCTTGAAGTTTCCAGCATCAATATGCTTACGTGGCTCGTCGGAAAATTCACGTCCGCAATCCATGTAGAAAATCAGAAAACAATAGGAAATGATGTCGTTTCTGTTGGTTGTTGTGCATGAGTAAGTTGAGCGACGACGTCTGATGGCTTAGGCCATCTCCAATACTTCACACCAAACTTAACTTCATTTTACAGTAATTGTCACATCAAACAGTAATTTATCTCCAATATACAAACTCAAATTCTAACCCAAAAGAATATTCCATATATGTTTCTTTCCATACCATTTTGTATACTTTTATAAAATAAACCTTTATATTTTTCAATATTACACATTAAATTCATTAAAACTTTTAAATCAATAATTTAATACGAAATGAGCAATATTTTGAACTCCAAAATTATTTTGAATCAATTTCGTTAACAAGAATTATAATACAATAACCAAACTTAATGTATATAATTTTGACTCATATATATTTAGTGAACTTTCTACACTAAAAAAATCTGAAGCCCAAGCAATATTTTTGAGCCCATGGCCCAAAATTATTTAAAACATTAAAAGTGATATCTCTCTTCTTCTGTACGTCTCTCTTCTTCTTATGTACGTCTCTCTTCTTCATCTCTCTTCTTCCTGTACATCTCTTCTCTTTCTTCTTTGCAATTTTGTTATTCTACATATCCAATACTCTTGAAATATACAAAAACAACAATTGGAAAACTGATATGCAATATTCAAAACATCAAAAGTGATTTGCGTTTCATCTACAGTGCAAACCCATATTTGGGTTTGAAGGAGAGAGAAAGAGCACATAAACGTATTTTGCGATTGAGTTTGAGACGATTGAGTAAAATATGTACTGCAAAATGCGTTTGCAGTATCGGTTGGAGATGGCCTTAGTAGTGGCGGCATCCACTACTATGCCAACAGTCGCTATACTATTCGCCCGATTGTGGAGGTTGCATTGACGACAGCCCTTGCAGGTGGCCGTCCGATAGAGATAGAAAGATATCGAGATATGGATGAGAAATTTTAGATTTGGGAATATATTTCCCGCTTTTGCGTGAGTTGAGGGAAAGACGGTGAAGGAAGTCGCACGATGGAACAACAGTGACTAAAGGCAGCCATAGTGCCTCGTCTCGTTGAAAATTATGAAAGATGGAGGCTGTTAAGAGCAGATCCAAGTCTTGAAATTGGGGCTTGTTGGGTACGTATGCATGGAAGGGGAGTAGCTAAAGGAGGGTTAGTTGATAAGTATGCCACGTGGACGACTAGTTACAAAGCTGTTAGAGTTGTTAACCCAATTAGTTAGTCACTAAGTATAAATGAAGGTTCACATGGTTGTAAAGGGCTTTTGAATCTCATTTGTTCGTTTGTAATCCTTTTCGGATAAATAAACTCTCTTCTTCATTGGTGTCTCACAGTTAATTCATCTTCTAATCGATCTTGTGATTTGATACATCAAGAAGCTTTCATTCTTAACAAATTGGTATTAGAGCCGTGATTCTACACCGCCGTATGCCAAGGAGTACTAGAATGGAGAACCGAATCAACAACGTGGAATCGCGGTGACACAACCGCAATTGCAATTGCAACAAAGAAGGCGGAGTGGAGTATGCAACAAAGCGGTGGCGGTTCGATGGCGGGATTCAATCTCAATTTGAGGAGCGAGCATGCAATCGCAAGAGAATTGCGATCGATAAAGGAAAGAAAAATATGGAAGGGAAGGAGATAGGGAAATTGAACAACAAGAAGAGGAGGAAGAACACAATCGGTCACGAAAAATGCCGGTGGATCGCGAACTCACGGTAAATCATCCAATCACTCAATTTTAATTCACGAATGCATAAATTGAGTTTCCTAAATTCGGTGGAGATAATGCGTTGCAATGGATACGTAAATGTAATAAATATTTTGCGGTGAATTCGATGGAGGATGACGAGAAGATTTTACCGCAAAGAATGTATATGGAAGGAAAGCGATTTGTGGTACTTAGAATATGTAGAAGGACTAGGGAGATAACATGGAGAGAGTTTGGAGAGATGGTGGTAGAAAGATTTGCGGTAGACGGGAAAAGTTTAGTGAGCCGATTTAATCAATCGAGGCAAACAAGCGATGTTGTTGCGCATACACGACCAAATTTGAAGAGTCAAGGCTTTTATGGTCAGAAAATAGAAGTTTAAAGGAAGAATACTTTGTGAAATGTTATATAGGGGATTGAAGGAGGAAATATCGAGTGTGGTGGAAATGTTCATCCGGTGAAGTTGGGGCATGCCATTAATCTAGCAAGAAAGCAGGAGATGCGCAGTTATAGCATTGGGAAGGGACCAAAACATTTCAAGAAACCATCAAGATTGGAAGAAAAATAACGAGAACACAGTGAGTTCAACTACAAACAATAATCAGTGTGAGAAGATTAACCCTAGTGAAATAGAGGAGATGAGAAAGAGCAAATTGTGTTTTCATTGTGACGAGCCGCATAAATTCGGACATAAGTGCAAGAAACTATTCACTATGTGTGTGAAGAAGAAGAAGAAACTGAATTGATATTAGAAGAGATGAGAAATGAGGAGAGTGAACTTCATGTGTCTCCAATGCTCTAGCCGGACAATCACCGCAGACACTATCAAATTAAAAGGAAAATAGGAAGAAGATATCACAAGATTGATCGACACCGGAAGCACTCATAGCTTCATTGATGAGGCTAGTGCAAGAAGAGCTAGGTGTGAAATGGAGTATACTAATTCCTTATTAGTCACAGTAGCCGATGGTGGCAAGCTAGAGTGCAACACCAGATGCCCTAAAGTAGAATGGGAGATGAGTGGATGCAGATTTAATGCGGCTCTCAGAGTACTCAAACTAGGGGGTTGTGATATGGTGGTTGGAGTGGATTTGTTAAAGCAGTTGGGGCCTATAACATTTGACTTCAACAACCAAAGTGTAAGCTTTGTGAAGGGATGTAAAGCAGTAGTATTACAAGGGGTGAAAGAAGAGGTGACATTGAAAATGATAACTAGAAAATAGTTCAAGAGAACTTTAAGGAAAGGAAAGGGAGCTATAGTGGGGTGTTTGTGCATGGTTATCGCGATCAAATCAATACTGAGAGTAAAGCTCATCCTTCGCTACACCCACTAATTGAGAAGTATCTCGCATGTTTCGATAAGCCTTCTTCACGCTACCTCCCGATAGAAGTCACAATCACGAATAATATGAAGGAGGTGCGCCTTTTAAACAAGCTCCTTACATGTACCCTCACATTCGTGAGGAGAGAAATAGAGAAGTTGGTGGAGGAAATGCTTCTGCAGAGAATACTGACCAAGTACAAGCTCGCTTTCCTCTCAAAGTGTTGCTTGTTAAAAAGGATGGAACATGGCGGTTTGCATTGATTATCGAAAACTAAACTCATTCATCGTTAAAGATAATTTTCCCATACCTCTCATTGACGATTTGTTAGATGAGTTGGGAGGTGCGATGGTATTTTCAAGGTGGATTTATGGTGGCTACCACCGATTAAAATGGAGAAATCGACATCGATAAGGCGCCGCCATGACTTCAAGTGGCTTGTATGAATTCAAGGTTATGCCATTTGGGCTCACGAATGCTCCCCGAACCTTCCGTGCATTAATGAACTCTATCTTCAAACCATATTTGAGCGATTTGTGCTAGTTTTTTTGATGATATTTTAATCTACAACAAATCCATGGAAGAGCACACTCATCATCTGGAGTTAGTGTTCCACAAGCTATCGGATCATACTCTCTATGCCAAGGCAGCGAAGTGTAGCTTTGGGCAATCTCAGATTGAGTATCTTGGGCATATAATTGATCAGAAAGGGGTTAAAGCCGATCCGATAAACTTGCGACCATGGCTAGATGGCTATACCAAATAATCAAGTCGTTGAGGGCTTCCTGGGTTGACAGTTATTAGGAAGTTCATCCGAGATTATGGTTCTATAGCTAAGCCCCTAACTGAGCTTACAAAGAAAGGGGGGTTTCAGTGGTCAGTAAGAACAGAAGAAGCATTTATCCAGCTCAAGCAGGCTATGACCTCAGCGCCAGTACTCAAGCTGCCAAAATTTTCCATTCCTTTTGAAGTGGAAACTGATGCTTCTTACAAAGGCATTGTAGCAGTACTTATGCAAGAGAATCACCCTATTGCTTTCCTTAGTAAAACATTAGCACCAAGGAGTATGGGATTATCTACCTATGAGAAGGAGCTACTTGCGATTGTTCAGCAAGAGGAAAATGGAGGTCATACTTGCTTCATAATCAGTTTTTATTAAGACAGATCATCAGAGTCTTAAATTTCTTTTAGAGCAGAAGTTGTCAACTCCTACTCAGCACAAATACCTCACAAAACTCTTAGGATATGACTACAAGATTAAGTATAAAAAGGGTACTGAGAATAGGGTTGCAGATGCATTATCTCGGCAAGAAGAAGAAAGGGGCAGTGTAGTTGGGATCACGGTGTGCACTCCTTATTGGGTATATGAATTGATTGAGAGCTATAAGGGTGATGAAATAGCTCAAGAGGCCATCCCGAGTGCAGACAACACCATACAACCTATCTTTATTCTCATATTACGGTGGCTTGATCGATTGAGAGGAAGTCGTATGTAGGGAGTAATGGGATTTGAGAAAGGATATTCTGCAGTTCATGCATTGTTCGAACTACGGGGGGCACTCCGGAATCAACGCAACATATCAAAGAATCAGTAGCACATTTCTTTGGCCAGGCATGAGAGCTGCAGTACAAGAATTGGTGGGGAATTATCATCAATGTCAGTTGAGCAAGCATGAGACTACACGAAGTGCTGGGTTGCTGCAGCCTTTACCCGTGCCTTCCCAAGCATGGCAGCACATCACAATGGACTTCATAGAAGGATTACCACTGTCGGGAGGTAAGGATACAATCTGGGTAATTGTAGATAGGTTCACGAAGTATGCTCATTTTCTGGCACTCAAGCATCCATTTTCAGCAAGTCTATGTGCTCAGGAATTTTTGACTACCATCTACAAGTTACATGGCTTACCTTCTAGCATTGTTTCTGATCGAGATAAGATTTTTACCAGCCTTTTTTGGAGAAATTTACTGCAGACCTTGGGAATTGATCAGCTTTTGAGCATAGCATATCACCCTCAGACGGATGGTCAAAGCGAACGGGTAAATCAATGCTTGGAGTCTTATCTGCGATGTATGGTGAGTGGGAGTCCGAAGAAGTGGGGTACGTGGTTACCACTTGCAGAGTTTTGGTATAATACTTCGTATCACTCATCGCTGAAACTATCCCCGTTCGAAGCATTATATGGGTATAGGCCAACCCCAATGGCATTATCCTCCCATACCCAAGCCTGTAATCGGAGTGGAGACCACGGTGCGGGAGTAGACATTCATCTTAAGCTGAAAATTTCGTTGCAAAGAGCTCAAGATTATATGAAAAGAGTTGCGACAAGAAGGAAACAACGAGAATTTCAAGTGGGTGATTGGGTGTACTTGAAATTGAAGCCTTACAAACAGCGCTTTACGTCACGCACACAGGTGTGGAAATTAAGCCCAAGATATCTGGGCCTTTTGAGGTGATAAGACGGATTGGAGCGTTGCAAGACGAGCTAAGGCTACCACGGACTCTAAGCTTCATCATGTTTTTCACGTGGGTCTATTGAAGAGGGTGTCAAAATCCTCTTGTGATAGCGGCTACCACCGGAGTTTGATGTGGAGGCACGGTTGTCTTGCAACCGCTAAGATACTTGCATGACGCATTGTCAAGAAAAATAATCATCCGTAGGCAGAGGTGCTCATTCAATTGGGCCATTTACGAAGGAAGAAGCGACATGGGAGAGCTACGACAATGGAGTCTCGCTATCCATTTCTATTCGCGAATTGAGGACAAGTCGTTTGTAAGGGAGGAATGTTGGAGTGCGTATGCATGGAAGGGAGTAGCAAAGGAGGTTAGTTGATAAGTATGCCACATGGACGACTAGTTACAAAGTTGTTAGAGTTGTTAATCAATTAGTTAGTCGCCTAAGTATAATGAAGGTTCACATGGTTGTAAAGGGCTTTTGAATCTCATTTGTTCGCTTGTAATCCTTTTCGGATAAATAAAACTCTCTTCATTGGTGTCTCACAGATTAATTCATCTTCTAATTGATCTTGTGATTTGATACATTGAAGAAGCTTTCATTCTTAACAAATTGGTATTAGAGCCGTGATTCTACACTCGTCGTATGCCAAGGAGTACTAGAATGGAGAACCGAATCAACAACGTGGAATCGCAGCTGACACAACTGCAATTGCAATTGCAACAGCAGCAGGCGGAGTGGAGTATGCAACAAAGCGAGCTGAGCAGTTCACTGATGGCGGGGATTCAATCTCAATTTGAGGAGCTGAGCATGCAACTGCGAAGAGAATTGCGATCAGATAAAGGAAAGAAAAATATGGAAGGGGAAGGAGATAGGGAAATTGAACAACAAGAAGAGGAGGAAGAACACAGTCGGTCACGAAAAAATGCCAGTGGATCGCGAACTCACGGTAAATCATCCAATCACTCGAATTTTAATTCACGAATGCATAAATTGGAGTTTCCTAAATTCGGTGGAGATAATGCGTTGCAATGGATACGTAAATGTAATAAATATTTTGCGGTGAATTCGATGGAGGATGACGAGAAGATTTTTACCGCAGCAATGTATATGGAAGGGAAGGCAGATTTGTGGTACTTAGAATATGTAGAAGGACTAGGGGAGATAACATGGAGAGAGTTTGGAGAGATGGTGGTAGAAAGATTTGCAGCAGTAGATGGGAAAAGTTTAGTGAGCCGATTTAATCAACTGAGGCAAACAACTGATGTTGTTGCGTACACGACCAAATTTGAAGAGCTGAAGGCTTTTATGGCTGTAGAAAATAGAAGTTTAAAGGAAGAATACTTTGTGAAATGTTATATAGGGGGATTGAAGGAGGAAATATCGAGTGTGGTGGAAATGTTCAGTCCAGTGAAGTTGGGGCATGCCATTAATCTAGCAAGAAAGCAGGAGATGCAGGTTATAGCATTGGGAAGGGGACCAAAACATTTCAAGAAACCATCAAGATTGGAAGAAAATAACGAGAACACAAGTGAGTTCAACTACAAACAATAATCGGTCGTGAGAAGATTAACTCCTAGTGAAATAGAGGAGATGAGAAAGAGCAAATGTGTTTTCATTGTGACGAGCCGCACAAATTCGGACATAAGTGCAAGAAACTATTCACTATTGTGTGTGAAGAAGAAGAAGAAACCGAATTGATATTAGAAGAGATGAGAAATGAGGAGAGTGAACTTCATGTGTCTCCCAATGCTCTAGCCGGACAATCACCGCAGACACTATCAAATTAAAAGGAAAATAGGAAGAAAGATATCACAAGATTGATCGACACGGAAGCACTCATAGCTTCATTGATGAGGCTAGTGCAAGAAGAGCTAGGTGTGAAATGGAGTATACTAATTCCTTATTAGTCACGAGAGTCGATGGTGGCAAGCTAGAGTGCAACACCGGATGCCCTAAAGTAGAATGGGAGATGAGTGGATGCGATTTAATGCTGCCTCTGAGTACTCAAACTAGGGGTTGTGATATGGTGGTTGGAGTGGATTTGTTAAAGCGGTTGGGCCTATAACATTTGACTTCAACAACCAAAGTGTAAGCTTTGTGAAGGGATGTAAAGCAGTAGTATTACAAGGGGTGAAAGAAGAGGTGACATTGAAAATGATAACTAGAAAATAGTTCAAGAGAACTTTAAGGAAAGGAAAGGGAGCTATAGTGGGGTGTTTGTGCATGGTTACTGCTGATCAAATCAATACAGAGAGTAAAGCTCATCCTTCGCTACACCCACTAATTGAGAAGTATCTGCATGTTTTCGATAAGCCTTCACAGTTACCTCCTGATAGAAGTCACAATCACAGAATAATATTGAAGGAGGGTGCAGTTCCTTTTAAACAAGCTCCTTACATGTACCCTTACATTCAGAGGAGAGAAATAGAGAAGTTGGTGGAGGAAATGCTTACTGCAGGAGTAATACAGCCAAGTACAAGCTCGTTTTCCTCTCCAGTGTTGCTTGTTAAAAAAAGGATGGAACATGGCGGTTTTGCATTGATTATCGAAAACTAAACTCATTCACTGTTAAAGATAATTTTCCCATACCTCTCATTGACGATTTGTTAGATGAGTTGAGAGGTGCAGTGGTATTTTCCAAGGTGGATTTTGGTGGCTACCACCAGATTAAAATGGAGAAATCTGACATCGATAAGGCGCTTTGTGACTTCAAGTGGCTTGTATGAATTCAAGGTTATGCCATTTGGGCTCACGAATGCTCCCGCAACCTTCCAGGCATTAATGAACTCTATCTTCAAACCATATTTGAGCAGATTTGTGCTAGTTTTTTTTGATGATATTTTAATCTACAGCAAATCCATGGAAGAGCACACTCATCATCTGGAGTTAGTGTTCCACAAGCTATCGGATCATACTCTCTATGCCAAGGCAGCGAAGTGTAGCTTTGGGCAATCTCAGATTGAGTATCTTGGGCATATAATTGATCAGAAAGGGGTTAAAGCCGATCCGGATAAACTTGCAGCCATGGCTAGATGGCCTATACCAAATAATCTGAAGTCGTTGAGGGGCTTCCTTGGGTTGACAGTTATTACCTAAGTTCATCCGAGATTATGGTTCTATAGCTAAGCCCTAAGCGAGCTTACAAAGAAAGGGGTTTCGGTGGTCGGAAGAACGGAAGAAGCATTTATCCACTCAAGCAAAGCTATGACCTCGGCCAAGACTAAGTCGCCAAAATTTTCCATTCCTTTTGAAGTGAAACCGATGCTTTTACAAAGGCATTGAAAGATGCTTATGCAAGAGAATCACCCTATTGCTTTCCTTAGTAAAACATTAGCACCAAGGAGTATGGGATTATCTACCTATGAGAAGGAGCTACTTGCGATTGTTCTGGCAGTAGGAAAATGGAGGTCATACTTGCTTCATAATCAGTTTTTATTAAGACAGATCATCAGAGTCTTAAATTTCTTTTAGAGCAGAAGTTGTCAACTCCTACTCAGCACAAATACCTCACAAAACTCTTAGGATATGACTACAAGATTAAGTATAAAAAGGGTACTGAGAATAGGGTTGCAGATGCATTATCTCGGCAAGAAGAAGAAAGAGGCGGTGTAGTTGGGATCACGGTGTGCACTCCTTATGGGTATCTGAATTGATTGAGAGCTATAAGGGTGATGAAATAGCTCAAGAGGCCATCCTCGAGTGCAGTACAACACCATACAACCTATCTTTATTCTCATATTACAGTGGCTTGATCAGATTGAGAGGGAAGCTGTATGTAGGGAGTAATGGGGATTTGAGAAAGGATATTCTGCAGTTCATGCATTGTTCGAACTACGGGGGGCACTCCGGAATCAACGCAACATATCAAAGAATCAAGAGCACATTTCTTTGGCGGGCATGAGCTGCGAGACAAGAATTGGTGGGGAATTATCATCAATGTCGGTTGAGCAAGCATGAGACTACGAAGTCTTTGGGTTCTTCAGCAGCCTTTACCCGTGCCTTCCCAAGCATGGCAGACATCACAATGGACTTCATAGAAGGATTACCACCGTCGGGAGGTAAGGATACAATGCAGGTAATTGTAGATAGGTTCACAGTATGCTCATTTTCCGCACTCAAGCATCCATTTTCAAACAAGTCTATGTGCTCGTGAATTTTGACTACCATCTACAAGTTACATGGCTTACCTTCTAGCATTGTTTACGATCGAGATAAGATTTTTACCAGCCTTTTTGGAGAAATTTCTATCGGACCTGGGAATTGATCGCTTTTGAGCATAGCATATCACCCTCAGACGGATGGTCAAAGCGAGCGGGTAAATCAATGCTTGAGTCTTGCTCTGCGATGTATGGTGAGTGGGAGTCCGAAGAAGTGGGTGCGTGGTTACCACTGCGAGAGTTTGGTATAATACTGTATCACTCATCATTGAAACTATCCCGTTCAAGCATTATATGGGTATAGCCAACCCCAATGGCATTATCCTCCCATACCCAAGCCTGTAATCGGAGTGGAGACCACGGTGCGGGAGAAGCGAGACATTCATCTTAAGCTGAAAATTTCGTTGCAAGAGCTCAAGATTATATGAAAAGAGTTGAGTTAAGAAGAGAAACAACGAGAATTTCAAGTGGGTGATTGGGTGTACTTGAAATGAAGCCTTACAAACAGTAGCTCTTTACGTGCGCACAGGTGTGGAAATTAAGCCCAAGATATCTTTGGGCCTTTTGAGGTGATAAGGCGGATTGGAGCGGTGGCGACGAGCTAAGGCTACCACGGACTCTAAGCTTCATCATGTTTTTCACGTGGGTCTATTGAAGAGGGTGTCAAAATCCCACCGTGATAGCGACTACCTTACCGGAGTTTGATGTGGAGGGCACGGTTGTCTTGCAACCAGTTAAGATACTTGCGCGACGCATTGTCAAGAAAAATAATCATCCAGAGGCAGAGGTGCTCATTCAATTGGGCCATTTACCGAAGGAAGAAGCGACATGGGAGAGCTACACGACAATGGAGTCTCGCTATCCATTTCTATTCGCGAATTGAGGACAAGTCGTTTGTAAGGGGGAGGGAATGTTGGGTACGTATGCATGGAAGGGGAGTAGCTAAAGGAGGGTTAGTTGATAAGTATGCCACATGGACGACTAGTTACAAAGTTGTTAGAGTTGTTAACTGAATTAGTTAGTCAGCTAAGTATAACAGAAGGTTCACATGGTTGTAAAGGGCTTTTTGAATCTCATTTGTTCGTTTGTAATCCTTTCGGATAAATAAAACTCTTCTTCATTGGTGTCTCACAGATTAATTCATCTTCTAATTGATCTTGTGATTTGATACATTGAAGAAGCTTTCATTCTTAACAAATTGGTATTAGAGCCGTGATTCTACACCGTCGTATGCCAAGGAGTACTAGAATGGAGAACCGAATCAACAACGTGGAATCGCGGTGACACAACCGCAATTGCAATTGCAATTAAGCGTGAGCGGAGTGGAGTATGCAACAAAGCGAAATGAAAGGTTCAGCGATGGCGGGATTCAATCTCAATTTGAGGAATGAGCATGCAATGCAAGAGAATTGCGATCGAGATAAAGGAAAGAAAAATATGGAAGGGGAAGGAGATAGGAAATTGAACAACAAGAAGGAGGAAGAACACGATCGGTCACGAAAAATGCCGGTGGATCGCGAACTCACGGTAGAATCATCCAATCACTCAATTTTAATTCACGAATGCATAAATTGGAGTTTCCTAAATTGGTGGAGATAATGCGTTGAATGGATACGTAAATGTAATAAATATTTTGCGGTGAATTCGATGGAGGATGACGAGAAGATTTTTTACCAAAGAATGTATATGGAAGGAAGGCGGTTGTGGTACTTAGAATATGTAGAAGGACTAGGGAGATAACATGGAGAGAGTTTGGAGAGATGGTGGTAGAAAGATTTGCAGCGATAGATGGGAAAAGTTTAGTGAGCGATTTAATCAATCGAGGCAAACAAGCGATGTTGTTGCGCATACCGACCAAATTTGAAGAGTCAAGGCTTTTATGGTCAGAGAAAATAGAAGTTTAAAGGAAGAATACTTTGTGAAATGTTATATAGGGGGATTGAAGGAGGAAATATCGAGTGTGGTGGAAATGTTCAGTCCAGTGAAGTTGGGGCATGCCATTAATCTAGCAAGAAAGCAGGAGATGCAGGTTATAGCATTGGGAAGGGGACCAAAACATTTCAGTAAAACCACTGAAGATTGGAAGAAAAATAACGAGAACACAGTGAGTTCAACTACAAACAATAATCAGGCTGTGAGAAGATTAACTCCTAGTGAAATAGAGGAGATGAGAAAGAGCAAATTGTGTTTTCATTGTGACGAGCCGTACAAATTCGGACATAAGTGCAAGAAACTATTCACTATTGTGTGTGAAGAAGACGAAGAAGAAACTGAATTGATATTAGAAGAGATGAGAAATGAGGAGAGTGAACTTCATGTGTCTCCCAATGCTCTAGCTGGACAATCAGCTGCAGACACTATCAAATTAAAAGGGAAAATAGGGAAGCAGCATATCACAGTATTGATCGACACCGGAAGCACTCATAGCTTCATTGATGAGGCTAGTGCAAGAAGAGCTAGGTGTGAAATGGAGTATACTAATTCCTTATTAGTCACAGTAGCCGATGGTGGCAAGCTAGAGTGCAACACCAGATGCCCTAAAGTAGAATGGGAGATGAGTGGATGCAGATTTAATGCGGCTCTCAGAGTACTCAAACTAGGGGGTTGTGATATGGTGGTTGGAGTGGATTTGTTAAAGCAGTTGGGGCCTATAACATTTGACTTCAACAACCAAAGTGTAAGCTTTGTGAAGGGATGTAAAGCAGTAGTATTACAAGGGGTGAAAGAAGAGGTGACATTGAAAATGATAACTAGAAAATAGTTCAAGAGAACTTTAAGGAAAGGAAAGGAGCTATAGTGGGGTGTTTGTGCATGGTTCTGGCGATCAAATCAATACAGAGTAAAGCTCATCCTTCGCCACACCCACTAATTGAGAAGTATCTGCATGTTTTCGATAAGCCTTCGATTACCTCACGATAGAAGTCACAATCACGAATAATATTGAAGGAGGTGCAGCCTTTTAAACAAGCTCCTTACATGTACCACACATTCGAGAGAGAGAAATAGAGAAGTTGGTGGAGGAAATGCTTACTGCAGAGTAATCTGACCAAGTACAAGCTCGTTTTCCTCTCCGGTGTTGCTTGTTAAAAAGGATGGAACATGGCGGTTTGCATTGATTATCGAAAACTAAACTCATTCAATCGTTAAAGATAATTTTCCCATACCTCTCATTGACGATTTGTTAGATGAGTTGGGAGGTGCGTGGTATTTTCCAAGGTGGATTTTGGTGGCTACCACCAGATTAAAATGGAGAAATCGACATCGATAAGGCGCCTTTGTGACTTCAAGTGGCTTGTATGAATTCAGGTTATGCCATTTGGGCTCACGAATGCTCCCGCAACCTTCCGTGCATTAATGAACTCTATCTTCAAACCATATTTGAGCGATTTGTGCTAGTTTTTTGATGATATTTTAATCTCTGACAAATCCATGGAAGAGCACACTCATCATGCGGAGTTAGTGTTCCACAAGCTATCGGATCATACTCTCTATGCCAAGGCAGCGAAGTGTAGCTTTGGGCAATCTCAGATTGAGTATCTTGGGCATATAATTGATCAGAAAGGGGTTAAAGCCGATCCGGATAAACTTGCAGCCATGGCTAGATGGCCTATACCAAATAATCTGAAGTCGTTGAGGGGCTTCCTTGGGTTGACAGGTTATTACCGGAAGTTCATCCGAGATTATGGTTCTATAGCTAAGCCCCTAACTGAGCTTACAAAGAAAGGGGTTTCGGTGGTCGATGAAACGGAAGAAGCATTTATCCACTCAGCGGTATGACCTCGGCACAAGAGACTCAAGCGCCAAAATTTTCCATTCCTTTTGAGTGGGCGATGCTTCTTACAAAGGCATTGTAGCAGTACTTATGCAAGAGAATCACCCTATTGCTTTCCTTAGTAAAACATTAGCACCAAGGAGTATGGGATTATCTACCTATGAGAAGGAGCTACTTGCGATTGTTACGGCGAGAGGAAAATGGAGGTCATACTTGCTTCATAATCGCTTTTATTAAGACATGATCATCGAGTCTTAAATTTCTTTTAGCGAAGTTGTCAACTCCTACTCAGACAAATACCTCACAAAACTCTTAGGATATGACTACAAGATTAAGTATAAAAAGGGTACTGAGAATAGGGTTGCAGATGCATTATCTCGGCAAGAAGAAGAAAGGGGCAGTGTAGTTGGGATCACGGTGTGCACTCCTTATTGGGTATATGAATTGATTGAGAGCTATAAGGGTGATGAAATAGCTCAAGAGGCCATCCTGGAGTGCAGTACAACACCATACAACCTATCTTTATTCTCATATTACAGTGGCTTGATCAGATTGAGAGGGAAGCTGTATGTAGGGAGTAATGGGGATTTGAGAAAGGATATTCTGCAGTTCATGCATTGTTCGAACTACGGGGGGCACTCCGGAATCAACGCAACATATCAAAGAATCAGTAGCACATTTCTTTGGCCAGGCATGAGAGCTGCAGTACAAGAATTGGTGGGGAATTATCATCAATGTCAGTTGAGCAAGCATGAGACTACGAAGTCTTTGGGTCTTCTGAGCCTTTACCCGTGCCTTCCCAAGCATGGCAGACATCACAATGGACTTCATAGAAGGATTACCTTTGTCGGGAGGTAAGGATACAAACGGGTAATTGTAGATAGGTTCACGGTATGCTCATTTTCCGCACTCAAGCATCCATTTTCAAGAAGTCTATGTGCTCAGAATTTTGACTACCATCTACAAGTTACATGGCTTACCTTCTAGCATTGTTTCGATCGAGATAAGATTTTACCAGCCTTTTTGGAGAAATTTTGCGGACCTTGGGAATTGATCGACTTTTGAGCATAGCATATCACCCTCAGACGGATGGTCAAAGCGAGCGGTAAATCAATGCTTGGAGTCTTATCTGCGATGTATGGTGAGTGGGAGTCCGAAGAAGTGGAAGTGCGTGGTTACCACTTGCGAGTTTTGGTATAATACTTCGTATCACTCATCGCTGAAACTATCCCCGTTCGAAGCATTATATGGGTATAGGCCAACCCCAATGGCATTATCCTCCTATACCCAAGCCCAGGTAATCGGAGTGGAGACCACGGTGCAGGAGAAGCGAGACATTCATCTTAAGTGAAAATTTCGTTGCAAAGAGCTCAAGATTATATGAAAGAGTTGCGACAAGAAGAGAAACAACGAGAATTTCAAGTGGGTGATTGGGTGTACTTGAAATTGAAGCCTTACAAACAGCGCTCTTTACGTCTGCACAAGGTGTGGAAATTAAGCCCAAGATATGCTGGGCCTTTTGAGGTGATAAGACGGATTGGAGCAGTGGCGTACGAGCTAAGGCTACCGCCGGACTCTAAGCTTCATCATGTTTTTCACGTGGGTCTATTGAAGAGGGGTGTCAAAAATCCTACTGTGATAGCAGCTACCTTACCGGAGTTTGATGTGGAGGGCACGGTTGTCTTGCAACCAGTTAAGATACTTGCGCGACGCATTGTCAAGAAAAATAATCATCCAGAGGCAGAGGTGCTCATTCAATTGGGCCATTTACCGAAGGAAGAAGCGACATGGGAGAGCTACACGACAATGGAGTCTCGCTATCCATTTCTATTCGCGAATTGAGGACAAGTCGTTTGTAAGGGGGAGGGAATGTTGGGTACGTATGCATGGAAGGGGAGTAGCTAAAGGAGGGTTAGTTGATAAGTATGCCACATGGACGACTAGTTACAAAGTTGTTAGAGTTGTTAACTGAATTAGTTAGTCAGCTAAGTATAACAGAAGGTTCACATGGTTGTAAAGGGCTTTTTGAATCTCATTTGTTCGTTTGTAATCCTTTTCAGATAAATAAAACTCTCTTCTTCATTGGTGTCTCACAGATTAATTCATCTTCTAATTGATCTTGTGATTTGATACATTGAAGAAGCTTTCATTCTTAACAGGGCTTCTGTGAAACCAAAGTAGTAGTAGAGAAAGATGGGAATTGAGAGAAAGGTGGTGATTCATCGAGGTAGATGGAGTAGGCATCACGTCACCCGAATTTGGAGAAGCGACGACAGTGATCGAGGTGGAGAAGGATTTTGTGTTCTGGTGTTAGCAACCGTATGATAGAGAGTGAGAGGCGAGAAGGATAGGACGAAAGTACTGAAGCAGACTGCGACATTTGTTGTCGAAATTTGGAGAGACGGCGACGATGTCTTTCTTGATTTTTCTTAATACGTGGATTGCGGACGTAGATTCTCCAACTATCCAGGTAAGGATATGGATGCCGAAAATTTACGGGGGCATTAAATGAAAAAGTATGAAACGTTAAGTATTTTAATAACAATATCTAATGTTGGGACACTAGGTAAAAGAGATCCAAACATTGAGATATAATCTATTATTAACCCTTTTTATTTTGTATTGTATTTTTAATCTTATATGTCATGCATTAATAATGGTCATATCAGATTCAAAATGTTTGAATCCATTTACAATTTTTTAGAATTTACATGATATGATGGAGATTATTAATCTTGAATCTATAAAATATACATTAAAACCATTAAATAAGTAGAATGGGCAAAAGTTATCGCAAACGTAAGAGTACTTTAAAGCGCTTCTTCATGTTTAGATATCATGAGTCATGACTCATGAGGCTTTCGCTGATACAAGATAATGACTAATCTCCAGATATTTAGTTAGTGATTAGTGGAATTGATACACTTGGGATTGAATCATTAGCACTATGTCAACATCATCCTGTAAGGATCTTGCTAAGATTTGATTCTCATATCTACAATATTTATGTTATTTATATCTTTAGTATAATTTACGGAATATTATACAAAACCTCCTAAAATATTAAATTTATGATTCTTGTTAAGCTACCCAAAGCATGCACCCATGGGTAGGGATGTCAATAGACCGAATCTAGATCGAATTTGACTAAATTTAAATTGATTCAAATTTTTTTGCTTAGATTTGGATCCGGTCTAGATTTATTGGATCCAAAAAAATTAGATCCAAATTTAGATTCGTAGGGTTCAGGATCTAGACTGGAATCCATATATTTCATCTTTTAAAATAAATCTTAAATCAACTATAATTCACAATAACACAATAATAATAATAATAATAATCTAAATACATATAACAATATAATAATTATTTAGAAATTCTACAATCATTATTATGCAAGAAGATATTAGTTACAAATCTACTTTTGTTTTCATGATAGCAAATAATATTACAATAGTAATAGAAGAAGTAGCGTACATATCTTAGCAAATAGACCACTCATATACACAATTTTCTCAAATATAAGATACAAGTTTATAATATTATTGACATACCATCCAATTCTATAACCTAGTTTATCCAATTTCGACTAGAAAGAAAAATAATATAATACACTTAGAAATATAAATAAAAATTATATGTATACATATATATATTATATGGATCCATGGATCGGATCTGGATTTCAGAAATCGAGATTCAAATCCAAATTCGAATTTTAAAAGAATGGTCCAGATCCGTCAGATCCTATTTTTTAAAGATTCAGATCCTAAAAAATACATCTGGATCTATGGATCTGGATCGATCCAGGATCCATTGCCATCCCTACCAATGGATCAAATAAAAAGTTGGGAAGTATTCCCTCTGTCCACCATATTTGTTCATTTAATTCTATTTTGGTACGTCTACAAAATTCGTTCATTTTCCTTTTATAGACATGGATCACATCTAAAATTTAACACTTTTACCCACATCCAACCTACTTATTTACAAAAAAATCATTCATAACTCAACTTTTTCACTTACATAATACTCCATCCGTCCCGCTCAAAGTGTCACATTTCTTTTGGGTACGGGTATTTAGGAGAAATGTATAAAATAGTTAAAGTGTTAAAAAGTGGGTAGGGTCTACACTTTTTGAATGAATAATTATTTCCTAAAATGGAATGAGACATTTGTAATGGGACAACCCAAAAATAAAAGTGAGACATTTTAAATGGGACAGATAAAGTATATTTTATTATGTGAGTCTCATTCTTCATTCATTTTATATTCATTATATTTAAAACTCGTACCAATAAAAACTAAGAGTATATATAAAGGACAGATGAAGTAATATTTACTGTCACAATTTTAACCGTTGTTCAATAAAGTCGCAACGTGTAATAGTTAACAAATTTTATACATAAATTCCAATATTTTTGCAATGAAATCCTTATTTTGACATCGAAAAATTCAGGTGGCATGTCAGATTTGGTATGAAAAAACAACACCCTCCATTTAAGATCCGGCATGCTACATAGATTTTCCAATAATGTAATTTGGGCTCATTACGATATTGCAAAATCTCGAAACAATACGTACAAATTTGTCAACTTTTAAATGTTTTGATATAATTAAATTTGTATTAATAAATTGTATTTTCATAAATCTTTCCAATCTAATCATTTTAGACATCTTCGTAAGTGTTAGCGAATAATAATAATAATAATAATAATAATAATAATAATAATAATAATAATAATAAATCAACAACCGTTAAAATTATTAGTATCAAATATAAGTGGCATATTATGTGAACAAATCAGCTTAGTAAATTTGCATTCATATTGTTACTAATAGTATGTGCATATCACTTAAATCGTGGTAGAAAAATCATTGTAATTCATCTAATTATTAAGCATTAGACAATTGTACATCAATATCAAGATGACCCTTGTGAGTTGGAACCTTGTCGTTCTCACATTTTTAATCCTATTAACTAAATGTGTGCATTAGCCACTAAAATTGTACCTAAGCATTGGATTAACAAATATCATTTACCTTCCCAATAATAATAATAAATAATAAAAAGAATACATACTATTTAATGGAGGCAACTAGAATTGAGAATGCCCGATCTTCTTGATTGGTATTTAATAAAGGTCACTTTAATAGGTTCCACACAAATCATGGGGACCACATAGAGAATCGAACCAATATTTTCACGTTTCCAAATTAATTATTCCGCCATACAAATCATATCTCATCTCTAATTTTTATCGAGTATGATCCTTTCTCAATTTTATGTTTCAGTCTTCGTGTTTCACTATATATTTTATTATTTTAATACTATTTAGTTTAAAGAATTACTAATTTTTGAGGTATTAAAGTAATGAATTATTAGTAAACATTGAATTCTAATTAATATTGTCTTATATAGCCAATTACGGAATAATCAATTTAAATAATTATTTTTAATAAAAAGGTCAAATAAAATATAAAATATTAATATAAATTCTAGTTATTAATTATAAAATTAAATTAAATTACAACTTATTAAAATTAAAGACAAAAATTAAAAATAATTAAAGAAAATCAACAATGAGATATGAAACGGGACACCAAAATTGATATAAACAATCCCGAGTGAACTTTTATTATGTCAATGTATTACAATTTTATATATATAATCTATTCTTATTATGTCAATGTATTACAATTTTATATATATAATCTATTACTCCATTTGTCTACAATAAATATATCACAATTTCTTTATTCGATATCTATAAAAAATGTATCACTTTTTCTTTTATAATACAATTCATTATTATTCAATTTCATAATTACTCATATTTATCGTAAATCATTCCTACCACTTATAACTTAACACGTGATGTAACTCTTTTTCATTCAAATAATATCCACCATTAAAATCCGTACATTCAACATTCATAGTTGATGAAGGAAGTATATGATAATATCAAAATCCGAAATATAGCACGGCTGTAATAGAAGAAGCTAGCTGTTCATATTAAATTCGCCAAAAAGAAAAACTATTACTTTGAGATCTATCTTCAACTACCTTTCTTTTGCCGCTGCTGCTTCCTAGTTCATAACTAAATTTTCTCTCACGACCACTATTACTTTTCAGCTTTGCTGCTCCATGTTATATATATAAAAATCGCAACTTTTTCTTTTTGCCCTTTGGATTTTAAGCAAATGATTTGAAAGTACTTCTCTCTCAGCTGCCAAACAAGAACGGAATAGCACGAACACGCTGAATTCTTTATGGGCCCATTTTCCACCCCTCTTTCTAACGGTTTATCATTGTTTAATTAAGGAATTGAGGGGGGAAAAGAATCGTTTCTGCGTCTGGGCAACCCTCGAGATTCTTGATCTTTCAAAATCATGATCAGTTGTGGAGGAAAGTGAGAGTTTTTTTTGTCTCTATCTCTTTTTCCCCTGTTTTTGCACGTTTGACGTATGGGAAGAACGAAGAAGAAATTGTTTGACGTGAAGGGGGCGGTGGAGTCATGGTACAAGTTGGTGGAGCAGCAGCCGCTGCTTCCGTTTGTGGTACCTCTGCTGCTGTTCCTTTGGGCTGTGGAGAAGTGGTTTTTCTCTCTGTCAAATTGGGTTCTTCTTGCTTGTGCGGTTTGGGCAACAATTCAGGTAGTCATCGATGATCGAACCTTGTTTTGGTGCTTGTCTTCTTTTCATGTGGTTGTAGTTGTGGATCATGGGTTGTTATGAAACTCTTGTTTGACTTTGTGGAAATGTATGTTGTGATGTTTTTGTTGAGCCCATGATAATGTTTTTGTGATTGTGGCGAGAACTGCTGTTGGTAAACTGTATTTAGTTAGCTTGAATTGATCAGAGGACTTGGATCACTGCCTCAAATCTTTGATGTGAGAATAAGGGAGATCGCCGTTAGCTGAGGTCAACATCGTGTTGTAAGGGAAAAGCATAATTAAGTTTTCTGTGACAAGTTAAACAGTATAAAGAAAGAAGGAAAATTGTAAGATTAAGACGAGCAGAAATGCGAATAGTGTGCCATTCTGTACTTGAGTTTGATCTGCAATTGGTATGTAGCAGGGGATGCTTTAGTTATGTTTCTTATTTAGGATCTTGTCTTGAGAGTTTAAATTTTTTCTCATGGGAACGATGTAAAAAAGTATTTTTGGTGCTGTTTTCAAGACTGGACCACTTGAAATTTGATGAAAGATCTAAAAATTGTTCCCAAATTGTGACTAGTTGGCTTGAAAAGTATGAACTTTCGATCCAGGGCATGCGTATGTTCATGTCCTGCTGGTCTCAAGATCAAGTGCAACAAATATGTCTAGAAAGAAAAAAATTGCAACTAATATCTAGCAGGAGTTTGTTTTACTATTTATTTCAATGTTTTGTGCCTAATTGAATTTGCTTCGCCTTTGAATCCTTTTATCATAATGTTGTATGCCCTTAACATTTCCTTGATCACAGTCTCATCTCTAGTATGACTGCTTACAAGCTCATTAGAATGCTCACACTTGGTATTTGTGTGAGGTGCTTGTGTGATATATAAACTATGGGATGCAAATTACAAAGTAATTAACAAAAGTTGTGGAAAAAGTGATATTTATTGATGATGTGCGGACAAGTCAATGCTCATAAGATAATTTAACTATAAATTGGAAAGAACTATAAAGAATGGAGCATTTGAATAATTAATTCAAATTATGCCTTAAATTGGATAGTAAGTTGTTAAACTTGGATCAAGTATCACTGGATAATATCTGTTTATTAATATTTAGACAAAGATGGTGCTCTGTCAAACAAATCAGAAAATGGTACCTGATGTGTTGCGTATTTGCCTAGAAAGTTTACAATTATTGCATTGTTGGCCAGTTAATTAACATACCCATACCTTTCAATTATAAATATTTAGAGTGAGGGAAATTATGGCAGGGAGACTTCTTTGAGTAAATGTAAACCTGAGAAAAAGAAGAAGAAAAAAGGCAGAGAGACATTGCCAATTAGAATTCTATTCGAATTGAAGATTAGGAATAAGATTTTGTCTCATAAATATGAATATCCTCTAGAAATCTTATACTTCTATTTTATATTCATTGTCAGAGAAAATCAAGTTAAAAATGGTAACTAAAAGTGAAATTTTAATCTGACTTAAAAATTGTGATCTAGGTGTGTTTCACTTATGTGACTTTGATGTTTTAGGCAGAAATGATCAATATAAGTAGATGCATATTTAGATGGGAATATCACATGCTGACTTGTATTTTGTATCCTCCCAGTATGGAAATGATCAGCATCGAAACGTTGTAGACGACTTGAATAAGAAATGGATGCAAGTGACACTACAAACTTCAGTATGTACTCACTTTATTTTCTGGGATCACATTTGTTTATATTGATGGTTTTTTACATTATAAAAATGATGGTTGTTCTTCATCTATCTACAGCCGGTAACACCTTTAGAACACTGTGAGTGGCTAAACAAGCTATTAATGGAAGTTTGGCTGAATTATGTTAACCCGAAGCTTTCTTCACGATTTGCGTCTATAATCGAGGTAACTATTCTGATCTCCATATTTCTTATTCTTCAACATTTCCATTCATACATTTGGAATTACTGTGCAGAGAAAAAAGGTAAAGGAGAAATCTGTTTAATTGGTTGGCTATTTAATCACAGATTTTTCGCTTATCAGTCTATTCATGCAGATGCTGATATTCATCTTTTAATGTATACACTCTCTGTTAGTCTGTTTATATGTATTCATATGCAAATTATATTAATCAATGACATAAATATTGTGTATTATTTGGTTTTATGCTTGCTCTGTTTTCAGGCAACAAAATTGTTTGTGGAATTTTGCAATGTGAAATCATAAACTATAAATATCGCTTATTCCTGCATTTAAAATCAATCGTGGAGAAATTGTTGTCATTTTCTCCAACAAACTATTTCATGTGTTTCTTCATTCACAATTCCAGATTTTCTGTGACTGGAAAAGGTTCATTACATGATTTTCATGACATTGATGTACATTAATATAGAACTCATTGTTCTCTCCAAAAAATGTATTCGTATGCAAAGAATTGGTTCTGCTCCTACACATTAACCCACTGAGTGCACATACACATCTTTATATGTAGACAAGAGTTTGTTACATATCTATGGCTTATTAACTTGTATAAATTACACAGAGGCGCTTGAAGCATCGAAAATCAAGGCTAATTGTAAGTCCCAATTCTCTAGTTTTATCATGTGAAGAAATTAATATCTATCATGTCGATATTAATATAATGAAACATTACACAAATTTAGGAAAGGATTGAGTTACAAGGATTTTCTCTTGGCTCTCGTCCTCCTTTACTTGGGCTGCAGGGAACCTGTTGGGCAACATCGGGTGATCAGGTTTGATATTATTTACTTATTAAATGCAAATCTTGCTTCTTTTGTAAAGTATAAGAGTTCTGGAGCTATAAGATACTTTATAAATTGAAGGTTTTCATCTCATAAACATTAAACCTCAAGATATTATGCTTTTGTGCCTAATAGATTGCTCATTCTCAACTCTTCCTGAATTGTAGTGTTGTTTCATATAAAAAATGTGATAATTAAAAGTTGGTTGAAGAAACTTTTTAAGGAAAAAAAAAGAACTTTGCTGTTTTGAACATAGAACAGTTCATACTATACCTTTGTCTCCTTGGATGATCAGAAGAAACTACTATTGATGAAAAATACGGAGTGGTAATCCTCATCCATAGACAAACATATATGTTATTCAATCATTAATCATATAGTGAAAGCAACTTTTAATCTTCTATGTAACTTTTTTAAACCAGTATTTCGTTGAACTCAAATATTTGAGCATAGTTTTATGATACTGATCTTCCTAATCCAGTTTCCTCTCTCTTGGGCATGTATACCTTATATTTTTGCATGAAGCAGCGAATATTGCGCTGTAGTTTTGACTGGGACCCGGATGACATAAATATACTGTTGTCGGCTAAGTTGGCTATGCCTTTAATGGGGACAGCTCGAATTGTTGTAAACAGCATCCACGTCAAGGGCAATGTATGCATCAATCTCGTTTTCTTGTTTCTTATTGTTTTTGTGAATCAGTTTTTGTTTGTAATTGTGTCCTCTGATTTATTTCTCGATTTAATTTGGAAAGGATGTCTGACAGTACTTGCTGTGGTATTCTGCTCTGAATTTGTTTTTCCCGATATTATGAAGAACCTGTAAAAAACAACTAGATGAACCTTATAGTCATAATTGTAAGGCTGGTAGAGTTTGGAACTTCACTCAATATGTTCTTGCACAAGTTATGCGTTTTATGTCAAACGCAGTTATGCAGGTGATGTCTAGATGGAGTGGTTTGTCAATTAAGACACTCCATTATAAATTTCGTGCTTGTTAGCATATCAGTCTTGCAACTTCTTTTAGATAGTTATAATTATAAAATACTGGCATGTCGTCAACAATTGAATTCCATCTCTCTTTTTCATGTATCCTCTTCTATCTATTCTTATCTATCAACTATTAAGGGAAGAGAAAACTGATGTAATTGTTTATCTAGTTTTTTTAACGACTTAATTAATTGTTGCAAACAATTCTGACAATACTAAGGGTCTATATTTTCTTGGCCTATTTCCTGTTTGGTATAGAACTGTGTCCTCTGAAAAATATTGCTCAATTTGCATTGTGCAGCTGCTTTTCATGCCAATATTAGAAGGAAAAGCGATAGTATACTCCTTTGTAACGACTCCTGAGGTCAGAGTCAGTGTCGCTTTCGGAAGTGGTGGAAGCCAGTCTCTACCAGCAACGGAGCTTCCAGGTGTTTCTTCATGGCTGGTATGTTTGTAGCTAACATGCATTATCTTTTTTACCAATGTTGTCTACAATGAAATATCATGAAACTCGAGACGTTTTGTTGCCAATGGGATAGCAGAGCTAATATAGATAAAAGGGTTTCTAAAATTTTAATATGTCTCTAATGTTGCTTCTAAGTTCTAATGAAATATATTGAAACTCGAGACTATGTTGCCAATGAGAGAGCAGAGCTGAAATAGATGCAAGGATCTTCTAAAATTTAACATTTACCACAAAACTCGTCTCAATATAGAATCCCTCAGCCTAAATATGTCAGTATGCCTTTCCACCCTGCTAGTTTCATGTAAGCAACACTGAACTCTGATGGAAGCAGACAAGGCGCCGGACTCCAATTAGTCGACTCATGCGGGAAGAATAATCTCATGGGAATTAAATTGATATGATATTTAGATCTTTTATTAGTAGAATAATAGAGGGTCTAACTAGCATGGATCATATATCTGTGATTAGCAAGATTTTCTTCTTACCTAATTACATTTATGTAAATACCTACCCCCCACCCCACACGAGTTTCCACGGTTACGAGGGAAAAGGTTTTGATCTAGTCGGGATATTTGTCTCCCAGCTCTTGTTCAGCTCCTTTCTGAATTGATTAGACAATCTTGCATTTACTCTGTTTTAGCCTTAAATCTATCAAACTTCTTGTATATATAGCTGAAGACTCTCATAGTTGGTAATAGGATGCAGAATTTATTTAGAGCTGAATGTTGTTACTACTCCAACTTATAACAAGAATTCGAACTTGTCCTATTGTATTTTTGGCACATTTCAAATGCAGAAAATATACTATTTTTGCAGGTCAAACTTGCAACTGAAACATTGAATAAGAGGATGGTCGAACCCCGGCGTCAATGTCTTGCTTTGCCACCTGAAGACTTGCACAAGAAAGCCGTAGGTGGTATATTATATGTAACGGTGCTCTCTGCTAGCAAACTTTCGGGTCATAACTGGAAGGGCAACGGTTCCTCAAAGCAACTCAACTGTTCGAATCCAGATGCCCCCATCGATAGCAAGGAGCTACAGACATTTGTAGAGATAGAACTCGAGGAACTAACAAGGAAAACAGATGTGAGAGCAGGATCTTCTCCTAAGTGGGACTCGACATTCAATCTAATCCTGCATGAAAATGCAGGAGTTCTTAAATTTCATCTCTATCAACGCACACCTGGAAGTATTAAGTATGACTACCTTACTTGCTGTGAAGTTAAGGTAATGTTATTCTAACCTAGTTATTTCTAATTCTTTTTTTGTGATGTGGATTTAAAATTATACGTAGATGGTCTGAATTTTCTTTCAGAAAACCGATAAATAGTTTTCTGAATATCAGATTATCAAAATTTTCTGATTGTTTACTATGTCTGAAGCATGCTTCAGATAAGTTTTGGTTTTTCGGTATTGATACAGTTTTACCTTAATGGAGCATTTTACACAAACCTTTCTGACAATGCAGATTAGATATGTTCAAGATGATTCGACTATATTTTGGGCCATCGGAGATAATAACAACGTGATTGCTAAGCATGCTGAAGTTTGTGGAAATGAAATTGAAATGACAATTCCATTTGAAGGGATTGATTTAGGAGAGGTATTTTCTGAACTCCTAACGAACTATAGTTCGTTAAATTTTTCATTGTACATGGATTGTGTTTCATTTTTTCCTTCCCATTTGGATGCTTCATCATCTCATCTGTTTGTGGGATGATGCAGAAACTTAGCCTGTTCATGACATATGAAGAAGTTTTACAGTTACGAATGTTTCACCTCTAAAATTTGTCTGATCCAAAATAGTCTTGGTTGATGCTATCTGCACGTACTCAATAATATTTGAACAAGAACTGACCCCGTTAACTGCTAATTTAGCAGAAGAGCAACTTATATTCATGAAACCATGCGGCATTCCATTTACAATCTTTCCGGAAACTGCCTTGCAGCTGACCGTGAGGCTCTTGCTAAAGGAGTGGCTGTTTGCTGATGGTTCACATAGCTCGACTAATTTCAATGCAAGCTCTCGTCATTCACTTAGTAGTTCGTCAAACTATTTTTCCACAACCGGGAGGAAAATCTGTATTACTGTGGTTGAGGGCAAGGACCTCCTTGTGAAGGACAAAATCGGGAAATCTGACCCCTACGTTAAACTGCAGTATGGCAAGGTACATCGTGATTTGATTTGATCATAACTTTGTGGCTTGGTACTAGAACTCAACTGTTGATGATTTCTTCTAAGATGTTTGAGTTGCCCTCCCACGCACATAACACGTACTTCTTTATTGTATGTGTCTTCTCCAGGCCGTCCAAAGAACAAAACCTGCCCCCCATTCGTCAAATCCTACTTGGAATCAAAAGTTTGAATTTGATGAAATAGGAGGTGGGGAATACTTGAAGATAAAATGCTTTACTGAGGAAACGCTTGGCGATGAGAGCATTGGCAGTGCACGCGTGAATTTGGAAGGACTTGTGGAAGGTTCTGTAAGAGACGTGTACATTCCCCTTGAGAAAGTCAATTCTGGAGAGCTGCGACTTCAGATAGAGGCGATAAAAGTTGATGATTTCAAAAATTCAATGGTATGAATAGCTTGAAGTTCATGTTCACCGTTTCATTTTATATGATGAAGTATCCTTTTCATTTTTTTTCTCTCTTGGTAATGTCAGGGTTCACATACTCGAACAAATGGTTGGATTGAACTCGTTCTAATTGAAGCAAGAGATCTCGTTGCTGCTGATATCCGAGGAACGAGCGACCCCTATGTGAGGATACACTATGGCAACTTGAAGAGAAGCACTAAGGTTAGATGCTTGTAACTGTCGAATGCATTCAAAATTTCAAAATAATTCCTAATTAGATTAATTCTCTCATATAAGAGTTGCCATATTATTATTATCTTTCTTTTTTGTAAGTTTCTCCATTTTTCTTTGCAGGTTATATACAAAACACTGAGTCCAAAATGGCACCAAACCCTAGAATTCCCCGATGATGGAAGTCCACTCACGCTGCACGTGAAAGATCACAACACCTTGTTGCCCACATCCAGCATAGGCGACTGCGTGGTCGAGTATCAGATGTTGGCTCCCAATCAGATGGCCGACAAATGGATACCGCTGCAAGGAGTGAAACGCGGGGAGATCCACATCCAAATCACTAGAAAAATCGCCGAACTCGAGAAGAAGTCGAGCATGGATTCCGAGTCATCCCCACCAAAGTTCGCCACGAAATCTTGAACCAGGTGAGAACACAGCTGCTCTAGCATCAAATTTGCTTTTTTATGACAAAAACCTGTGTACATAAGTAGGGGTGAGCAAAAAACCGATTACGGTTTATGATAAGGATGTACGTACATCCGTCCCAATTACGGTTTATTAATCTCCAATTATAATTTATTAATCTCTAGTTAGAGTTTATTAATCAGAATTAGGATCTATTTAGGGCGGATGCATCAAAGTGTGTCTTTTTCTTGATTGGATACTTAAAACTGAAAATGTTTCTTTGTTTCTTGTAGATCAAGCAGTCGATGATCAAGCTTCGATCTCAGGTCGATGACGATGATTCCGAAGCAGTTTCGAAGTCGCTGAGTGAGCTTGAAAGCCTCCATGAGAGCCAAGAAGAATACATGATTCGGCTTGAAACGGAGCAGATAATGCTGATTGATAAAATAAATGAGCTTGGACAAGAAATCTTCAACTCATCGCCTTCACTGCTTAGGGCTTCTACCATTCCTTGAACAAATTTGTCATGGGATTTTCCTCGTACAAATTTCAATAAAATTAGTGCATTTGTATCATATGTAACAGTTTGAATCCTTTGTTCCATATTGCGTCTAATATTATGTTTTATTGATGAATCACAAATTTCACAATATAATACAAATAAGAACGTGCGCTTATTATAAAATGTTGTTGGAAAAATATCACTAAATTTTAATTTAGTTTCGTTTTATCAAATTATCATGAATCATGAAACTATCAATTAAAGTCATGACCGGTAATTTACCAAAATCACCAGTTTCATTTTTTGACTTCGAATGGTTTCATATAAGAAATTACCTAGCCCGAATGTGGATGTTGGGTGTGGAGAGGATCATTTTTTTTAAAATAAAATTTAATTATAAATCCACCGTATCAACAGACGAACCACGTCAATATTTCAGACCCAAAAAATGAATCATGAGATATATTTGATAAATTACAAAAATTCACAATTTTAATTGATATTTTTAAAAGTTCAAAATATTACTTTCTATAAAAATAATAATAGTTTGGGACATAAGATATACTTTCCCTAATGAATTGTACAATGCAACTCTCATTTACACAAACTCTAGAATTTTTTCCCAGAGTTTGGAATAAACACAATAATCTACTTTTGTTAATTTGGTTTTTCACTATAGAGTAGATAAACATAAATTATATGTATGTATGTGTAAGAGAGAGAATCTCCCACATATACTCGTCAAAATTGATAATTAATAAATTTTTGTTTTATAATCGGTATACATGCAATTTAAGAAATGCATGCCTTGATGCATGTGAAATGCGTCGGTGATTTTGGAGCGTTCCATTTCTGCAATACACTCGAAAATAAAGTAGAATTTAAATGATGCATGCAAAAAAAAAAAAAAAACTCATTTTAATGTTGACTAAATCAATATTAAGCACGCCATATTCTCATACTAGTAGTTGGGATAGTAAAATATGGATTTGAGTGTTTCTCAGCAATACTTTCAAACTGCCATTATTAGCTCACATTTGCATAGAGTACATTTGGACTATATCAATATCAAATGTCTTAATTATCACAATACATTTTATTTTGAAAATTAAATCGATACATGGGGCGCATATATTATAATTATATGCACGGCATATAGACTTATAGTTGTCTCCATCAATATATATAGATATAAATATAACATATAGTAGATCCTAAAGTCCTAACTGATAAAGTTGATCATTTGAGTCATGTTGTGTTAGAATAATCTAATGCACAATTTATCTCTCATGTCGTTTTGATTGACTATGAGTTTGTTTAGTCATTAAAATTAGGACTTGTAATTAGGTGTAATTAAGCTATTAGCTCACATTCTTTTTAACAGTGGCAGCAATGGACAACAAAGGAGGCAGACTATAGAGGCCTTCGACTGTGAGTTCTCACCTGAATTTGAAGAAATTTATAAGAAGAGAATTTTGATAAAAGATTGAGGAATTGAAAGAGAGGGTGACTATGGCTGTGGTATATGACGAAGCTTGTCGATAATCGGTGAAGGAGGTGGCAGAACTGACGGAGCAGGATGGTGGAGAGTTTTGTTGTCATGGATGAGAGGAATATCCATATAATAAAACAAAGTAATGCATATTACTAAACATAAACATTCATGCTGCACAACGGGCATTAGTGAGATGCATCAGCGTGTCACGAAACAACAGAGTCATATAGATAACAAAACAGAGTCATACATATAATTACCAAAACAGAAACCTGCATACTAGCAAACAAAAACATACATACTACAAAACGTAATCTTCATTATATGGAAATTTATTATATTTAGCACATTACCATAAATAAAAATTAACTTAACAATTATATCAAGTTTTACCTTAACAAAATAATTTTAAAATCACAAACACATTCGAGAATACAGAAGCATCAATTAATCCATCCTCAAGTTCATGTGTACTATTCCAGAAAACATTAACTCTATTTTCTTTTTTCTTTTTTCAGTAACTTTAGTAAATAAGACCCATGACTTAATCTAATTTTAACTAGAATTAACTGAGTGCATGATTTTTTTATTTTTTGTAAGTTCTACATCTAACAATGCTAGGAGTTCATTTCAAGATCTTCAAGAAATCTATCCACTATTTTGACTCTGCTCGCTCAGTTGATTCTTACAAAATTATGATTTGAAAGCTTTATATAAATAATCTACGAGAGTAAGTGCACAAATTATTCAAGCACACAAAATAAGAATTGGCATTCGTGAAGAACTTGTGCTAATAATTAAATTCTAGTTACAATTAATTTTAAACGCAGGTCTTATTTATTAAAGTGATAAAAGAAAAAATAAAAGGACAAAAAAAGATGGGAGCCCAACTTATATACCCAACTTTCAAAATATATCTACCACTCATATCCAACCTAAAAAATTAACTACATCCCATACCCAAACCTATTAGAAAACTATATTTTGATTCAAAATTCTGCAAATTGCAGACGACGTGATGTGAGATGAGAGGGAATTGATTCTTTTTTTTTTCTTTTTCATGCAACATTTAACGCCTTGTAAGTATATATTATTCTGTGCACATTAATGAGGTTGACCGAGTTTGGTAAAGATTATAAACTCATATACAACTCATATTCTCTCTCACTTTCACTTAGGCTCCCAGTAAAAATTTCAAAATTTGAAAGAGTGAATTTCATTCTCATTCCCGAATTAATAGTCGAGCTTCACTTCCGGAGGTAATTTTTCAATATATACAATGTTGTTGATGTTTCGGTCGACTAAGCTTCTCCCGGTTAGAAAGCCTTCTTCATTTCGATTGGAGAGAAGGCTTCTCGACGGAGAGAAGCTTAGTCGACCGGAAACAAGAGATACATGTATATAACCGGAAAGCGAGCCACATCCTCTCGGTCGACAAACCGTTGTCTCCGTCGAGAAAGGCTTGTCTCCGGTCGACCGGAGACAAGCCTTCTCGACCGAGACAACGGTTTGTCGACTTAGGAGAGAACAACTTCGATTTCAAGTTTATATCTGAGTAAATTTTATGTTTTATTTAAATTTTCTAATAATTATGTATTAACCGAATTTTTTAATAATTAGGGCCAAACCATATTTTGCTTATTCGAAGGAAGGGCGAGTATTTGTTACTTACGGTATGTTTTCGGGCATATTATTTTGAATAAATATAATATGTGGAATATTTAAATAAAATAAAAGTTGCACGTATATGTGGAATGTTTCAATTTCAATTTCGGGATAAATGTTTATTGGTTTTATTATTGTTTTCATAAAATTGAAGTTTCGATTGAAGATTTGTTGTTTCCGGTCGAAATTTGTTGTTTCCGATCGAGGAAGCGATATGTGGAATGTTTCAATTTCAATTTCGGGATAAATGTTTATTGTTGTTGTTTTACATAAAATTGAAGTTTCGATCGGAGATTTGTTGTTTCGATCGAAATTTGTTGTTCCGATCGACGGAAGTTTCCGGTCGATCGAAACAACAAATTCGACCGAAACAACAATCTCGATCGAACAACAAATTAATTCAATTTCTTGAATTAATTTGTTGTTTCCGTCGACAATTGAAGTTTCGATCGAGGAAGCTTTCTCCGATCGACAGGAAACATTGATTTTCTAATTTACATATCAATTTAATTTTAATTTAATTTTTAATAATTAGTTATTAATTGAATTTTGTAATAATGCAGAACCATATTTTACAATTATTTTCGAAGGAACGAGTGACAATATGTCGGACTTACGGTATGTTTTCGTGTATATTATTTTGAAACATAGTTATGCGATTTTTAATATGTTTACCGTATGTATATCTTGTAATTGAGATATTTTTCCAGCTTATAGTATGTATATTTTGGATAAATGATGTATATTTTGGATAAATGTTGCTAAATGTGATTGAATATGAGTAGTTAATATTTCGAACGATTGAATATGAGTAGTTAATACCGATATGGCTTGAATAATGTGATTGAATAAATAGTGTTTATGGCTTGTATGTTTTCGATTGAATGAGATATTTGTTTTGGCTTGAATAATATTTCGAACGATTGAATATGGGTAGTTAATACCGATATGGCTTAAATAATGTGATTGAATAAATAGTGTTTATGGCTTGTATGTTTTCGATTGAATGATATATTTGTTTTGGCTTGAATAATATTTCGAACGATTGAATATGGGTAGTTAATACCGATATGGCTTAAATAATGTGATTGAATAAATAGTGTTTATGGCTTGTATGTTTTCGATTGAATGATATATTTGTTTTGGCTTGAATAATGTGATTGAATATGTAAAATCATTTGAAATTTCAACTTTGGATTAGCATTGAATTGTTGTATGTTGTGTAATATGTGGTATTGATATAATTGTAGGTTCCTGTTTTCTTGAGGCCTACCACGATAAATGTGGTGGCGGATGTAAAGACTTATTATAGGATGATTATTTTAAGTATATTAAGAATGTCTTGCTAGATAAGGCGCGAAGAGTTGGTAGATATGTTTAGGGGGTTGCTTTGGTCATCGATTGATTGGACTCCGGGCCTAAGTCTAGCTTATCTTTGCACCATTTAGTCTCCCGTCGATAGAGCTCACGCATCCGGAGATGTATTTTTCATCAATGGAAGATATATATGTTTTCCATTAAAGATTATGCTCTAGTCACCGCCCGCAATTTGGGTCATCATCATTTGATCCCACACTAGACTACGACTTGAGCGACGTTGAGGTCTATAGTCTTTTTTGCGGGGGCACACAGATTACATTACGTAATCTAGTAGATAGATTTTGTAGTTTTAGTGATGATGTAGATCTTCGTCACTATTTACGTGTATTGCGTTATTACCCTCTATGGGTTCGTATTTGGATACGATACGGGAAGATAATAGGCGATTGGGTTTGGGCATTGGTTGTGATCCGGAGGCATTTTGCCGATTTCCGTGGGGGCCTACTGATTACGAGATATTGAGATATTATACGACGCAGTGTCAACCTAATGCTCAATACCACTTTTACGGACCAGTCTGGGCACTATATGCTTGGTCACTCGAGATCATACCAGGCTTGGGAAGTATAGCTGGGACGTACATCAATCCCACGTATCCGAGAGTGTTGAGGTGGAAGTTCAAGTAGGCTCTCACCGCGACTTCTGATCACTTTTTGAGCAAGAGGTATTGAATTTTATTATAATTTTAAATCATGTATGAGGTATTGTATTTATTAGAATATTAAATAACATCTTTCAATTTATTGTAGGTCGGTTATCATCTCACATCCATCGAGCCGGACTCATTCGAGGTTAGCACCGTTTCTTGGGTGTCATCTCACACCCTCTCCACTCGGTGTGACTTTTGTTATACCGTCAAATCCTTTGAGGAGGGACGACGTTCCCCTTCGTCGTGGTGTGTCTCATCCACGGAGGTGATGAGCCTCGACGTGAGACGCCGAGTTCGAGGAGGCTCCACGGTTTGTTGAGATCCCGATCTTCGGGGTCTCCATCGAGCAGCCTCGAGCCTTCACCCGATACCCGCCCGAGGACATCGTCGGTTGGGTTCGTTGAGGTTCCGATCGTTGATGAGCTGCTGCGGCCATATGTGGATAGCCGTCCATCCGTTGAGAGGCGGGATACGGAAGATGCACTGGGGAGGCGGCTTCATCGAGCGGTGGTGGTCGGCACCTGGGCGTCTTAGTTCACCGATCGTCGTTGGATTCGAGAATCTATCAGGAATCGTCCGGGAGGGAGGACGAGGCGAGGCGACGATCGAGAGGTCTATCGAAGACAAATTTATTCCAAAGATAAAGTGGTTTGAAAACCTCTTAGAAGACTCGATGTGGTTGCACACAGGGATGATACGGCTACACATGCACTCATGTCCCACGTCATCCGGCGGCGGCGGCGACGAGAGGTGAAGATCAGGAGACCACATCACCGCCCAGTCCAGATGTCCCTCGAGACAGTGGACATATTGAGCCGGCTGAGGCAGCACTGCATCAGCCCAGTGATACCCCTCCCCGCTACTCTCACCAGATCCATGGTACCAGTCCTGGAACTACATCTCATCATTCCATGATGGGAATGGACCTATTTAGTGATCTGACGCCTCAGGACGTCGTGAGGCAGACTTTCGAGCCCGTCAGTGCAGTTGGAGAACAGTAACTATTAAGTCTCATATTGGCGGTTTATAATATTTCATTATATTTGTTATGTTTTCATTTTCTAAATTAAATGTTTGTAGTTCGGGATCCGGAGAGGTGAGCAGGCACGAAGACCTTCTACCGTAATGAGGTCACCATCGTGAATAGCCCGATGCCACGTCCATTATCCGATGATACATTGATAAATTATCGCATTTCTTGAACACAAATAAAGCAATGGTGGTTGTTCGGGTAATCGATCGACAAGTCCGAGTTGCATTTTCGTGAATATCGAAATGCCGAGAGGCGTTTTGATGTTCGGTGCGTTTTATACAATATGCTTCGTTTTTTAAGTACATCTACTTATATTGATATGTATCCCTAAAATAATTTTGCGGTCGTCGATCTATTCATGGTGTATTTGAGGTGAGACTCGATGCCGGATCGGCGTATTGGATGGGGTGGATTATCAAAACACAATCATCCTCGATCTTGGTTTTTCGTAAGTCTTTAATACAATCAATATATAGTATATGTGTAGTATCTCTAATTACTTAATTTTCAATGTTGAATAGATGTTTCGCAAAATCAATGGTCCGAGGTACACGCAATGCTTTCGCCCTACATTCAAGACCAGCGTGAGGCACCATTGATCATGACCCCGAGCATTGCTTCTACATGGCAGCCACCATCGCATTGGATAGCGATTGTCCTCGGCATGACGGGTTATACATCATGGTTACGTGCCACGCGGTAACCTTATTTAATCAATAAATATTAATTTATCTAAATGGTTACGTGTCCTTGTTTATTTTATCTAAATATTAATTTTATAGATCATTATCCTTGCGTCATCGAGCGGCGTTTCGCGATAATGCGCGTGGATATGCACTCGGTCATTCGTCTTTGTTTGACTCGCGTATTTGGAGGATGGACGGGATCAGTGAATGCGAGGATGATGGACTTCGTGTGCTGACTAGATTATTGCGGCGTTTCTTCTCTTCACTAGATGGTTCGAGGCTAACTCCACCGATACCACCATGGAATAATGATGCGATTATTACACGAGCCGCCTCTTGAGGTATTTGACCGGAAAGCGATTTCGATGATGGTCCATTTGCGTGCATGATTGTGGAGCGTCTTATTTCGGTTCACCGAGCATCGAATGGGTACGTCTAATGTTGTAGCATATAGACATAAAGTAGGTGGAAATATATATGAGATGTGTGATCCATATAAGAAGCCGAGAGGAAGAGGAAGAGGAAGAGGTAGAAATTAGCATGTACTGGTATATTGGTATGTATTTGTATATTGGTATGTATTGGTATATTGGATGCAAATGGATGTTCATATTATTTATCGAATATTTGATTATACGATAGTTATTAATCCTCGTGACAACAACTTAGTATTTAACTCGAAGCTAAGATCGTTGAATGAATTTGTGTCTTGTTTTGAAGAATCATAGCTCAATGAAATAAGTATTACATAACTGTAAAAATGAAGCAGCGTTATTCGAACAAACAAACAAACTCGTGAAGATCAAAGTTTTCACCGCTATTCAAACAAACAAACAAACTTCATCGCTCAAGCTTCTTTTTTTTTTTTTGATAAAAGATTAATGTTTTAGTTAGTGAGATATATATGTGTTCTGACGGATTGTTGATGTTTAGCGACGGATTTTTCCGTCGCGTCGCATATATTTTTTCTAGTGTCAATTCAATTCAATTCAATTTGATTAAGTTAAAATAATAATAATGTTAATAATATCTTTACATGAATGTTTTCTTTCATTACAATGTCACTCGTCTCCGGATAAGTAAGGACACTTCCGCCGTATGAGATTCATTACACACAAGCTACATGTCCGTAGTGCACGACTTCTACTACTCGATCCCACACATTTGGATGACGATATCGACCCACTTCGGGCGCCCACTGACGGACTCTATTAGGAGGCATAAGCGTAATTCCGGCAACATCGGAGGAGCAGTCAAGTAGATCGTGGTGAACAGATTGATCCGATCTGGTATGCTTGGCTAGCTTTGCGAATGGTAGTACTCCCCACATAGTTAGATATATGGTGACCTTTATGACTAAAAATTTATATAATCAATTATATGTAAGTGAAATCAATTTGATCAAAAATTAACATAATTAAACTTAAATTGTACCATATAAAATAATGACATGAGAACACGGTATCATATCCATGTCCCCTCCAAACACGCATACGATTGCGTATTGAGATTGACTCGAATGTTTTGCTTCGTGCTTGACTTTGAAAGTGGAGTCGATGAGGGCACTACATCGCATCGCGTGATAGTTCCATTGATACCATCATCTTACGCGTTGCTTGAGGGTCAATTCACCGCGCACCTCTTTCCGCTTCATGTTTCTCATGAACCATTTTTACGTAATGTGACGGATTGCCTCAATCATTGAGCAAATTGGCAATCGTCAGCCCACAATATTCGAGAATTGAATGATTCGGCAATGTTCGATGTCATAAAGCATGTAGCGCCTAACGGGCACCGTGATCTAGCCCTTACGCACTCCAACCTCCACCAACTTGGTATATGCGCCACTACCATCGGCCTTCACGAGAGACTTTAACATAGCCATCGCTTTTCAAAGTGTGCATCTTGGCACGCATAAGCGGCTTTCGAAATAACTGCGGATGGTTGCCCAAGCGGGGTGATTTTTTCAGCAGATGGTAGTAGCATAATCCGTGTGTTGCATCGGGGTGACACACTGACCGCGTTCATTATCTCGACATGGGCATACGAAACAATCAACATCTCGGATTTGATCCATGGCGACTTGTAGTCGAGATGAAACCAAGTCCATGAGACATCATTCTCGATCGGACCAATTCCATAAGCTAATGGAAAACTTGCTCGTTGTCGTCCTTTGTCACGGCGGCGAATAATACGCCTTTATTGCGGCCCTTCAAGTGCGTCCGTCGACTACAATCACGGGTCGGAGGCACAATGTACGCCTAACTGCATGAACCGAGGCGACAAAGAGGTGACGGAACCGACCATCGATCCAATATCCAAGTCGGTCATCGAACCGGGATTGCTCATCCGTAACATATCACGAGATAACTCGGTAGTAGCTGAAATGATTCTTCATGTCCACCGTATATCATCTCGATCGCCTATTACGGGCTCGCATTGCTACTTGTATGTAACGTGTACACCGTACTCTCGCCGCAAATCGCCCATAATGGACCTCGGCTTTAGCACTTCACCGTCTTGGCGTATTTTTCGTGATATGTATGCTGCAATTACGGGCATTAACCTTCCTTACTCCGATATTCACTGGGTTACGTGCAAGTATGTATAGCATCAAACTTGCGGACAAACCAAAATCCACCTTGCTGCGATGCACGTAGTAGAAAAGGACACCGATTATGATATCGACATTTGAATGTAATCCTCGAATTATCGGATCGAGGAATAACAAATTCTACTCGACGTTCCAAATGCCATAGCCCCCGGATATCTTGATTCACCCTTGTTGTCGAAGATGGAACCTTCGCTCGGCTCATGAGTGCTGGAACCGAGTCGGAGGACGAGCAAAGATTAATGAAGCATCATGAGGAATAACGAGGACTAGCAGGTTGCTCATCTCCTCAACTTCTTACGGCTCTGGGCCTCCCTCGTGCTCTTGCGTGTTACTCGCATAATCGTAGATAGAAGCTTCCGAATCCACCTCTCGGCGGATCCATCGTCAAACTCACAAATGAGCCATAGCTCACCAAAGCGAACTCGCGATCTTCTTCCTCTTCATCCGACTCGTTTTCATCTTCTTCTTCAACGTAGTCGTCGTCATATTTGTCCTCAACAAGTGTATCAGCCCGGTTGTGGTTGCGACATATGTTGGAAAGCAGAATTCTGGATGGATCCATGTGTTGCGGCATATATTGAGATGTATCGACATTAAACCAATCGGATGATGTAAATTGTTGTGTCAACGACGCATCGAGCGATATGTTTTGGGAAGTGTAGTCATATGTTGGCGAGGATGGTATCTCAAGCGAAGGTCTATATAGTTCTTGCTCCGATTGGGATGTGTCGGCATCGTGAGTCACATAGACCTCTGCTTGGGCATCATGAGCCAATCGAAAAGTTGATCATCATTACTCAAAAGTAATTTGATAATTCTACCACTCAGAGATCTCGATAGATAATGCGGTTGGTAGGTTGTACTCAACAATTTCCCAACATAATTTGATTAATCATCTCTATGAACTCCCGGATAATTACATTGTCCATTCGAATAAAGGCGTTTGGTGATACCCGCCAATGTAACATAAAGAAGGATCCCGCGCCTCCATATCGAACAATAATGCTCTTCCATCCCGACATCTATAACAAATACAAGATTACATTAACGAAATATCTGATCTTAATATGATTTTCTAATGTACAAAACAAATATACATTCTTAATGTTTAGACTAAAATTATCGCTACAATAAGAAAAAATAGCAATCTAATCAAAGTCTAATTAAATAATTAAATTCTCTACTATAAATAATTAAAGTCTCTTACAATAAATTAATTAAAGGGATTTATCTAAGCGAATTATCCAATAATTACAAATTGCGAGAAGCAATTGAATTATCTAAACAAAATTAACAATAATACAAAACAAAATAAACATAATAAATCTAAAAAATTTAACAATAATAAATCTAAACAAAACTAACAATAATAAATCTAAACAACATAAATATCATAAACAATAATAATTAACGCATGAATTAATTAGTCATTTACATTATAATTAATTACTATATTCATCCTAATTGAAAAGACTTAATTTCTTAAAACTAAGATAAGCGCACTAAAATTATCCTAATTGAAAAAACTTAATTTCTTAAAACTAAGATAACTTAAGAAAAAATAGCAATCTAATCAAAGTCTAATTAAATAATTAAAGTCTCAACTATAAATAATTAAAGTCTCTTACAATAAATTAATTAAAAGGGACTAATCTAAACGAATTATGTCATGTGAATCTAAACTAATTATTCAATAATTATATCCAATTATCTAAGCGAATTATACAATAATTATAAATAGCGAAACAATCGAATTATCTAAACAAATTAACAAAATAAATCTAAACAAAATTAATAATAATAAATGTAAATATAATTAAGGATCAATTAATTAGTCATTTACATCATAATTAATTACTATATTGAAAAGTAATTTATTTTAATTATAATTGCATATAAATTTTACATCAACATAAAGCGTAATGTTATTTTATTTAGGTCTCTGTCAATAAGATCTTCTCGCTAAACATGTATTTTCATAAGTTCACGTTCTTGCTTAAAGCTAATAACATCAATTTTAAAAACTAAGGAAAGCAATAATACTAAACAAAATTAACAATAATATGTATTTAAAACTAAGATCTTCTCGCTAAACATGTATTTAATATTTTATTTATTTATTGAAATGTAAACTATAATTCTTAACTAATACTCGATCGTCCATGTTGAATCTTAAAAAACTAAATCTAAACAAAATTAACAATAATAAATCTAAATCCAAATTAACCATAATACTAAACAAAATTAACAATAATAAATCTAAATCAAAATTTAATCAACCTAAACACATAAAATTTCTAAATCAAAATTTAATCAACCTAAACAAATCAAAATTGAATAACTTACTTGTTGAGAGATAATTTGGATCTGGATTGAAGAAAGGAATTTGAAAATGTTGAATATAAAACCGAAATGAGTAATTTGAATGCTAAAAGGATCGAGAGCAAATTTTGAATGCTAAAACCGAAAGGCTTGGATTTGTGATATATGATCGATCGGTTGTAGTATTTATGGAGAGAGAATTGTAAAAATTCAAAATTGAATTATTGGTGGTCGATAGTATTTATTGTAGCTTTTGCTTTTTGATCGTATTCTCTTATTTTTAGGTCTTTTTCCGAATTCAAAATTGAATTATTGGTGGTCGATAGTATTTATTGTAAGCTTTTGCTTTTGCAGTAGTATTTCTCTTATTTTTCAGTCTTTTTTCCAGAGATTCCTCTGTTTTTAATTTGCTTTCCTTAATTTAAAGTGGAATATATCATAAGTTCATTTAAAATTAATTTCTAAAACAAAAAGCTCTCTCCGGTCGCCGGTTTGATGTCTCCAGTCGACATTTTCTTGTTTCCGATCGTAGGAGACATCAATTAATAATTAGTATTAAATTCATTTGATAATTCGAAGATTCCGATCGAAAATAGGCTCAATTCATTTGATAATTCGAAGATTCCGGTCGATCATGATTAAATAAGTTGTTTTTTATACTATAATTCTTCTATAATCCTTGTTTCCGGTCGAATTTTTCGAAGATTCCGGTCGACCGGAAACATGATTAATTAAGTTGTTTTTTTATAATTTATAATTCCGGTCGACCGGAATCTTCGTTAATTAAGTTGTTTTTTTATAATTTATAATTCTCGATTCGATTCGATTTTTATTCCGTTTTGTTAATTTATATATTTATATAACTACGATTCCGGTCGATATATTTAGCATATGTGAAATTATTTTGTTTATTTATATAGTTTTAATTAAATCATTGAATCATATTTTTTTTAAAATAAAATATAATTGAATGCCGCAATTAATTAACACATTCACATAGCGATTCGGTCGATAATCCTTGTTTCCGGTCGTAGGAGACCTCAATTAATAATTAGTATTCAATTCATTAGATTTATCCTTGTTTCCGATTCGAAAAAAGTGATTCGGTCGACCAATTTGATGTTTCGGTTAAATAGGAAACATCATTAATTAAAATGGGAAATTTCATCATTTTGCTTGAAAATTCGTCGACAATTCCTTGATTCAAGTCGGCCGGAATCAAGGAATTGTCGAGCGAATTTTCGATTTTCATGTTTAAAAAACATAAATGAATTAAAATTAATTAACACCTAAAATCGAAAATTCGATCGACAATTCCTTTTAAAAAAAACATGATTCGATGATTTAATTATATTTTTCATGATTTTCTCTATAACTATAAAGTAATTTAAAGAATAAGCGATTATAATTTGAAATCATTTATCGATTCACGTGTTGTCAACAAACATAAATATTCTTGATTCACATGTTAACGGACAAAAACATTCTTGTTTGGTCGGTGGCAAATCATTTCACCGATTTAAACTGCACTAGATATATATTAAAAAATATAAATGGGTATGTGGTATATTCATTTTGGAAAATGGGTATGAGCTGTACACACTTTTACAAATGTGTGTAGTTTGATATATTTCCCAAAAAAGATTAGTGTATCTACCAGGATTAATGGTGGACGTGAACATGGGGATGGACTCTTGATGCTCTCGTCTTCTCGAATGTGTTTGTGAATTAAAGATATTTTGTTCGGGTAAAACTTGTTATAATTGTTAAGTTAATACTCCCCCGTCCCACCCAAGACGGCCCATTTCTTTTGGGCATGGTTATCTAGGAAAAGTGTATGAAATGATTAAAGTGATAAAAAGTAGATAGGTTTAACAACTTTTGAAGAAGTAATTATTTCATAAAAAGAATACAGACCATTTTGAGTGGGACATCTCAAAAAAGAATACAAGTCATCTTAGATGAGACGTAGAGTGTACTTATTAATAATGAGATTAAATATACTGAATTTCTATATAGTGGGGACAGGAGATTTTAATTGGGCCAATATGATCAACGATTGATACATTAGCATATACACTATGGGTATGAGAGTAATTTTGCATACATGTATATATTAAGGGGGTGTTTGGCTAAGCTTATTTTAGAGAACATATAAGTTCAAAACTTATAAAATGTTTGAGAGACATAAGATGTAATGTCTCAGTCTTTATAAGTTATTAAAGTGTTTGGATAATTGATCTTATGTTTATAGAAAGATTCGTGAGTTAGAGATAAAATTGACAAGATGTGAAGTTGATAGTGTATGTGTAGGAAATAACGAACTATAATAAGGTTGTTTTGGTAAATTCATGATTGCTTATAAGTTTATGAAAAAAATAAGTTAGGGTTGATTAACTTATTTTTAGGGAAGCTTATAAGCTATTGGAGCTTATTTTCACAGCTTATAAACTGTTTATGAGTTTATTTTACCAAACAATTTACAAGAACTTATAAGATCATAAACAGATTATAAACTGTTTAAAAGAGCCTATAACCCAAACACCCTCTAAATGTCCCCAGAAAACGTACAGTGAGTGGATTCCATTAACCGAGGAGCTCTCAGTGTCAAGATTGACGAGTTGGTATTTATTGCTCAAATCAAATCAATAATTAGATGCTGAAATACAAATCTTTCCAAACATAATAGTCCACACAAATTCAAGTTAATGCACGAAACTGACCTGAAGTTAATGCACGAAACTGACCTGCAGTGGTCCAACCAAACCCTAAACTCTATGAAAATGACAAAACGAAGTTGATTGGAGTTTTCCCTTAGCTAGCCTTGAATTGACAAAAACTATAATCACTATAATATGTTCGGTGGTGTTAAGTTATAATTGGACTCAAACTTTATGGCAGGTGTAAAATTTATAACATATTATTTACAATTGAAATAAGTACCCTATCCATCGTGAATACGAGCTAACATATTCACTGTTGATGTGATCATCCCATATAAGCGATAATATATCCTTATTTTACATAAATTGTATATATCTTTTACTTTTGTACCTTAAATTACCCCCACTTCTATACCTTATATATATATATAGAAGAGATCAAGTGAGAACCATAATTTTGGGTGAGAACTAAGAATTAATAATATATCTTGATCTATTTAATTTAGCAGTTAGAATTAATAAATGAATCCTGACTTTTAGTAAATTTCAAATCACTCATGCAAGAATCTTGCTTATATCCAATGGATGTCTTATTCATACAACTACATAATTAAATTATGTAAGTATAATGTATTTATGTGTATATAAATGACTAACTTATTTAATGATAAGTTATCGTAAATTTCAAATCACTCATGCGAAAATCTCGTATGAATCACAGATATTTTATGCATACATCCACTTAACTTATGCGAGTATAATGTATTCATATGCATGCAGAGATGACTACCTTTTGCAAGGATCGTGTTTTGCAAATTAATCCAATTTTTTTCCAAGATTAATCATGTCCGTCCAATCTAATTTAATTAGTGTTCAGATTTGATTCTTGTTTTTATCTAAAGAGGTGTTATATTTATATAAAAGAAGACCCATGTAAGAATGCAAAGTGTGGGTCAAATAAGAACTATTTTAACGTGAGAACAGAGAACCACAAGAATACGTTATGAACAAAATGAACTCGATAAGAAAGTTGATGCATATGTTGGAAAAATTATTGAATCCAAAAATTCAAAATTTTCACCAGGGTTCGAATTTCATGAGGGGCGAAAATTCTTTTTTTTTGGATATATATACTTTCTCAGCGGATGCACCAACTTTCACACCGAGTTTATTATTTTTCGGTTCTCATGTTATCACGATAAAAATGATTTTTACGTTAATCCCATATATATATATATATATATATATATATATATATATATATATATATATATATATATTAGGTGAGAATCATTTTATCATAAAACGTGAGAATAAAAAAATGATGAATTATTTATGAAAGTTGATGAATCCTCTAGGAATGTTATTGAATTAAAAAAAAAAAAGAATTTTTGCTCCTCATGGGATTCGAACCTAGGTAAAAATTCTAAATTTTTGGATTCAGTAACTTTCCAAGTAAATGCAATTCATTTTGTTCATAATGAATTTTTATGATTCTTAGTTCTCACATTAAAATTACTTTTTATTTGAATCTCACCCGCTCTATATATAATAACAAAATCTAATAAAAGAGGATGGATGGGGAATTGAGTAGCCCATGACATGAGCACTAGAAGCAAAGAAGAGAACGACATATGGTGAGGGTCATATTCGTAGGGCGAATTATGAGCTGGGGATGAATACAATTCACCACTCAATTGCAACAAGAAAAAAAAATTATTCCCCATTTTAAACGGTAGTCTTGTATGTATCCATTACCTGCCTCAGTAATGATGCCTTTATATTAACATTTATCAACAAAAATAATTATCTCCCCATCTCATAAAATTTGTCATCTTAATAAGAAGCTCAATGTGTTGATAATGGATTATAATTTTTCGAAAGTCCTCACATTTCGAGGTTACACAAAAGTACACTAAGTGTGAGTGAGTATAATAGTAGTATGCATATAACTGCCTTTGTCCAATATATATATATAGGGGATGTTCCTGTGAGAATGAAAATAAGTGTAGGAAATAGGAATAGATATGTAAGTCTAGCATATCTTTTATATTTGTATAGACAATCGTAATTACTATATTGCATATTAGTTTAGCACATCTTTCATTGCAACATAGCAAGAAGGGTTCTAGTCTTTGACAATAATCCAGTAAGCACACACAACAAAAAGTGTAGCACAACCGAAATTAAATCTCAACCATTGATCCAATGAATCAAAGGCAGATTCATTCTTATTTCCTACCAAATTATTCATTACTCATGGTCCATCTCATATATATATATATTATAATCTCATATTCTTTCCTTCCTTATGTAGTGTCCTATTTTGAATTTTTTTTAATCCCCAAATAAATATCTTATTTCAAAATTGTATGCAAAAGTAGTATCAAACTACCAAATTTATCTTTGTTTTAGTTTTCAATGGCACTATAATTTTGCATAGTTTTCATATTCTCACAATAATTAGGGGCAGTTGAAGTAAATTTGTCCACTTTTTTAGTATGTATTTTCTAATGTCACGGAGACACTTATTGGAAATAAAAGAGTATTCTCATTCAATGTGATATATATATATATATATATATATATATATATATATATATGGGATAGTTAACGTGAGAACCATTTTTATCGTGAGCGTGAGAACAAAAAATGATTAATTCACGGTGAAAGTTGATGAATCTGTTGGGAAAGTTAATGAATCCAAAAAATAGAATTTTCGCCTCTCATGAGATTCGAACCCGGGTGAAAAATTCTGAATTTTTGAATTCACCAACTTTCTCAACGGATTCATCAACTTTCTTAACGAATTCATTTGGTTCTTAGTTTTTAGGATAAGAAAGGTTCTTATTTGAACCAAACTCTATATATATATATATAGAGTGAGGTTCAAATAAGAACCAATTTTAACGTGAGAACTAAGAACTACGAAAACAAAATGAATATGCTATGAAAGTTAATGAATACTACGTGAAAGTTAATGAATCCAAAATTGAAATTTTCACCGGGGTTCGAATCCCATGAGGCGAAAATTCTATTTTTTTATTCATTAACTTTCATGACAGTATTCATTTACTTTCATAGCATATTCGATTCTCACGTTCTCACAATAAAATGGTTCTCACGTTAACCCTTCCCTATATATATATCTATATATATATATATATATATATATTCTTCTATCTCATTAATACTTCTATGTAAATTTTCAAACTAATACTTCGTGCATCCACCAAAAACTTGCATTATTTTTTATGGTACGAGTTTTAATAAATTGTAATGAGTCTAAAGTGAGTAGAGATAATAAATCAATATATTAATGGATAATGAAAGTAAAAGGTTAGTTATATGTGATTTTTTTGTAAATAAATGGATAGATTTAGGGTAGTTGATGTTTTCAAAAGGAGAAAATACAAGTTTTTGGTGAACAGACATAAAACTACTTAAATATAAAGTTTTAGTGGACGAATATTTTTTAATGTTTAAGACCTATGGGATTAGAGTTAGGAGCCACTTTTGTGGGGTGTATGTATACAGGAATTCATAAGCTTTTGAGTTTCTTCTTAATAAATAGTAATAAAATTTAAAAATAAAAAGCTTGTAACAAAAGTAACTAATTATTAATTTTAGGCTTGTATTGTAACAAAAGAGACACATCACACAAGAATAAGCTTGTGTTGTGGGATTCAATATGATCTCAATAATTAATATCTTTTAGGGTTATTGATTTATAAATACATTCATTTTGGGTTTATTTTAATTTTTTTCATGAACTTTAAAAATTATCATAAAATACACAAACTTAATCACTTTAGTGATTTTACCACGATTTCAAAATTCAAGTCAAATTAAACCTGACTTGATATCTCAAAAATTTGTCGTGGACAAAACAACTGATGATATAAACGATGTCGTAGGAAAATGACGTAAAATATCGTCATTCCATCAAAATAAATTAGATTTCTTGATTTTTAATGTTCATCGCATCAACCCCATAAAAAAGATCTTGTCTTCTCAATTTTTTACTGCCTCGTTCTCGTTGGGATCAAAGCAATCGATGTCCTCACTATACGATGTCGTTTATATTACTGATCATTTTTTTCTACGGTAAATTTTTGAATTGCCAAGTTAGATGTAATTTGGTTTGAATTTGAAATCGTAGTAAAATCACTAAAATGATTTAGTTTATGTTATTTTATGATAATTTTTAAAGTTCGTAAGAAAAACAAAAATTGATCCAAAATTTTTGTATTTTTTTGTCAATAACCCTATCTTATATATATTAGTTTGCAAAACCGTCAGCCTTGTAGTCATTTTTCTTCTCATGCATGGTCATTTAACATCTCTCTCTCCCTAAGAAATACATCTCTCTCATGCTATTATTTTATTTTATTTTTAAGAATAAAGTCATGCTATTATCAAACTCGGCCTGTTTTAATAGTGGACCACACTGGGGGCTCGTAATCGTATTAGTCATTACTTGTCTTGATGGTTGAGGACTAGTCTTTTCTTTTATTATTATTCCTCAAGTTGTGCACGACAAATTTTGTGAAATGAATGCTGATCCTATTTGGCATTATTGAGATAGGTTATAAAAGTCTGTGGATTTTAACTTGTTGACATTGTCGTTATTGATATTTATACGCTTGAATTTAATTTAATTGATTAAGAACTAACAGATTTATTATAAATATTGATATTTACATATATTGAATTATTGTTACAACCACATTAATTAATGCACCAAAATTTGGAGTGCACAAGTCGAACTAATACAACGAATTGGACCTATTAAAACTATTCGATCTTTAATAATCATTTAGCATTTGATAGAATTATGACGGTGTGATTAGATAGTGTGAAGTATAAATTTTTGTATTGCATCGTATCTCCTGTTAAAAAAAACTATGACCTATATATGCATTTAATTTTCAAAATAGTTCTTAAATTATGTGTATTATCTTAATGATAGAATGATTAATTAATGTATGAGGCGTTTCACATTCGAGTCCATAGTAGGATGTTAAAAAAATTATTCAAAAAAGAGGATTTTTAAAGTATACATGGGATATATAGTTCTAAAGTTTGAGCCCACCATCCTCCTCCAATAGACATTTTGCCAACCTCATACTAGTCATTGTTCATATAGGGGATATTTGTGTGATTACATAAATTATATAATACTTTGCCGGTTCGAATTCTTTTTTCCACACAGTTTTTGTCTTCCACGGTTCCACTAGGGATGTCAATGGATGGGTTTTACCCGGACCAGAACCAATAAATAAGTAATGGTTTTGGTTCTGGAACTGACTCGTTAGACACTGGATCAGGACCGGACCCGGACCATCAACTATGGGCCTTAAGCGGTCCGGATCTGAGTGGGTCTTGAACCAAAATCGGACCAGAACCGTACAAGAACCAGAACTAAAACTGAAATCGTTGCTTTATAATTTAATGTGTTATGAGTGATTTTGAATCGATATCGATAAAATTAACTCATTAACAAACTTATTTAAACTTAGGCTTATCGAAGGGTTTTACTCGGACCAGAAGCAATAAATAAGTATTTGTTCTGGTTCTGGAACCAGAACCAGATCCAGACGGGATCGGACCGGACCATCAAACTATGGATCTAAACGGTCCGGGTCTAAAGCGGGTCTGGAACCAGAACCAGAACCGCTACTTAAAATTTAATGGGTTTTGAACGGTTTCGGACCAGTCCGGATAAAACCCACCCATTGACATCCATAAGTTCCACCATCTCCACTATTAATTTTATTATTTTAATAAAAAAACATTCATATATAAAAAATATCAACTCAGGTACTAATTAAATTAAAAGTTAGAAAATTATATTGCCTAAGGATTTATCAATATTCCTAATTAATAATTTTAAAATTAAACTAAACCGCAAAAGATTGAAATTGAAGGAAAAAAATGATTAAGAACTAAAAGAAAAAAATGATAATGATAATGTGATATCAAAAGCAAAATAAAGGATCCCAAATCCCAAGTGGTATTTCTTACATGTTTGAGTTGTTAAAGAAAAAAAATGTCACTCTGCATTTATGAAAGAATAAAAAGTTCCACATTATTTTCGCCAAAGAAATGAAAATTGCTTGTATGTAACTGTCGTTAGTGTCTAAAATAATCAAGACAATGTCGAAATTGCAAGTATTTGTTAATCCTTTGTCCAATTTTCAGACAGTTCTTTTTTCTTTTTCTTTTTTCTTTTTTCTTTTTTCTTTTTGGCTTATTTTTTTTAGTCTTTAATTTGAACGTATTCATTCTTCTTGTCCGTACCATTTATGCAGAATCAGGTTGTGCCACCCTTGCCTAAAGCTTTATATTAGATTAATATTCCATTAATTGGTAAAATTGAAATTCTGAAATGTATAATATACTCATCATCGAGGAATCAACAAGCAACGGACGAGCGCACTAGTGCGAAAGTCGTTCCGCGTTCTTAGAAAGAAAAGAACTTAAATCAAAATACTTAATAGCATGACGATACATTTTCTTCATTTTTGAGCCTTTTCCAGCCATCCGGTCAAAGGCCCTAACCCTATTAGGGTCTCGCACAATATCTAAGTTTGGATCTAAGCGTAAATAAAATTTTTGTTAATGAAAAACAAATGAATTTGTATCAATACATTTCTTAAAAAAAAACTCATATCTTGGTGTCAAAATAGGATATGTGGCACATCCTAAGGTGCTGCTAAATGGATGGATCTTATCAACGTCCATGAATGATAAATCATAGATCGAACCGCTAAATCGAAAAAATTGGATGCTATCATATAGCTATGTATCGGCTAAGTTCAAAAGTTGGAGATAAACGGACTCGAACCGTTGATATCCGCCGCAGAGTAAACCACCGCCCTTAAGATTAACTGCACAAGAAAAGAGTGAAAATGTTAGCATAAAGAAAAATATTCTTTTAACTCCGGATATATATAACCATGGAAAATACGAATTTCATAAATAGTAAATATAAAGAAGGTAAAAGCAAGGCAGCTAAGACCTTAGGCATTTTTCTTGATGCATGATTACTTGTGGATGGGTTGACAGCTTCTTGTAATGATTATCATCATTACCATTCTTGAATTTTGGCCCTCCCTCATTTCATGCACACATGCCTCCATTTCTCTTAAAATTGACTACTTCATCAATTTATCATCTACCTCCCATCCATTATTCAATTTATAATTAAGCTATATATATATATGTATATATAGACACCATTAAAAACTGCCAACAGTTATATTAAACTTACTCAACAAAATGTGTTCTAGTGCCAACGGGGGGATACAACTGCTCCTTTTCTCGACCAAACCAAGGCGGACTAAAGTTAGTGTTCTTCGACTATCAAGGTACGGTGTGTGTGTATATATATAGAGAGTTGTTATTGTAAAAATACTCTTCAAAATATAAACTACAAACTCATGTAATCGTTTGAATTCGTCGTGAAATGTTTGAATTCAAAAAAAAAAAAAAATTGCCTCATGAGATTCGAACCCAAGTGTCAGAATTTATCCAACAAATTGATGAATTCACCGTAGATTTTCACGAACAGAGAGCTGCAAATAGTTCCTATTTATATATAGGAATTGGATCAAATACAAACTAATCTTAACATATAAAATAGGAACCATTTGTAGCTATCCGTTCGTGAAGATCTACGGTGAATTCATCAATTTATTAGATGAATTCAAACATCTGGGTTTGAATCATATGAGGAACAAATTGTATTTTTTTGAATTCAGACACGTTCACAACGAATTTAAACGATTACATAAGTTCATAATTTATAGTTTAAGGAGGGTTTTACAATAAGTTATGAAAACAAGTTATTATATTCTTTGGACATAAAATATTTTACTATATCACTACAAGTTGTGCAGTGTAACAAGACGATGGGAAGAAAAGATGAGGAAGGAGATGGAGTTGAAGAATTTGAAGCTTTACATGGAGAACATCAACATATATGAAGAGAATGAGAAATTGAGGAAGCGGGCTTGCCGTCTACACCAAGAGAACCTTGCCCTAATGTCCGAGCTGAAAAAAAGGTCTGTACGATGCGATTTTGTCAATACAAGGCCTACCAAAGAATAATATTAAATCATAGGATTGTTATTGTCTTTATTTAAGCTTTTTCAGAATATTACGGCTGTTAATTATGTATTGGAGCGTAATTCTCATCAATAAACGGTTAGTAGACGGAATTAAACAAAACAAAGACTTGTTCATATTAACTTAAATACATTTTACTTACATTGTATGTAAGAATAAATTAAAGTTGCAACTAACATGTTTATTAGGTGGAATTGCAATTATATATTTTAACCATGCAGTTTCGTGAAGCTGAGAATATAAAATGCTTATTCAATTTTTGCCATTATTTAACTGGATCGTTTCTATTGCACGATGGCTAAATTAAGAGGGTGTTTGGCTAAGCTTATAAGTTTTTCAAAATAGTTTATAAATTGTTTAGGAGCTTATAAGCTCATGCAAAATGTTTGACAAAATAAGATACTAAACAACTTATAAGCTGTGAAAATAAGCTCCAACTGTTTATTTTTGCTTATACTTATAAGTAATAGTGAATTTACCAAAATAACCTTATAATGGTTCGTTATTTTCTACATATACACTATCGACTTCATCTCGTCAATTTTCTCTCTCTATTCTTTCTCCAACTTATAAGCTCAATTATCCAAACACATTGACAACTTATAAACTCTTCAAACATTATGTCTTATAAGCTCTTAAAATATTTTATAAGCTCTTGAAGCTTATAAGCTCTTTAAAATAAACTTAGCCAAACACCCTCTAACTCTTTTCCAAGAGTTTCTTTTTATTTAATTTGTTGTGTTTTAGATTTTTAAATTGTGTTGTGTTTGATAGGGTAGAACTCGAGTGGAAAAGGAATTGAAACCAACTAACGATTTGTTTATTTCTACAGAATTTAATTATGCTTTGAGACTCGGTTGGTTTGAAAGTGATCATAGTATATATCCATTACAATCAAACACAAGAAGTAACAATTTTGCTTGTGGGACGAAACTGTTTTGATCACCTTTGGAATATTAATAAGTCATTATATAGTACTCCATCCGTCCATCATTTTCGTTCATTGATTTTGGTGGCACGAGTTTTAATAAATTGTAATGAGTGTAAAGTGAATAGAGATAATAGATTAATAGATTAATAGATAATGAGATTAAAAGGTGTGTCATATGGATAATAAATAAATATATTAATAGATAGTGGGTGTAAAAAAATGGAATATGAGTAATTTTTTTTTTGTAAATAAGTGAGTAGACTTAGGTAAAAATATGAATTTGATGTTTCTAAAAAAATGAAAGTGAACATTTTTATGGACAGGCCAAAATAAAATTTGATAGATGAAGGGAGTTATTAGTAATAATAACACTAGTGTTAACACTAGCTAGAGGAAGATTCACAGAAGAATTAAAATTAGTAGTTGCCAATGGTGAGATAGACCAGCGAGCCATATTATGTTTTTTTGTGGTTAAGATGAGAAAACACATGTCAAGATCGGGTTAAAATTATACACATAATTAAACATAAGTTTATTTTATTGTAAAATATTTGATTTAACATACATAGCTGAGCCCAAAATATTATGAACCCAATTAATTACAACGCTCAAATTTTATCTTTTGGATCCAAAAGTTAAAATTATTTTCAAATCCCAAAGTTTTAGGCCCTAAACTTTGTGCATAAAAGAGTATATCTTATTCAAAGCAGCACGCCAAGACTTGAACAAATTTTTTGGTTTCTCATTTATCCATCAAGTTACATGCAATTATAGTGGGATTAATGCGCAATTAATGTTCATTTTAAATGCATTATGTGCAAAAAATATATGTGAAATATAGTTTAGCACGTAAATAGGTCGCCGATTGTAAGAATGGGTGCTACGGGTATGTTATTCCCATGAAGGCATAAATAGGTTTAGACTCGTAAGAAGAAATCGTATTATGTGATTTGTAAGCTATTGTACTGGAATATAAATTTATGTAGTTTGTTCCGAAGATAACAACAACAAATTCTAATTAACACAAAAAAAGGCCACGACAGGTACTGATTGCTTATTACTGTGAATCTGTGATAATAATTCTAGTGTGGTTTGGAGAGGGAAATAAATTGTATTAAAATATACAATAAAATTATGTGACCACATTATGGCTAGCACACGTAGATACTTTAATAATTACCAATATAATTAACTAACAAATAATATATTAAATTAATATGTTAATCATTTTTACATAAATATCATTTTCCCACCTATTCTAAAAAATGATTAAATTTATTAATTTTAAATTTTGAAATTAATCTCTCTCCACATTAATTAGATATTTGTTTTGGTATTCTTTATCAAGTGACGAGAAATGGATAAAGTGGAGTCAAAACACAATATAGGTAAAAATATAATTTCATAAATATGATTTTAATGTAAAATCATTTTTTTAATAAATCAAATTTAAGTAAATTGATTTTTTCATTTGGGTCGGATTATGACTGGTCATAATGTGGCCAAATAGCATCAGTCTAAAATATAATCTTTATTGAGCAAATATCAATTTAAACCCTAAATAATACATGTTTTATCAAAAATATCATGAACTTTCAAAAATATCTATTAAAACCTCAAACTATCATATTTGATGCAAATTAAAACCCCAAACTATCATATTTTTGATGCAAAATATGATAGTTCGGGGTTTTAATAGATATTTTTGAAAATTCAGGATATTTTTGATAAAAACATGTATAGTTCATGATTTAAATTGATATTTACCCATCTTTATTTATCAATTTTTTACTTAGACAATAGGTCTTTAATGTCAAAATACTATTAGGAAGATAGCACAAAACAAATCGAAAGTACTCGTTACAATTATAGAGTTTGGTAATTCTTTATTTTCTAAATTTTGAAAAAACACATGTATAAAAATTATAAGCAATTGCCCAATAATTCAATTATAAAATGCATTAAAAATGATAGATATTACTTTATGACTAAAGTGAAACGTAAAAAAAATTCAGCCTTACAGCCAAAAATGTGACCGGTGACACTGTCTTAACACAAATATTCAATAGAGATTTTAGCAATCACACATGCATACGCAATCAAAAAGGCCAAATGTTTATTTCTTTTAATTTCTATTCTGTGTTGATAATCATCAATCTAGCCTTCAATTACACTCAACATGTCACGAGACGATTACAAAAAAATGGCTCCTAGTCCTTCGAAATATGTCACAAGAGTTCCTGAAACATACCTTTAGATGTGTGCAAACTCAGAATGAAGAATCATACGCACGATAACGTTCATAGTTCTTTCGGCACGCATCATCTTTTCTGCGTTTCCAACGCCTCGAGAGGTTTTGTATCAGCGGCAGCGCAATAGAGTTGTGAATCTCACTCTGCACCTCAATCCATCTTTAATAACTTGAAAAACTGCATCTCGTCGTCTCATTAGGCAGCGGACTCTTTCTTTCGAGCCCACACCATCACAAGGGAGAATCCCATCAACGACATTATTACAGTCTGCATATTCACCATAAAAATATCATCCCACTGGGAATCAATTTACATAGATGATGTAATTGGACAATGATCTGACAAATTTATGGCGAGCATCCAGATGCGAAGTTTTCATTCACAGTAGAATCATCAATGCCTTTTTACAACAAAGAATATAGTTATGGACTTACAGAAATAGCCGGAGGAATGCTGACTAAAGGGTCTTGGAAAAACTTATTGGCCAGTGCAAGGCCTAAGAGACTGCTCTGCATGCCTGTCAAAGAGTATAGGATCAGTTCGACTCCAAATCATAAACATCCTGAACGTATCAATAGTATCATAGATGTAAAAGATAAACCTGTCTCATATGATAGTGTTCTTTGCAGAGCTTTTACATCAGGCAAATCACGAAAAGCTAGACCAGTGAGCGAGTATCCAGCAATGAATGCCGACAGATGAAATGCAGTCACCAGCAGCAGCACCGAAATCCCAGAAGGGGACATCACCGAATCAACATTGATAGCAAGTGGTGCTCCAACACAAAGAGCAGTCACAAATACTGAGAGAGGGGGCAGAATTGGACGAATTGCAGTGCAAATTTTAGGAAAGAATCTGCCCGGTGCAAGTAACGAAAAGTAAGAGACTCTCTTGTACAAAACACAAAGTGAAGTGGGATTAGACATCGTGATTACCTATTCAAGAGCAACCCTGTGGCGATAGGAGTGACAACTATCTGTAGGATATTGGAAACCATTCCTTTCACATCAACGGGCAGCTTAGTCCCAATAAGTAGTAATGACAGGAAGGGGGTGACAAAGACTGCTGAAGCAGTGGATAGAGATGTCATGACAATGCTAAGAGGGGCCATTTCTGGATCTGTTAGAAATGTGGCATAGTTCGAGAGCTGGGCCCCACTAACACAAGAAGTTAGCATGATCCCGACAGCTGACACGCAAAGTAGCAGAAGTTAGGCCTTTTAATCACTTTTCGTGAGATAGCTCACAAGAAATCTTACCTAGGGGAGTTGGGAGACCAAAGATTGTTATTGAAATTGTGCCAAAAAGATATCCAAATAGGGGCTTTATGACAAATTGTCCAATGTAGCCAGCAGAAATGGCTGCTGGTCTCTTAAATGCTTCAAGAAAATCTTTCTCGCTTGAATTAACTCCGACAGCAAACATTAGAAAGCCCAATGCTGGAGCATAATACCTAAATTAAAACCCCAACAAATTAAGGCATCACTCATATCCTCTCACTGCAGGCTGTCAGGAATAATCAACAACCTTGTTGTCTACTATACACCACCACCCTAAAATTTCACTGCATAACTTTCTGTACAGGTTACATGAGTATTATACAAGGTAATCGAACTTCTGAAATCAAGCCATTACACATATAAAGTGTCTTTACAACAATAGTATCTTTTGTATAACAGTGAAACAGAGCAAGCCAATGATGCCATACAAACAACTCTATAGTTCGACTATTTTGAGGAATTGAACACACCTGTTAGTGAACCAAGTGAACGAAGGCGGGTATACAAGAGCTAATATTGTGCTAGCTAGAACCACTTGAGGCAGAAAAGAATTTGCACCTTTGAAAATGGTCAGTAAGGAAACTTTCTCCTGAATCTGAAGCCAGAAGCAAATTCGCTTCAACGCCTCAATTTGGTATTGAGAGAAAGCTAACAAAATCCATGTTCTAACAGAGAAGATAATGTGTATGAAAAAATATTCCAATTACTCCCTACTTTATCAGCATTTCCTTTTTTGGGTCAATTAAATATAAAAATTTAAAGGCCGCTTCACGGTGGATTCAAACTCGAAATCTTTGGTCTCGAGCATTAACCACTCTACCACTAGGCCAACACACACACACTTGACTCGAACCTGAGACCTTCGGCCTCGAGCATTAACGCTCTACCACTAGGCCAACACACGCACACAACATTTCTTGATTCATAGCAGTGTCATTAGCTAATATCCCCTCCTTCTCATAGTTGGCTCGTTTTCCTTTTTGGGTCGTCCCATTATTGTTGGCTTATTCTAAAAAATGAATATTTTTACACAAAAAAGTGCAGCGAATTCCGTGAGACATACTACTTTAAACACAACTTTTCTTAATCTACGTGCCCAGAAGTTTTGCAAGAATATTGGGACCAAGGGAGTAATTTAAATTTGTAAATCTCCTAAAATTTTCAAAAGTGTTTTCTCCTATATGCTCTGCAATACTTTAGAAAAACGCAGACATGAAAGATACCTTAGAAGATTCTGATTCATGCTCAAAAGGCAGTTCCGGCGATAGATTATCTGGAGCATACTTGCTGATTAACGACAATCTACTAATTCCACCTATATTTAATACAATTAAGTAGAAAAAAATAAGAAGCAATTAAAAAGAAAATTAATGAAAAAAAAAAAAGAAACGAATTATCTACAACAAAAAAAGCCTCTGTATTGGTTTCCAAATCTAAAATTTTCAGGAAAAGAATAAATGAGACATTAAAATGCTAATGCATATTAATTTATACATTATGAAGCAAAACTACCTCATAATACCAAACAAAAATCAGCAACTAACTCAACCAACACCATCATAGACATTATTCTACACAATAAAGCAATCCTACACCAAAATTACATAAAAATTTTGTAAGCAAAAAAACGAAAAGAACTCACCCGAGCCTAGAAGAGAATGGAAGTTTGACGAACCCAAACCTGAAATAGAGGATGAATTCAATCAACAAAATCAAACTTTTTTAATTTTTTCTCGGTTTGTTCTTTTGCTTTTGTTTTTTCGAAGAAAGCGGTTATAGAGAGGAGACCAACCTGAAAAACAGGAGGAATTATGGCGGGAAGAAGCGGCGGCGGCGGCGATGGGAGATTGGAGGAGAGAAGGGCGACGGTGGAAGGTGTAAGAGTGGTGGAGAAGGTTGCCATTGACACGCATATTCATGATTCTGTGTCGTGACAGTGAAGAGAGAGTCAAAATGTGGGGAACTCAACTCTGAAAGTGAGTTGTTATTTGTATAGGCTGTAGCCTGTAGATCCAAATAAAACTGCGATCCTTCAATTTAATTATTATTGTATTACATAAAATACTTATAAATATGGCCATATATTATAAACGTGAAAATCTTTTAATATTCCAACTGAATTTTTGCAGCATTCATATAACTAATACTATCATCCTTCTTCAATTTCCTTCATATTTTTTATTTTTGGTATGTCCTCAAAATTTGTTACATTTTTTGTTTATATTTTTTTACCACTCATTATTCAACACTATTAATACTTCTTATCCCTAATAATTAAGGACAGAGCTAGGAATTTAAGGATGGGGGCCGAGATTCCATCGAAAATTTCAAAAAAAGAAAAGAAATATTCGAAGATAACAAATCCTCACTCCTCAATATAAAACACCATATCTTGAAAAAAGACTTAAAGTAAAACACACAAAATGAAAATCAACTTTAATTATATTTTGATATACCAAAATTGATCTACTTGTTTTCATGAGATCAAACTCATTTATAATTGAGTTCATGTCAAAGCTTTGAGAAATTTCTTTCTCAAACCAATCTCCGAACCAATCCGAAAATCCGAATTTTGGAGAGAAAAATCGATCAAGACAAATATCCAAAATTAATTTTTATAAAAATCGAACCGAACCGAACCGAAAAATCCAAAATATAAAAACCAAAATCGAAACCAATTTTTGTTAATTCTTATATATATTTATATTAAATTTAAAAATATTTAAATAAAATATTATTTTTATATATAAATTATATATAATTCGGATTTTAGGATTTAAAAAATTCGATCCGATCCGAAATTCCAAAAAATCCGAACCGAATTTTAAATTTCGATTTGATTCGGATCGGATATTCGATTTTGAATTTTTGCTCACCCTAATCACATCAAAAGCTTTATCACACAAGACTAGAAGAGTCACTTTTATCATTTATGATCTCATCCAATACCACAAGAATAGAATCAAACATCATAAGTATGTTATGCATGTATTTCAAATGAAAGCTCCATCGTGTATCACCGGACATGTTAAACTTTAGATTTGGTGTTCGTTTCGATTTCAAATTGATTAGTTGAAATAAGTTCTTCAATTCGATAACATGTGCAATCTACAATTAATTTCACTAATATTTAATAATTTCCTCTATCATAATATCATTTGTAAAATAATCGAACAATGTTTTATATTTTTCTAATTTTGATTACTTTTATAAAATTGTGATTTTATAGTTGAATGTCGAGCATTGGGTGTCAAACGTCGTACGCCCCTGTCAGAGTAGGGCATCGAGTGCTTGTGTAACAACCCTCTACTACTAATGACGGATTAGTAGGGACTATCACTTGAAACAGTAGTTAAGAGACATGAAAGACAACTTACTACAGACATGTGAGACATTTATCAAATAAACTAAGAAACTTCAACCATTATATACAAGACACACATAATATACATGTGAGACTAGACCAACAGATCCTTAACAAAAGAGTTCAACTGATCTGAAGGTATTTAACTGTCAACTTCAAAACATAACTTAATATTCTATTGCAGCGGAAAAACATGTGAATACACATATGACGATGTGTAGTCAAGGTTCTAACATATCAGCGACAAAAAGGGTACCAACTTCTTAACACACCTCCATCCATCATCTGCTCAACCTGCACATTTAAAAAAACAAACATGCAGGGCTGAGTACACGAATGCACTCAGTGAACTCATGCCAAAACATTTTATCAACTTTAAATTACACTGCCCCATCATAGTAAGACACAAGTGTTTTATTTGAAAAAGGTCTTGTACTTACGAAACATTTTCATCATTTCATAAACATTTGTCTGGCCAGACATATTTTCCTTGTATGTATGATCCATATCTTTTCCTTTCCTCATAACATTTCCATTAACGCCGTAGAAGTAGACCTCCTTCTACGTCGCTGTGACCGGCCGAGAATTGTCCTTTCAGCACACAGTCACCCTTATGTGTACACGTTAATCATAGCCAGGAAACTTACCCTCCGGCATAGGATCCGAATTCGATTTTCATTCATAAGTTGGTAGCGAACCAACAACATTCATAACATTCATGGATAGGATACATACATAAAAACATAAATATTTGGGCTGGTAATTAATTAAAACATTTCATCATCATTTCTTGCAATAAAGCCTCGTAAATAAACCATTTGATTAGCATTTTATCTTTGAAAAGTATAGTAAAGCCCACATGGTGCGTAGACTTTCTTAATTCGATTTCTTTCACGCCAACGATCACGTCCGCCCCACCTTTACGTAAAACTAATTTAGTACGTCGGTCATGTTTTTCAAGAACGCCAAAGTCTAATAAACTTTGATAACTTTCTATAATAATACTTGACATCTTTAACTAAATTAGTACTGCTTCATCGCATATCTTAACTAATAACTCTCGTGCTTGATAGAGACGAAATATGATCTACGGTCTCATATTAATCGTTTAGGTTAAACGTCGAACTTATACTAACGTCTTTCGATAAAATGATTTCAATTATAAAATCGTTTCTCACAAAAGAGATATTCTTATAATTTTAATACGTTTTACACGTATTAGTGTATTTATTCAACGTATACCATAACATTGATCACTAGACTTAAATCAACGTTTTTGACTTTTCTTAACATATACTTCTAATTACTCACATATATATATTAACAAATATTCATATAAATCGATTTTCAATCGATTTCTAATCATATAATCCTAAGTCTCAATTTTTCACGCTAATCAATAATCATGATCAATATTTTACTTAAGTATGACCTGATTTGTACATTACATAATATTTTTCACATCTTACGTCATTTATCACAATGTTTCGTCGTAAACATAGTATTCTATGTTTCTAAAATCCCATAAATTCATAGTATGTCTAAATTATATTCTAAGCACATAATATGTGATAATACATGATAAAATAAATTTAATACTCTAAATCCTATAACATAGCTTTCGGGCCCTTATACATATAATTATCAAAACTCTTCCAAAAATTCTTATAAAATCACATAACATACTATATTAATATAGGATCATTAATATGTAATAACATTAACTATAGAAAAATTGAACATCATTTTCCTACACCCCAAACCTTTCGAATTTTCTTGAAAAATTCCCAAACATTTTTCTAAAATTCCAATAAAATCTCACAACACCTAATCATCATCATATATCACTAATATAACATAATATTCAACAATTACAATTCATACATAAATATACCCATACTTGAACCTCTCGAAAATTTCCAAACATGAACAATACCATTTTCTAAAAATCTAATAAATTCATGTAACACTTAATTAGGGCTCTACAACAATAATATGCTATAATATCACTTAAACATTAATCATACATCAACATATTATTTCTCAAAAAAATTCGGTAATTCCATTTAATTCACATATGCTTTCCAAAAATTCTAAATAAATCTCTATGAGTTCACTTATCACCATATATCATTAATCCATCAACATATAAGTATTATAAGTTTTCGGTCATTACATAAAAATTCATAGCATAATTAACTTGTAATTAAATCATAACATATTAATCATATACATCAAAATAAACACTTTTAATAAACAATTTAACATCATAACAATGTTTCTCATATTTTTCTCATTAATTAACATAAGCATATCATAAAATCAAACGGTTGAAATTCAAAAATCTTAACATATATAGAAAGCTCGTTCGATTCCTAACCTTTTAATCGGCGTCGATTGTTGGTGTCAAAGGTTTTCTATCTAAGATTGGTGAAATAAATGAAGAACACTCCTCTTTTCTTTCTCACTTTGCTCACGGTAATATGATAGGGAATGAGAGATGATGTTATGTTTTATTATCTTATCACTTTTGTTAAAAATTAAAGGAGTAAAATAATTAATACACTTAATTCACTCCCTACACCTCTCGGTCATACACACAACATTGCAAGACATTTATTTGTGACTCATCCCTACTTTAATACATCACCTTACCTTTTAGTTAATACACATCACAATCAACTAATAAATGAAACAAATATCTACACCTTTGCCTTCCTCAAACACGTCGGCCACCTCAATGCCAAGGATGATTTTTAATTTAATCTTATACTAATATACACAGATCCTACACCTTAACCCATGCATGCAATCATTTTAAAGAGTTCCAACTTTTCTTCTTTCTTCCTTTGTCAACAATCTCGGCTCCCTCACAAAGCCAACACACCTTCACTTGATCCTCTAATTAATCCTCTTGTCTTATGCATAATAATATCCTACTATCACATTTACTAGATAGCATGACAAGAAGATAACAAATTTTATTTATTTAATCCTACTATACAACACATTTTCGGTACTTATATAGTGTAGGTGCCAAACATTTTATTTTCTTGCAATTAATAGCTATATGACAAAATATAAGTCTTAGATGATAAATTAAATCATAGGAAAAATAATTAAAATTATTCCATGTCACAACCCTAATTTTCGAAAATATCACACTTATTCAATCTTTATTCCTTAATTCTCTAGCATTATTTTAAATGATAAATAATGCTCTTATTACATAAAATAATTATAGGAATTTAAATATTATAATTCCTCAATCGTTAGACTAAGTTTTCGAATCGTCTCTAAACGTTGACGTTCGAAACGTCTCAAAACGTTAATAATCGAATCCTCTATAAAATGTTCATAATAACGTTGTAATCACTTTATTAATTCATTTCATTAATAAAGAAATTTAATTCTAAGCTTCGTCACTTAGAAAAATAACGTAATATTAACTATCGATATTCAATCGACGTTAGAATAATACTTTCGAAAGAATAATATAAACTATATTCCTTGATTACTAATCATTAGTGAATATAATATAAGATTTCATTGTATCATAGTATTCGAAATCGATATTCGATAAGTTACTAATTCAATTATCGAAACGAAACCCTAATTCACGAATTTTTATTATCGCAATTAGGCTTTAAAACTTCGGGATATTACATTCTACCCCTCTTAAAAGAAATTTCATCCCGAAATTTGCATACCTTAGAAAAGTTTGGGGTATCGTTCTTTCATGGCATCCTCAAGCTCCCACGTGGCCTCCTCTTGTCCATGATGTCTCCACAGTACTTTCACTAGAGATACAGACTTGTTTCTTAACTGTTGAACCTTACGATCTAAAATAGCCGTAGGTTCTTCTTCATAACTCGTATCTGGATTGAGAATCACTTCGTCATGATGGATCACGTGTTTTGGATCATATACGTACTTTCTTAATTGTGACACGTGAAAAACATTGTGTACATTCCCCAAACTTGGCGGAAGAGCCAATCTATAGGCAACTGGGCCTATCCTCTCTAGGATCTCGTAAGGTCCTATAAAACGTGGTCTCAATTTGCCTTTTACTCCAAACCTTATAATTCCTTTCGACGGAGAGACTTTAAGAAAGACTTTATCTCCACATTCAAAATGTAGCTCAGATCTACGCATATCAGCGTAAGACTTTTGTCTATCTTGAGCTTCTTTTATTCTTTGCCTAATTTGACGAACAATCTCAATCATCTCACTTACTGTGTCAGGCCCTAAAACTCTTCTCTCACCTACTTCATCCCAATAAAGCGGTGATCGACATTTCTTTCCATATAATGCTTCATATGGGGCCATATCAATCGTCGCTTGATAACTATTATTGTAGGCAAAATCAATGAGTGGTAAAACATATTCCCAACTTGCACCTCGATCCAACACTACTGTTCTTAGCATATCTTCAAGTGTTTGAATCGTCCTTTCCGATTGTCCATCGGTTTGTGGATGAAAAGCTATGCTAAAATTCAACTTCGTGCCCAATTCCTTTTGTAAGCTAACCCAAAATCTCGAAGTAAACTTGGAATCTCTATCGGATGTGATAGATTTTGGCACCCCATGTAGGCGTACAATTTCCCTTATGTATAACTGAGCTAGCTTATCAGATCCATGCGTAATCTGAATTGGCAGAAAATGTGCACACTTGGTAAGTCGATCCACTACTACCCATATAGCTGTGTTACTTCTCTTTGACTTTGGCAAACCCGTCACAAAATCCATTGCTATGTCATCCCATTTTCATTTGGGTATCTCCAAAGGCTGTAACTTTCCATAGGGTCGTTGATGCAATGCCTTCACTTGTTGACAAACAAGAAAGCGCTCTACAAAAGAGGCTATATCTCGTTTCATGCCTTCCCACCAAAACTTTCCTCATAAATCTTGGTACATCTTAGTGCTTCCTGGATGGGCGGTATAAGGGGTGTCATGAGCTTCACTCATAATTTCATTTCGAAGCTCGTTATTGTTTGGAATACACAATCTTTCCTCAAACAATAAGGCATTGTCTGGTGTTTCTCTATAATCTTTTAGCCCTTCAGTTCTTATTTTGACCCTTGTTCTTTCTAACTTTTCATCATTCCTTTGCTCATCTATTATCCTTTTTCTCAAGTCAGACGTCAATGTGAGTGTAGCAATACGACTCATGATCGTCTCTGGTGTAGGGAAAACCGATTTTAACCCTCTCCCGAGGATCTATCTTGGATGTTTAATTCACCATACATTGATTATATTCCTAGCATGCGTCTATATAATTAATTACAACACGAAGGGGTTTTCTCGTGTTTACCTTTGAATCTGTCGGGAATGAACGGGATGAACGGATCGAGACTCGTGCTTTGATCTTCTGGAATGTATCCCGGTTGCCCAAACTCCAACGTCGAGTGAGGACGATCTATGGAGAATGCTACAGAAAATCACCCTAATCCTCTCTAGTATTTTCGAGAATCACCTTCCCAAGCACTATGGGAATACACGAAAATTATGGTAGGATAATTGTGGATTCGCCTTGATCTTATCTCTTACCTTATATTGATAATGCATTACCATAATCCCATTAGGAAAAGATCCATGCATATCCCATAAATATAATAATATCCTTATGGATAAAGAGGATCAAATCCTATCCTTAGAGAGACATAGGGGCGCCGATTTCTTCAGTAGCTACGGGCCTGGATGGGCCAGCCCAGGGATCAAATGCAAGGAATAAAGATGGGTCTCAAATAAATTAATTATCTTATGTTCAGCCCAGAACATAAATTAATTTATAAACATTCATTCATGCCACTAGAGAATAAATGCTGACTTACCCCTTTATTACCGAAGGTGAGTCGGGCTTGCACTTAGACATTACGAATCCCCGTATTTAAGATATCGCACGTCCATTAATTATTTAGAGCATTCTGACTGCTTAAAATAATTAATATCTTTAATTCCTTAAGTAGTACCACTCAACCTTATTATTGTACTTGAGCTAACTCAACCTGCAGGGTTTAGTACAATAAACCTTTTGAGCTCCTTAAGGGGACGTCATCATCCTAAACGGATACGGTGACTCGATACAGATAACTAGCGTGACATACAAGCACTGCCACCACCCAAGATGCGGAGAATCTTGGGTTAGAACATATAACCCTCACCCATAAAAAGTCAAAGTGATGGACAACAACTCATACTCACCTAATACCTTATCGAGGTTTAGATCATCGTAAGTCACCGAGATCTTGGTTCTTCACGACGGTCAGATAGAAGAACTCATCTCATCGTGATCCTTCAATACGTCGAGACGCATCAAAGCATAGACAAGCAACCAAGTCAAGTCACTTCTTATCTATATGCGGCTATACCGACAACTCGTCCTCAAGTTGTCTCGGTGTGAAACTTTTATATCTCATTAAGCTTGACCAATCATACAGACTTCTGTGATCTTCTACACACTGTATGATCTAACTTATATATGAGACAAGGGGACACATATATATGCAATCAAGTATTCAATTCAGATAGGAGATTGTAATAGTGGTAACAGGAAACATTGTATACATGCTCAACCAGCTGCTTTCAGTATACAAATCCAACATCTAGTCGTTTAACCATTTCTATTTTCATTCTTTCAAACTCTTCAATGAGTTTTTCTTCCTTTGTAAAGAGACATCCCAACTTGGATTGACTTTTACGACTCAAGGCACCAGCTACCACATTTGCCTTTCCTGGGTGATAATTTATACCACAGTCGTAATCCTTTACTAATTCGAGCCATCTTCTTTGCCTCATGTTTAAATCTCTTTGCTCGAAGAAGTATTTCAAACTCTTATGATCTGTGAAGATCTCACACCTCACTCCATAGAGGTGATGTCTCCATATCTTTAGTGCATGTACTACGGCTGCTAGTTCCAGGTCATGAGTTGGATAATTCAATTCATATGGTCTAATTTGTCGTGATGCATAATCTATCACTTTTCCTTCCTGCATTAACACACAACCTAGTCCGTTCTTGGAAGCATCAGTATAGACTACATACTCTTTGTCTACTTCTGGAACTGCTAGTACTGACGCACTTGTTAACTTTTCTTTGAGCTTTTGGAAACTCGCCTCGCATTCCGCAGTCCAAGTAAATTTGATTCCCTTTCGGAGTAGCTGTGTTATTGGCCTTGCTATCTTAGAGAATCCTCCAATAAATCTCCGATAGTAACCAGCTAATCCCAAGAAACTCCTGATTTCGTTTTGGGTTCTTGGCGATTTCCATCCTTGTACTGCTTTTACCTTTGTCGGATCCACTTTAATTCCTTCGGACGACACAATGTATCCAAGGAACATTACTTCCTTAAACTAAAATTCACATTTGCTGAATTTGGCAAAAAGTCGTTCAGATCTTAAGGATTGCAAAACCGTTCGAATAGATGAGAATATCATCTATGAAGACTAAGACAAATTTGTCTAAGTATGGATGGAACACTCTATTCATGAGATCCATGAATATGGCTGGTGCATTTGTTAATCCGAATGACACAACTATAAATTCATAGTGGCCATATCTTGTTCGGAATGCAGTTTTAGACACATCTTCCGATCACACTTTGAGTTGATGATAACCCGACTTGAGGTCGATCTTCGAGAACACACTTGCTCCTCGTAACTGATCAAACAAGTCATCTATCCTTGGCAGTGGATATTTGTTCTTGAGTGTCAGTTTATTCAGTTCTCGATAATCTATGCACATTCTCAAGGAACCATCTTTCTTCTTGACAAATAAGGCAGGTGCTCCCCAAGGTGATACACTAGGTCTGATAAAACCTAGATCCAACAGCTCTTGGATTTGGATTTTCAATTCTTCAAGTTCCTTTGGAGCCATTCGATAAGGTGCTTTCGACACTGGGGCTGATCCTGGTTCCAGGTCGATGGTGAATTCTAACCGCTCATCGGGGTAATCACGGTAAGTTTTGGAAAACGCGTCTGAAATTCTCGAACAATTTCCACATCTTCAACTTTATCTCCGTTTATCTTCTCCATTCAGGTAAACAAGAAATGCGCGACATCCGTTCTTGTTTATCATCCTCCTTGCCTTCAGCGCGGATATAATCGGGATCTTCTTCCCCATGTTGATTCCATGAAAGCTCGTAGCTTTTTGTCCAGGAAAATGGAACAAAATTTTCCTCTCCTTGCACAGAATCGTGGAATGGTTCTCTGCTAACCAATCCATCCCTAGGATTATATCTACATCTCCCATAGGTATTATGTTCAAGTTGTTTGCTAGAACCTTAAGTGATCCTAGGTTCAACTCTAAGTTCGCGCAAACATGAGTAACAATCATAATCCCTCCTATGGGTGAAGATATTCTCATTTCCTGATCTGCTTGTTCTGATTTAAGCTCTAGCATATCAACACATGCTTTTGCGATGAAAGAATGTGAAGCACCCGTGTCGAACAAAAGTATTATAGGTATGCCGAGAAGTTTTCCCATACCGCCAGTTTCCCGGTTTTGTTAGATTCGCCGATGTAGAGCATAGGCTCTACTTGAGCCGGTTGTGGTGACGGGTGCTTGCCATTCTTTGGTTCTCTTTGTTGTTGCCGTTGCTGCCGCTTCGCCGTCGTTCTTCTTGTGGCTGTTGCCGTCATTTATTGCCGCGTTCTTCTTTGGGGTTGAGGTTGATATTGAATAGCCCTGAGTGGTTGGGCATGGCCTGGCTGATTTGGCCTCCCCGCTACTCCCGGGCATACTCCTGGGCAATCATATGCAAAGTGGCCCTTCAGACCACATTTAAAGCAACTGCCACTGCCCGCTAAGCACACTCCCTTGTGCAATTTATGATATTTCGGGCAAGGAAGAGTCTTCATTGGCTCTTGTGGACCCCTCATTGGTGTAGAAAATACTGGCTTTTCCCATTCTTGCCCTTGTGGCGCTGCATTCCCTTGCCATGGCTTCTTGTTATTCTGACTCCCAAAGTTCCCTCGATTGAAATTATCAAGTTTCCTTCCCTTTCTCTTCCCTTATCACCAAGACTTTATGTCCGAGTATGTGCGGCTTGTCCTCAAGCATTCTTCGCCTCAATGTCCGAAGCACGGCTAAGAGCTTGGTATAAGTCGGTCGCCGTGACTTGCAAGAGACATTCTTATCTCATGCCTTAAGCGGATCTCAATTTCTCGAACATTTTCATGTCAAGACTCACTGGTCCGGAGCGTATCTTGACATATCGCAAAAGATGCGATCATATTCCGTTACTGACATTCGTTCTTGTTTCAGACTGAAAAACTCATTCTCCTTTTTCTTCCTATAACTCTTAGGGATGTATTTTTCATACATCTCTGTCTTAAAATCCTCCCAAGAGAAATAATCTATTTGTTGCGGTGTCAAAGTCTTCCTTCTGGCTTCCCACCAAAAATCTGCAGGTCCTAAGAGTTGAAAAGTAACACAAGACATATGTTCTTGTGCTGTACAGTGCATAATAATATCCTACTATCACATTTACTGCATAGCATGACAAGAAGATAGCAAATTTTATTTATTTAATCCTACTATACAACACATTTTCGGTACTTATATAGTGTAGGTGCCAAACATTTTATTTTCTTGCAATTAATAACTATATGACATAATATAAGTCTTAGATGATAAATTAAATCATAGGAAAAATAATTAAAATTATTCCATGTCACAACCCTAATTTTCGAAATTAGGGTTTTCGAAAATAGCTCACTTATTCAGTCTTTATTCCTTAATTCTCTAGCATTATTTTAAATGATAAATAATGCTCTTATTACATAAAATAATTATAGGAATTTAAATATTATAATTCCTCAATCGTTAGACTAAGTTTTTGAATCGTCTCTAAACGTTGACGTTCGAAACGTCTCAAAACGTTAATAATCGAATCCTCTATAAAATATTCATAATAACGTCGTAATCCTTTATTAATTCATTGCATTAATAAAAAAATTTAATTCTAAGCTTCGTCACTTAGAAAAATAACGTAATATTAATTATTGATATTCAATCGACGTTAGAATAATACTTTCGAAAGAATAATATAAACTATATTCCTTGATTCACTAATCATTAGTGATATAATATAAGATTTCATTGTATCATAGTAGTCGAAATCGATATTCGATAAGTTACTAATTCAATTATCGAAACGAAACCCTAATTCACGAATTTTTATTATCGCAATTAGGCTTTAAAACTTCGGGATATTACGACTGACACCGGTGCCGAGTGTCGGGCTAATTGTATTCATATACCAAAATAATTTTTATAATATACACAGACTACAATATCTATATATGCCATGGAGTCGGGTGTGCTTAATTGTATTCATATACCCAAATAACTTTATAATATACAAGACTACAATACCTATATGTTTTTCATATATTACATATTTATAATATTTTAAAATTAATTAAGTTTATTTTATTTATATATGAATTTAATAATCTTAATTTTGTAGTTTTAATAAATAAATAAGTAATGATAAATACTTTTATAATTAGAAAAAACCTACAAAAATATTGATTTAAAAAAGAAATAAAAAATAAAAAATGAAAGAACCTCAAAAAATTCTAAAAGGAAATTTGTGTCAATTGTTATGGCAATAAACTTTAGATCCTCTTAAAATTAGATAGAATTATTATTTCAAACTAAATTTTTGATGCATATCTTTTAAACAGTGACAAATTTTAAAGAAATTTGTTATGATATATTTCCTACAAATCATGTATAAAATTGAAGAAAATAGTTCCTTCAAATATGTAGAGGACACATTAGTCATCAATTAATATAATTAATTATAAAATCGATTTAGAAAAATCGAATCGATTTGATTTAAAATTTAGAGATATTATGTACATACATAATACTTAAAAGATATTATCCTAAATAAATATATTAATAATAATAGAGTAAAAAATGAGTCACATGTGAATGTTTTTATAAATAAGTGAATATTTAAGAATAAAAATTTGTGGGGTTAGTATTTCCAAAAATAGAAAATATAATTTTTTAAATATAAGCTTTTTAATAGACAAAGAAAGGAAAAAAACAAAGTGGAATTATATACAACTATACACTTTTTGAAAAAGTGTGTATTCTCTATACCTAATCTTTTAATTTGCTACACTACATGATCAATTTATTATTTTAATAGTTTTGAAAAAATAGACTAATTTTCTTGTTTTCTATCGATTAATGTCTGTTTTTGGTCGACTGGAGAAAAGGCTTACTCGATCGAAAACATACATTAATTGATCGTAAACAAGAAAATTAGTCTATTTTTTTAATTTATCTACATATTTCCTTGTTTCCAGTCGACTAATGTCTGTTTTCGATCATGAAAGTTTTCTCTCCGATCGACCGAAAACAGAAAAGGAAAGGGTGATGGACTCTCGCCCGAGAGGGGAGGCCGGGTCATTTGACGGAAATGGAAGGTTGTTCACTGTTCGAGAAGGTCTATGGAGTAAAGGGAAGTGCATGAATTCTTGGAAAAAGAGGTAACGAGCCTATATAAATATAAATATAAAATGCAATAAAGCAAATTCAATGAATACTTCCAAAGAAAAAGTCCAGGTGGTTGATTCATCATTAGTCAACCAAAAACAAGGAAATTAATCTATTTTTTCAATTTCTTCACACATATCTAAGGATGAGCAAAATACCTGAAATCCGAATATCCGAACCAAACCGAAATTTAAAATTCGATTCGGATTTTTCGGATTTTCGGTTCGTATCGGATTGACATTTTTCAAAATTTTGAATTTTCGGATCGGATCGGATTGGATTTTTTTAATTCGAAAAAATCAGAAAATCCAAATTATATATAATTTATATATAATAATAATTTATTTAAATATTTTTAAATCTAATATAAATATATATAAGAATTGACAAAAATTAGTTTCGGATTTTTGAATTTTTTATAGTTTCGGATTTTTAGATTTCGGATTTCGGATATTCGATTCGGATCTGATTGTTTTTCTCTCAAAATTCGGATTTTCGGATCGGTTCGTATTAGTCAAAAATCCGAACCGAAATCCAAATGCTCACCCCTACACATATCCTTGTTTCCGATCGACTAATTTCTGTTTCCAATCGAGAAAACCTTCTCTCCGGTTGAAAACAATGAAAATGAATCCTACTATTTAACAATGAAAACAATTCGGTCAAAAAGGAAAAAGAATCTACCATTTCAATTTTAAACCTACACGCATTTTATTAAAAAAACATAATTATAAGTTTGATTTTTCACATCACAATTTAAATTTGAACAAAGATATAATATTTTAATAAAATGGATATAGTATATAGGAAATTTTGGAAAAGGTTCTAGGTGATATATGTTTTAATAAAAGTGGATAAGTAGATTTGGGCCCCAAAAACAAACATCTCATTTCCTCAATTACTCACAGCATCATTTATTTGTTAGTAATAGGACTGACTATTCGGTACGGGTCGGGTACCCTACCCGAAAAAATCGGATATCCGATCCCGATTTTGCATAAAATGTGATACCCGACCTCGATCCGATTTTGTAAATTGAATACTCAAATACCCAACCAGTTTTTTTTTTTTTTTTTTACATTTTTATATATAAATCTATATATTTATTGTAAGTATTAGTTTATTAGAATTAATAATATTAAATAATAATAATAAAAGTTCTTCTTAGATGCACTTTTGTTTTTGTTTTATTTTATTTATTTATTTTATTTTATATTTGTATATAAATCTATATATATATATATATATATTGTAATGTTACTAATAACTATGTTAGCTATATATTTGGATATTCTCATGGTATTATTATAGCATTTTTTTTCTTTGTTTTTATTTATTTTGTTTTTATTTTTGTACATAATTTTAAATATATAATGTTAGTTATATACTTCCATTTGCCAAGATATGATAGCATATCACGTATTTAAAGGTATATGCTATTTTTAATATTAAGATATCATTTATAAATTTCACATATTAAAATTAAGAATAATAAAACTATATTACAATATATTAATTTCAATATATTAATTATATATTTAAATATATAAAAATATATAAAATATAATAATTTAAAAATTGGGTATCGGGTATACCCGATACCCAATCTCACTTATACCCGATACCCAATCTCACCTAAATAGCTATACCCGATCCCGACCCCGACACCCGATTTTCAGGTAATCGGGTACCCAATACCCGAGAAATCTCGGATTGGGTATCGGGTTCCCGACTACCCGATACCCAAATAGTCACCCCTAGTTAGTAATAAGATTTCCTTAAAAATGACAGCACATGGTATTCCTCGTCGACAAACTGGGTTAAGTCAGACAATTCTAACGGTTCCATGACAGACTAATAAACACAAAAATATCCCTGAAAAAAATATTTCCCTAAAAAAAAAAACAGACAGTATTGTAATAAAAATGACAGTTTTATCTCTAGGCAATATCAATAGAATAGGGTCTTAGGTTATTTCTAATGTACTTGTACTATTTTTTTTGTGAAAATCATACACCGTAAATAAAATTAAGTATTTCAAACCATGTAGAATAAGAGTAACATGTTTTAAGATAATTTTATTACAATAATGATTATTCGATGCTAAAATATAGTCGTAGACATCGGTACAAAAGTATTGGCACTATAAACCCACAAGATAAAGGAACAGCTTTTCTTTGACAGCTTTGTTTCTGGGAAAGATAATAAAAACTATAGATGTAACATATAAATTAGCAAATTTCACAAAATTCAACCATGCTAATATGATCATGTTCTAAGCCACTTCTTTGCAACTTCCCCAACCTACCTAAATCTAATCCACCAAAAACTACCAAACCTATATGAATTCAACCTACGAAATCGAATGTGTGCGACGGCATTTGCACTAACACTAAGCAAAGCAGCGTTACCAAGTATGATTTGATTCGACAAAAAAGAAGACAACCCAAAGATTTCTACATAATGTAATCGTAAATTCCATCCTATCTATATAAAGTTTGGAGATGATGTGCTAACCAAACGCTTGCTTTCAAGAAGCAAGAAATCCCTTCCCCGAATATCATCGTATAATTGGATCTGGGGCATATGTCAACTCAACAGGCGGTACGCTGCACAGATAAATAGTGAAGTATGTGAGCGAGCAGTTAACTACATAGTGCGATCAAAATGTCAAAAACGAATTCATGTGGATAGATATACGGATGAGATGGGCGTTAAACAATCAAAAATTTATTGCATAAGAGACTCGCAAGGGGAATGTACACAGACGAGGATGTTAATACAGCAACACGACACCCCGAGCACAAGGGTCTAAGACTTCGTTAAATATAGATCGAACATGGAAGAAGTGACATCCAACTAAATATTTTACATTTCCCACAATTCTCAAGCACAGGCATATGAATATTCTTGATAAAATCTATATTGGAAGTTCAAGTATACTTGAACAGAACGAAAGGTTCGAACAGCATATGGTATACACAGAATGTGTTTTGAATAATTTTAGTATTTGCAAATTAATCAGCCGTAAAGAAGTCATTTTATATAATAGCGTAAAGTTGGTTGGAAACCTCTATGGATGTTTCTGGATTGAGGGATTCCAATGTGAATTTGGAGAGTGCATTAGTCCGTAATTCTGACTAACGTCATCAGTTTCAACCTTTGATGTTAGATACTCAAAAAAAAAAGATACATTTTAAAAAATTGAAGTTATAGTTTGGTATAGGGATCCCTAGCCTACATATAAAGCTGGAGAAAAGAACTAGAATCTCTTCCACAACTGAGGCGGCCAATCGAAAGCATCAAGACAGGAAATTATCACGATACATACTGAATTAAATCGATAAAGGCATACCGGTTGACAGCTCTATCATGTATAATTCAGCATATTACTTAAAGAATGACATTTGTATAATCAGGCAACCCTCATGTAAGCCAGCATGGCCATTACTACAGATACAAATTGGAAGTCCCATGTCTTGTTAAGGCCGATAGTAAATTTAGCACAATCATAGAATGCGATTAAATATTACTAGTAGATGTTTGTCAACAGAAAATTCACCTTTGCCTCACTTTAAGCATCCCAGTACCAACTTGCATGGGTATGCCCATGATGATGCATTCAGTGACTCCTTCAATCTTATCCACTCTCCCATTCACGGAAGCATTAAAGAGGTGATCTGCTGTCTTTTCAAATGAAGCAAGCATCAAGACACTGTCCCTCATTCTCTGCACACCATGTCTTGTTATACCCAAGACTTCACCCTGAAATAACCATCATGCACAAACAAGGAAATCAGATCATCATTTACTTCTTGTATAAGAGGTTTCACATACAATGCAATCACAAGGCCTCACTAAAGGGGCATCAGGAAAGGCCCATGAAATGGGTAGACAAGAAAGTTTAACTTGCATGTGTTTTATGAGAAGCAAAATATTTTATCAATAACGATACACAAGTGAAGCAAGAAATCCAAAACAAAACTTAGTAACAACTGAACAAAATCTCACAAATGACCTAATCTCCAATATCTAAAACAAACTGAAAAAAACAAACGTCTAATTTCTTCATTCTTCTGAACCCGGACAGCCACCCTAAATTTGAATTACATATATGATGGAAGAATTAGCATTTCCTTTATCATATCTTGATAAAACTATTTTCACACTTTCTCCTACTTCCAGAACTGAGCCATTTCTCATTTCTCCTCATTCTCTTCATTGAATCTTTTCTAATTTGAAAATAATGTCAGAAATGAAGAAATTCATAATGAAATAGAATACACTCTATCCATCATAGTGTGTCAACTACCATAGTCATCATATAAAAACATGGAATAAAAATTAAAATGCCAAACATAAAAAGTAGAAAAAGCATCTTGTGCAGTCTGGCTTTCATGCTAACAAACAAATGGCCTCTTAGATGTTTGCTCGATGCTCGAGAGCCTAGAACTCTAGATGAGCTCCTCAAAGAACAGTTTCTAGAGTGACAAAATATGCATGTCCTTGTGGTCATAAACAAGAAACCTTTACAATTTGAAGAAAATATAATAACCTTAAATGTCATCAAGTCAGCCAGCAGCATCATGTGGCGTATGTCTATGGTCATGCCATGGCTTGACATGGTGTATTTTATCTCCTTAATTATTTGCTTCCTAGCAGCTTCAATTCCGAGAACCCTTTGAACTTCTAAGATGTGATTACTCTTTGTCTTGCCACCATTAACTCCTTCAGTGCCCATGACAGACAAAAGACCAGTCCTGCAGGTAAAAACATCATGCTCAAATTACTTGGCCAGGTTGGCCTGAAACTATTACATACAGGAACTGTGAGAATATCATACTTCCATCAATAGTTTCTGCTAAAAATCTAATTGGCAGTTCATATTCAAGGAAAACAATGAGTTGCTTATTGTGTTGCCTCATCTACAAATACGCAGCTATCTGTTGGTGCTTTTTTTTCTTTTAAATTCACAAACTACAAGTACACACAAAGGCAACAAAACCAATAATCAAGCCCAATCAGAAACTCCAATATACCTCCCCTCTCAAATTTTCTCTCCAAAACTCTCTGAGGTTTTTCATTTATCAGAGCCTCAACAATCTTTTTTGGCAGTAGTAAGGTAAAGAATAAAGAGAAGACAAAAGAAAAGAGAGAAATTCAAATTAGAGTTGAAATGCAAAAAAAAACCATGATGTTTGACTGACACTTACCCCTCTACTAGTAACTTCAATTTTTTCTTTGCATCAGGATCTTTTACTTTATTTAGTATTATAGCTCGTTCAACAGAACTGATTCCCTGTCATCCATAGAAAATACCCATGGAAAAAAATAGTATTGAGTCATGAATTAAACTATCATCAGGGCAGTCAAATACCAAAAGGTAGAAGGGTGTGAAAAAATTTGAATTTCACTAGTTTTACCTTCACTACAACTTTGGCGAGCTTACTCTTAAGCCCATGGAGTTCAAATTGAAGTTTACTTTTATCAGCCTCCAGAATGACTTCAAGTTTGTGTTCTTCCAATACTCTAATTTGCTGTAGTAAACATGTGGTAGAATCAATGATAATAGCAACAGTTAATAACAAGAATCGAAGACAAAACAGCATGCCTGTAAATCCATAACAAACACATATAGAGAGACGATGCTAGGTAAGTTGCACCTGCTCTTTCAGTTTCATCTTTGGGGTTCGTAGAATTGATTCTTTTACTGAGTAAGCATCAATATTCAGGTAAGCCTCTTTTATTCTGACCATGTCAAGTGTTACAACAATGGATGCCAACCTCGACGACTGTGAAGTCTTTATGCTTCGGGCTACCTACGGAACACGTACAAGACCAAGACAAAAAGAGCAACTTTAGTAGTTTCTAAATGAATAAATCTAGAAAACAAATCACATATAATTTCAAAGCCCAAAAGCAAAAATTCAACCTATCACTAGGACTAATTAATTTATACTTTCAGGAGAAAGATTGATAACATGTAGCTAATAACCACTTGAACGTATCAAGATTACATTATACAAGAACTAAGCATGCAATCAACAACCCAATCAATTATCATAAAATCAAATACCTGCTCCAGAAGGGTTTTTTCAATACGCCCCTTCACCATTTGAGCTGCTATGTCATTGTGGTCAACCTCCAGATATGTAGTAATAACTGGTGTGTTGATTCTTTTAGCAGCATTGATGATTTCTTTTATCCTAGGAACTCCAAGGGTAACATCTTTTACAAGATTAAGGTAACATATTGGAAGAAACCAGATGAAAAGGTTAGAGAAGTGAAATAACAACACTAGGAAAGTATCATAACTTAGGATACTCATGCTAGCAACTCCAGCAAAGTGGAAAGTTTTCAATGTCATCTGTGTTCCTGGCTCTCCGATACTCTGAGCTCCAATGGCACCTACTGCAGTTCCAGCTTCAATTTTCTTGGAATTGTAACGAGAGATACAAGTTTCGAGGAAGACCTAAAACCAATAAAATAAAAAGAGGAAGTAGCACGTCAGGACTATATTGGACCTCATACAAATAAAACATAATTACATAGGAGAGGATTATACAGATAACACATTTGTGGATGCATATCATCAGAGAGCAATAGTAAAGAAACCAACAACTTTTATATCCTAATAAGGCAGTCATAATAAATATTATTAAGATTGATAGAAGGCATTTCACAAAAAAAGAAATTACAAATGCCAACTCAAGATATGCTTTGATATTAAATAGTTAATTAGAGAACAAGGTTTGTGTCGCGCACAATATGCTTCACTTCAGGAACTCTATGATAGAAGCATTATAAATGAATGTCAACGAGAACAAGTTGTAGACGAGATAGTTAGTCAGCCACATTAGCTCTGTCAAACTAATCTAGAAACAATAGATCACCTCAAATTATCACCCAAGACTAGCAATTTTATATAAACCATATCAACTCTTTACTAGTACTACTTGAGGGCTTATTCTTAACTTATACTCTTGTATGTAGGAGCAATTTATCATAAAGTTCGACTAAAGCCACATCTGAAGATATGGGATAAAAGCAATCATAATACTGAATTGCAAATGTGTGAAAAATTAAAATTTCTTATTCAATTTTTTTTTCGTTTAAGATTTCGTCCAACTAAATTGCAAATATGCTCCAAAATAACTCTAATCAACAAGGATCTGCTCAAAAAGTAAGTAGGAATGCTGAGAGAGTAAACCATACAAAGAAAACTACCATTAATTGCAGCTGAGTTATCCCAGATATATTAGAGGCAACATTTTCCAGATAACATGTATCTTCTTCAGAATGTCTCCCTTCACTCAATTTCAGCTTCTCGAGAACTGAGCTAGGCCCCTTCTTCTTAATAAAATCTCTTATTGACTCGGCAAAAGCCTCCAAACATTCATCTTTAGATGCTGTATCTGATGAAGGAAAAGACTCTGAACACCGTCCTTCAGAAGTCATGGCTGATTTTAAGAGCCTTCTCTCAATTGTTTTTTGTACTATTTCCATAATTTCATCAGTAGTTAAACTCTTTTGCTCTGTTGCAGGGCAAGTAGCCTGTCAAAACATAACAAGAAGAAAATAAATAACTATTTTATCAAAATGCTAAATTGGTCGAGACAATTAACTTCCACACAGGATTAAGGAAAGAAAGATTGATGCCAATACCTTGGCTTTCATAAATAATCTTTCAAAGTTCAGTGGGAGTCCACTTTTCTCTTCCATCTGGGCAGGATCCATAGCATCACCACCATATACAAATTGCACAATGCAAGCACTGGCATTTCTCACCGTATTATCATAAAAGATAGATAGATCCTCCAAAGCCTTCATTAATCTACGGGACATGTACCCTGTATCAGCTGTTTTCACCTGTAACAGCAAAAAAGTTCTAAATCTCTTCTTGGATTGTGGCAAGAAGCACCAAAAAAGAATCTATGATATTCATTAAATGGCACGGGGGAGGGAATTATTATTTCCACAAAAAATTTGAAAATTCCATGTCTCCTAGGAATAGATTAACAACAGGCAGTGATTTCACTAAGCAAACAAGTAAATAATTTTGACGAATTATATTTGTAGTTAAAGATATGTGTGAAACTCTGCTTCACTTGAAAGGACAATACTGACTGACCTAGGGGAGGTCCAGATCAGTCCTGCTCCATAATTTCAGGTCATATAACCAGCATCATAATATCACGGAGTATTCCTAATTTCCTATTAGTAGTCCCAATGGTCCTTGTTGTAGAATATTATCCCACATTGGTTATGTACTCAATCTGCCTTAGTCTCTTGTATTATATTTAGGTGTTTTATGCAGTGATGGATATATAACTACTACTTTTCTCCTACATAGTTTTATATTTTATTGTTCTACATGGTATCAAAGAGGATTCGAATCCGTCTCTGACTTAGTCTTTAAAAAAAAAAAATGAAATTAAGGTTTTGGTTTCTGCCGCTGCCTTTGTTCTGTTGATCTGCTCTGCCCGTTCTACGACTCCGTCTGCTGCTCTGCTTAGGCGATGTCTGCTCGCGATCGGGGTTCGTATGGTGGACGTGGCTGTGGCCGAGGCCGTGGGTTTAATGATCGACACTGTGATCATTATGGTCGTTCGAATCATGAGTCTGATAAGTGTTGGGAGAAGTTTGGCAAACCTGATTGGGCCAACACATCCTCTACTATGCCAAGTTCTTCATCTTCTCCTATTATGGTCTAGGTTCCACGAGTTAATTATGAAACTCAGCACTTCCTCTACTGCTACTGTCTCTACCTCTGTCAGTACGTTTGCCGTGTTTCCGGTAAGTCTTGGATGTTGGATTCGGATGCCTCTGCCCATATTACTGGTACAAAATCTATTTTGACATCTTTTTCTCCATCATCTCTTCCTTCTGTTCGTCTTGCCGATGACACCTATTCCCCGATAACCGGCACTAGTGTTGTCAAACCCACTACTCATATCACTCTTGATGATGTTTTGTTACCCTAAATTCCCAATTAGTTTATTATCCATTAGTCACTAACAAAAACTCACAATTGTTCTATCACCTTTTATCGTTCCTATTGTATTTTCAGGACCTGCAGACGAAGATGATGATTGGTGGAGGACATGAGCGTTGCGGTCTGTACTATTTGGATCCTGTTTCACCATTCTCTTCTCGTGCTCTCTCCGCCTTTGTGTCTCCATATCAGTGGCATTGTCGTCTTGGTCACCCGTCTTCGCCAATCTTCGAAGTTTAGTTCCAGTTCCGTCTATTGATTTTAAATGTAGTCTTGTGAGTTGGGCAAGCACCATCACACTTCATTTTCCTCTCGAGTCGATAATCGTAGTTCTTCTGCTTTTGATCTAGTTCATTGTGATATTTTGGGTCCTAGTAGGATTGATTTTAGAGGGGGTTTCAAGTACTTTTTGATTCTTGTTGATGATTATTCACGCATGACATAGTTGTATTTACTTAAACAAAGAACTAAAGTCCCTGTTATACTCAAATCTTTTTATCATGAAATAAAGACTCAATATTCTATTGATTTACGTATTCTTCGCACCGATAATGCTCTTGAGTTTACACATCAGTCTATTTCATCCTTTTGTGAATCTCATGGTATAATTCATCAAACTTCTTGCTATCACACTTCTCAACAAAATGGGGTTGCTGAGTGCAAGCATCATCATATTTAGATGTTGCACGTACTCTTATGTCTCACATGCATGTGTCTAAGTATCTATGGTCTGATGTTGTTATTACTGCATGCTTCTTTATTAATAGGATGCCGTTAGTGTATTGCATCGGGATATTCCTTTTCGTGTCTTCATCCTGATAAACCTCTTTATCATGTTCCTCCTCGCATATTTGGGTGTGTTTGTTTTGTTCATGATCTTACTCCTGGGTTGGACAAGTTGTCCCCCCGTTCTATTAAGTGTGTTTTTCTTGGTTATTCTAGGACCAAACAGGGATATCGATGTTTTGACCCTCTTATCAAATGTCATTATATTTGTGCAGACGTTACTTTCTTTGAGTCTAGCCTTACTTCTCTCATAGTCAAACTAAACCAACCGACCAGTTCATTCCTACTCCTTTACCTGTCCCAACATCTGTGTCTCCTATACCTCCTACACCACCATTACAGGTTTATACACGACGTCATCGGCTCGCAACAGCCCAAGCCACTACCCCGAAACAACCCCACACACAATCTAAGAAACAACACCAAGCACAATTTCATGTCCACTGCCATAGTCATCTTCGCCTCCAGCTTCTGAAAGTCCACCTACCACTGATGAATTACCCATAGCTCTTCGCAAAGGTCGACTTGTACCACTAAACACCCCATGTCTAATCATGTTTCCTTTTCGTAAGTTCTTTGCTCGCATTTGCTCTTTCTCTGTTGTCTACAATTATTCCAACTTCTTACCAAGAGGCACTCAAACACCCTTTGTGGCGCGCCACTATTGATGAGGAGATGCATGCTCTTTTGAGTCGTGGTACTGGGGTATTGGTGGTTGCCCCTCCTTCGGTAGATATTGTATCATGTCGTTGGATATTCACTATCAAATTTCTTGTTGATGGTAATATTGATCGATACAAAGCTCGTCTTGTGGCCAAAGGGTACACACAAACTTATGGTATTGACTACTTTGAGACGTTCTCACCCACTACTCGTATGAACTCGATCCGAATTTTGTTCTCCTTAGATGTCAATCTTTCCTGGCCTATGTATCAGCTTGATGTGAAGAATGCGTTCTTCTATGATGATTTGACTCCGACTGTCTTTATGGAGCAACCTCCAGGGTATGTTGCTCAGGGGGAGGATGCTACTAAGGTTTGTTGTCTTAAAAGACAATTTATGGCCTTAAACAAAGTCAGAATGCGTGGTTTGATAAGTTCAACAGTGTTCTTGGAACTATTGGTTTTAAGCAATGCAAGTCTGATCATTCGGTTTTTGTGCGACATCAAGCATCAGGTATTGTCATTCTCATTGTGTATGTTGATGATATACTCATATCTGGAAGTGATGTTCGTGGAATTGAGGATACTAAGGAATACTTGAAGCAACATTTTGTTATTAAGGATTTGGGACATCCTAAGTATTTCTTAGGGATTGAAATTGCACACAAATCTGGAGTTTCTCTATCTCAGCTGAAGTATGCTACAAATTTACTGAAAGAAACTAGACTACTTGGAGCAAAGTCTGATACTCCTATGGAAGTTGATCCAAGTGTTTGGGATGACAATGGAGATTTCTTGGAGAATAAAACTAATTATAGACGTCTTGTTGGAAAACTTATCTACTTGACAGTAACAAGGCCTGATATTTTTTTTGCTGTTGGTTTAGTCGGTCGTTTTCTAGATAAGCCTAAGCAAGTTCTCTGGGATGCTCCTATTCGAATTCTTCAATATATCAAGAAATCTCCAGGGAAAGGATTGTTATTTAAGAAGAATGGTCATCTAAATATTGAAGGATATTCGATGTCGATTTACTGTTCTAAATCGATAGAAAATCTACTACGGATATTGCACCTTCTCGTGAGAGAAACACCGTAACTGGCGAAGTAAGAAACAACATCTTGTTGCGAGATCTTCGCCGAGGCCGAGTATGAGCTATGGCTCATCGCTTCGAGATTATCGGAGTTAAGAATCTTATTTGGGAATTGGGGTTCACTTTCAATGAACCTTTACATATGCATTGTGATAACCAAGCAACTATCTACATTGCAAATAATCCGGTATTTCACGAGAGGACTAAACATATTGAGGTCGATTGCCATTTCATTCGAGAGTGTTTTTGAATCAGACGATTACTACTCCTTTCACTTCGTCATCCAACCAGATTGCTGAAATCTTCACAAAACCGTTGGCCGCGAAACATTTGTTTGAACTTTATACCAAGCTAGACATGATCGAGATAAATGCTCCAGCTTGAGGGGGAGTGTTGTAGAATACTATCCCACATTGGTTATGTACCCAATCTGCTTAGTCTCGTGTATTATATATAGGTGTTTTATGCAGTGAGGAATATATAACTACTACTTTTCTCCTACATATCTTTATATTTTATTGTTCTACAGTCCTTAAACGGGCAGCTGCTTTATTACCATTTTTGGCCCTCAATAAGATTTATTCATTACAAGAGGAAAGGAAAAAACTTTTACCTTTGTTTTTAGCCAATTATTTTGCAACCAAGCATATTTAAGTGTTTAAACTGATACCAATTCAAGAATATGTCATCAAAAATACAATAAGGTTAACCTGATTCAGATTGAAATTAAGCTTCAGAACTATCATGTTAACTGACCTACTGTTACTAATATAATTGAAATTGACTAAGTGATTCAATAAGATACTAGATTTAATTACAGTTAATGAGTCGCATGAAAATGTTTTGGCTAGCTCATATGAATATGTAGGAGACGATAGCTAAATGGGAAACAAAAGCACCGGAGCCAAGGTAGAAGAAGAGGATGATGGAGATATTAGTGTGCAATTGAGACGAATATGGAGAAATTACAACTCTTGTAGAAGATCGCTGATTAAAAGATGATCATGAATCATCATAGTTCTCTCCTCGAGTGACTCTAAAGAAAGTGGGATACAATTTCCCATTCCCTTAGAGCTAAGAGATATTGGAACTGTTGAAAGTAGGGAGGTCACCAAAGAAACTAGTATATATTAGTGTTTTACTAGGGACAATGTAATATGGATTTAATTTTCTTATAAATATTACTCAAAAGAATATGAAGATGTAAAAAGAGCAAAGTTAATGACGGTTATCATATTCTTTCCACATCAGTGTTCAAGTACATATCAAATTGTAGCGTTAAAGTACAAGCCAAATTCTCACTTGTAAACTTCCGAGTATGTACTATTGGATGCAACACTTGTTACTACCTAGTGGCTTGCTTATATAAGGGGTGAAACTAAGTCCAAATAATAAAGTATCAAGTTAAGCGGCAGACAGACTAAGAGTTAAATGAGGATATAAATGTAAATTAAGTTAATTAAAATTGTCTCTAAATGGAAGCAAGGCTTGACACTTGTCAAGCTATAAAGATAGTGAAGCCATGTAAAACTACATTACCTGAAACAGCTTATGTATAGAAGAAAAATTTACGTTACACATAAATTGGCCATCTCAAAAGAAAAACAAACCCAGAAGTAAAATATTATCTTAGTGCCTGTAAGTGTACTCTTGTTACCACATTGAACTACAATCTCAGGAAAAAAACATTACAAAAAATATTCATGTAGTCCATTCTAAATTTTTTGGGTAACTTAGCTGCCATGGTTTTTAGCACCATAGGTGGATAAACCTTGTATTCCGAAGTAAAGTTGGTATTTGTATTCAGCACAAAAATAAGCGTGAACTGAGTTATGGTCATTGTATTGAAAAGCTACAAATATCCATCAACAAATAAACTTAACCCAAAAAAGGAAAAGATAATTTCCAAATAAATCATGGACATTTGATCGATTTTGTGATTTTGACATGACTTTTAAACATTTCAGTAATACCACCACCTTTTAATTTGTAACAAAATTCAATATCCCAAAAATAATTGCTGAAAGTTTTTCAATATGTGTTGTTAGAATGATGCTGCTGTACTGTAGAAACGACGTCATTCAAATGCTGAAAAAACTGGGAGGTGTTGAATTTGCTGGTAGTGGAATTACTGACTCCTTTTAAAAGTCGTGTCAAATTTACAAAATCGGTCGAAGATTTTGATTTATTTGGCAATCAACCACCCCCCCAAAAAAAAGAACAAGAAAAGATGAATGGATCAAAAGCATCTGAGTCATTTCCATATAATTTTGCAAGACCATATATCCAAGTATTATCATGCTGTATAAACCACAAATATAAGAACCCATCATTCAGACTATAATAGGCTGGAAAAAGGAAACAAAGTTGCACCAATTCTTCAAGATAAGAATTTTGATAAAGAACAAACTACCGATCACTCTTAATATAAAGAGTAAATACCACAAAATAAAGAATTCATAAATACCGCCGTATCCACAAGACCTTTTCTGCCCCCCATGGTGTGGAAAAAAAATTCAGTTGCAGATAAACCAGTATAAAAGGAATTCTAATCAAAAGAGTAAATACCACAAAATAAAGAATCCATACATACCGCCGTATCCACAAGACCTTCTCTGCCCCCCATGGTGTGGAAAAAAAATTCAGTTGCAGATAAACCAGTATAAAAGGAATTCTGAACGAAGCCCTTAGCCTGACATTAAGCATAAGATGAAGTTTAGCAAGTGTGCAAGGTATTTCTCCAATTAAAAATGCATGTTAGACATATTAAGGATAGGTTGACCACATCCATCTGCAATGCAAAAGTCAGCATTACTCAAAGTGAATACGCAAGAGATGATGCACGCCTAGTCTCCAACCAAGAACTTGACAGAAAATCTTAATACAACTACAGTATTAGAAGTAGAAAACCATGTAAGTAGACACTTGTAAATGAAGATACTAAGACTTCAGTATCGTGCAATTGGTACCCAAAAGATCAAGAGCATCTTTTATATTAGTGGTATATACTGCTAGTAAATATAGGTGAAAACTAAAAGTGGATGAATAAATACATGCACGAAGATATTGGAGGCAAATCCTAAAGCATTCTCTTTATAAGATCACTAAATAAGTGACTCATATCTTCCTCGTATAACATGATGCACAGCCCAGATTGGATATGAGTTTCTGAAGCTCACCCCCACTCCCCTCTCTCACTCATGTAGTCTGTCTTTTTCACTAGGAATACAAAGGTACGCTTGATTGAAAAATAGAGATGATTTCAGATTGGATTCCATGGAAAGATCCAGAGTTCAAGGACTGCAAATAATTAAGATTTAAGGTTTAACATAGTAACAGACCCCAAGGATTTAAAATAATAATGATAGTATATAATATTTTCTTTGTAAACTCTTTTCAGCAATTACCAATTAGATTTCTCTGGGCTTGGATATGGAAGGAAGTTAAACTTCAATCGACTTAGTGAATCAATAACATAGCGGTACGTATGCATCTCCAATGCAACAATTGGTCCAACTCCTACCGGAAAGCACAAATAAAATTATCAAAAATAACCTAGTGAAAGAGTTGCATACATCTGGGTCTTTTGCTCCTCTTTCAAAATGAGGCAGTGTTCGATCAACAAACCCATTGGGAGCTCTATGACCTCCTACAGATTGCTGACCCACGCAAGCAATCATCTGGCAGATATTAATAGGAGAACCTTTGGAACCACACTGGGACATTATTAGAGGGCTGTTCCTCCAATTTAAATTCTTCATGCAAACCTACCAAAACAAAACAATGGGTTACCAGATCTGCTAACCATTTTTTGATAGAAGTTGATTCCACAAGCTTAATCACAAATCTGAGCAGAATCTTCGAGGAAGTAACATGCACAAAAAGATTATGGTAGCGAAAAAGTAACTTGACCTTTGAGGAAGCTATAGATAATGACAAATCACAAAAAAAGGAGAAATATCCATGCAGTAAATTTTACCACAAATCCATGAACCCAACTTCTAATATGAGTATTACTCAAGATTAGAAGACCTTCAATTCATAGGATACATATTCCAGGATATAGTTCGGTTCTAATGTTCATAAACAAGGTTCATGTACAAAGTACAGCTAATGCATGAAATACATATGGCCCAAACAAAAAAAAATAGGACAAACTTAAGCAGTCTGAAATGAATAGTTATTCATGACATTGACCAGATATCATCCTCAAAAAATCTCACAATTTAGACAAGCGGCTGCAACAAATTCAAACACCAGGAATAGCACTTAATGTTTTATTCATTAAGATGAGGGTTGTTAAATCGTGAAATTTTTCCATTTTTCATGTCAATGCGTTAAGACATGACACAACAAAATATAGGAAAGATGCTTATTTAGGCCCCTGTATTTTCATTTGTTACAATTGAGTTCATGTGCTTGCGCTTATGTTAAATTAATCCCTTATCAGAAATATGAGTCCCTATACTTTTATTTTTACTAAAATTAGGTAAGTGCAAGGAACCAAATGGAACCAAATAAAGAAAGGTTAAAGTACATGGGCCTAATTCAAAAGGAATAGTTGAAAGTTTAGGTACTGAATGGTTACAAATAAAAGTGGAAATACAGGGATTCAATTCAAAAATCATAGGAGTTCAACGACCTCCATATGCTCTAATCAAAAATAAGACTGATACGTGTTATGTCTTTAAAAATACAATGCCCTATGTTAACACACAATAAGACACGATACTACATGTTATAACAATTTCCCATGACCCATGAAATGCACAAATATTTAATATTTTATTATCTTATAGTCCTTGTGTTGACACAATATGAAGCAACACAACATGACACAAAATTTAACAAATTCAACAACTGATATTATATTCTATACACCCATCAGATGGGGAAGAGGCACAAACTCTCCAACCAATCAAGCCTAAACCTATAATCTCATGCATAGATTGCAGACTTTCAAGGCAAGATATATGCCAATAGAATCTAGTAGTCTCCCAGAAAACGAATTTGCAGAAATCACTTATTAGTCAACATCGACGAAGCACCAATAGTCACAAATGTCAGAGAAGACATAAAACTTACACTGGCAGTAGTTTCTCGAATATCATTAAGTGTCTTAGTTATCATGGCTTCAAGAGTCTCAGCGTCATTGCAGCCTGCTAACAGATCTAGGCTTCCGGATGTATATCTCCTTATATAATCAGTACAATGACCATACTCCTTATCCAGAGTCGCCTTCTTCTCCTTGTTTAATGTATCCCCAGGTTGAACATCATTGATCCCAATCGAAAATCCATGATTTCCTATCCATCGGGCACTATAACATAAATATAATTACAAAATCAACTTTTAATTCCTTCAAGAGAGCAAGAATGCAAGTGTACAGACTAAAAAAAAGAAATTCATGTCCTACCACATAAATTTTATTATTAAGCTAAGAGCCTGAGTTCTAAACCATACATCACATTGCACAATTCAATACTAAAGTTCCACCAGATGCCATTCCCTTTCTTCAACTAAATTCTGATAACTTTGGGGCCAATCAGATGCGTTAGAGAATATTATATAGGCCCAATACTAGTTAGGCTTATTTTGTACCCTAGCTTTCTACTACCTATATATATGGAATACTCTATTGTTAATTTGTTATGAATACACAACTTATTCCTTTCTCCTAAATAGTTTACTGCTTTATATGGTATCACAGCATGTAAGTGCCCTAATTACACTGTCACGATTCCACTGAAAAGAATAATTTGTGCCACCATCTAATCGTTTTCTATTCCTTTCTCACATTGCCGTTGTTTTTTATTTCGCCGTTGCTGCCCTCTGTTTTACTGCCTACCTAGGGTTTCATTTTGTTTTCCGTTCTTTTTTTATAATGTCTGATACTAAACCTACTTAAAAACCACTATTAAATTGGATGATTCTCACTATATGTTTTGGTCTCATGCTTTTCTCCTATTTTTGGGATCCCAGAAGAAACTAAGCCATGTTTTGGATGCCCCTCTTGTTGCTACAAATGCAAAATATGTATCTTGATGTGCTGATAATTGCTCTGCTATGACCTGACTTCTCAATAGTCTACCAAAGCCATGTGGGATACTCTCAATAAGGAGGAATTCCAATGACAAGAATATCTCTAGAGTTTCGAGTTGTATGAGAAACTATTTTCTCACACAGTCTGTAAATGACTACTTCTCTACTCTCAAATGAATTGCTGATGAGATTATGGTATATTATCCTCTCTCCTGCGATGCTACGATAATAGCAAAACAATAGGAGGAATTCATGGTGGCCTAGATAAGAATGCTGATCACCATCCGATTCGAGATAGCTTAATGTCCATCGATAATGTTCCCACGTTGTCTAATACTTTGTCTCGTGACCTTCGTGTCACTATTGGTCGTGCTGAAACCGTCTCTTTTGATAACTTTGTTGCGGTCACCACCATGGCCACGTCCCGTGGCCGTGAGCCAGTTTCAAAATATATAGATTCAACACGACCAGTAGTGACACGAATGACGCGAGACAAAGCATTAGACAACGTGGGAACGTTATCGTTGGACATTAAGCTTTCTCGAATCAGACGGAGATCTTCATTAAGCCCAAATAAGAATTTGGCCACCATGAATTTATCCCACTATTTTGCTCTTGTCGTAGCATCGCAAGAGAGGATGATATACCGAATCTCATCAACAATTCCTTTGAGAATAGAGAAGTAGTCACACGGACGAGTATCCTGAGTAGATCGAAAACTCTAGAGACATTCTTGTCATTGGAATACATGTCATTGAGAGAAATTCACATGGCTTTGACAGTATCCAAGAACATGATGTTCTTACTCACAGATGGTTCCAAGCTATTGAGAAACCAAGTCATAACAGAGAAATTGTCAGCGCACCAGATTCATATTTGCAACTGTACAATAAGAGGGGAAAAGCACGAGACCAAAGCATATAGTTATCAAACATTATAAAAAAAAGATCTAAGAACGAAACCCTAGGTAGTAGTAGAACGGAGAGAGCAGCAGCACAACAGACGTGAAGCAAATCAGCGGCAGGGTGAGAACGAAGCTGAACAATTAACTTTTTTTTTTGGACGAAATTTTTTAGGGTTCGGGGAATCGTGGTAGAATGTAATTAGGGCACTTTACATGCTCGGATGCTCCGATACCATGTAAAGCAGTAAATATAGAACCATTTAGAAGAAATGAATGATTTGCGTATTGATAACAAAAGAGACTCCTATATATATAGGAAATAGAAACCTAAGGTTACAACATAATGGGCTTATAATAATAAACCCTAACAATGATTATTCCCGTATGACCCGGTTATATTTACTCAAACAACGAACTGAGGTCCCCAATATACTCAAGTCGTTTTATCATGAAATAAAAACTCAATATTTTATTGATTTACGCATTCTTCGTACTGATAATACACTTGAGTTTATTCAACTGTCTGTTTCTACTTTTTGTGCTTCTCATGGAATCATTAATCACACAACCTGCTCTCATTCTCAACAAAATGGGATACTGAACGCAAACATCGTCATATTTTGAATGTCACACGTACTCTTCTTTTGCATATGTATGTTCCAAAATACTTGTGGTTTGATGTCATTCTTATGGCGTGTTTCCTTATAACTAGGATGTCATCCAGTGTGTTGCCTGGAAATATTCCGTCTCCTTATCATGTTACTCCTTGCATATTTGGGTGTGTTTGTTTTTCTATGATTTTACTCCCGGGTTGGATAAGTTGTCTCCCCGGTCTATCAAGTGTGTCTTTCTGGGTAATTGTCGTACTGAAAAAGGATACCGTTGTCTTGATCCTCCGACCAAGAATCATTAAACATCTGTCGATGCTACATTCTTTAGTCACAACCTTATTTTTCCCCAACTATAGACCAAGCCACTTGATCTTGTTCCTTCTCATTCTTTACTTACCCCGTCATCTTCATGTCCTAGTCCTCCTCCCAAACCAATGCATTTGTACAAGTATATACTCGACGTCTGCGGCCAGAATCTCTCTCATGTCCCACACATGCGCCTTCGCTTGCAGCTTCTAAAGACCCTCCTACTTCCACTGATGATTTACAATTGCTCAACATAAAGGTAAACGTTCTTGCACAACTAACCATCCGTTATCTAACCATGTTTCTTTCAATAGTTTGGGTCCTACTTTTTGCGCCTTTTCTATTTCTCTTTTGTCTACAGTTGTTCCAACTTCTTACCTTGAGGCACCTAAACACCCTCTTTGACAAGATGCTATGGTTGAAGAAATGCGTGCTCTTCTAAGTCATAGTACTTGGGAACTGGTGTCCAGCAATATAATGGTTAATGTAAATGCATTCTAGTTAAGTTTATGTTCCTAATTGGAGGATTCAATATCAATTCACAAGATGACAGCATCCCTAATAAGAATGATACTTGTGCAGACCAGTTGGTTAATGTTGATCATGATGCTTTTTACTAACAATTACATTTTGGTGGATTGATTTCTTTTACATGATTCTACAACTACTGAATTTGCCAAGCAATGCGTTTCATATTACAAATTCATCGACCAACTTCGTCAATGAAGCCTCTTGTTATTCAAATATGCCAAAAGCTGCACTTTTTAACAATATCAGTGCTGAAATACTTATTTAACCAGACATAGATTTTCTATGAAGCCGTATATTTCACGTGTTCAACAAGGTGGTAACCTTGAAAATGATGAAATTCAATGAAAACGGAACTTATATCTGATGCTACATAAGACCATAAAATCACACAGCTGTACTTGCTGCCTCACAACTAAAGGGAGTGAATAGGGTAAATAAATGCACAATGCAATAGCTGAAAAAAATTTAACAATGCTGATATTATTTCACCTTAACTTTGCCAAGCGATTCATGCAAGTAGCAGCAGCATGTGGACCATAATCTCTGAGAAGAACGGAGTAGATACCATCCTTATTGCCATTACCTGTTATCATATATTGGATGAATAAGATATTTAGCTAACACCAGAAACAAAAAAAAAATCTCTCCACTACTTTTAAATTCCAAATCCTCATTTTTCTAAGGCCAATTAGCTAGATATCATGTCGATTCTTCGTCCTCAATTGATTTCAATTTAAATTGTGTAGATTTATCCTAATGATTTCAATTTAGTAGTACTTGGTTATTCTGAGTCCATGGTGCTAAGTATCCATCAGCAAAAGAACATACATCCCAAGAAATTCATAAGAAACATTGATAGCATTGTATATGAGTTATGAAATGATTTAAGCTGAAGAAACTAGTAAGAGACAGAACAATCAAACTCCTCAAATCACAAAAGATCTTTCTACAGAGGAAGAAACTATTTTCCTATGCAGCGAACTATTAGAGTGTCCCGTAGCTAACCATTTTATATTTCTCCATCTTTTTTATTTGAGGAAGCCTCTTTTATTTCTGCAGTAGAGAACTCTCCTCAAAGATGACGTTGGACCAAACATACAAGTGTGTCTCTAATATTGTTGCCAATAAGCTACTCTATGCTCGTTAGCAACCTACTTACAGCACAAAACAACAATAATAACATCTCAAACTTTACAAAGCAGATACAAAAGAAATTTGAATACTTGATATTCGTCATAAGTACTAATCTAACTAACAAATGACAAAGTACAGAACTTTAGTTTGTCCATGAGGATATCTAAATATATCAGATTTTGAAATATTAAGTATTCCAGCAATTGTCCTTGTAGAATAAACATTAAATGGAGTTGCAGTGTTGCCTTTTGGACTCTGATCTAGCAAGTACAAGTTTCGGAAACAAAAAGACTCTGCAAGCATGATATTGGAATAGATGACATTTCTTGCCAGCAGGAACATAATTTACGTGTGTGTGTGTTGGCCTAGTGGTAGAGTGGTTAATGCCCGAGGCCAAAGGTCTCGGGTTCGAGTCCACCGTGACGCAGCCTTTAAAATTTCTGTATTAATTGACCAAAAAAGAAAGGAACATAATTTACTTCACATTATCAACTTATAACCATCAGACTGATGACCAGAAACCACTAAAGTGTAAAAAGGAAGAAAAATTATAACTTCAATCTAAATAGGTAACATGCAAATTGCAATGCAATTAAAGTCAGCTAGATTAAGCAAAGCTTAGCCTTCGCAAGTTTTGGCTACGTGGATCCTCTTCTTTCAATCTGCCCATTAAGACTCATATCCATAAAGCAAAAATCTTTAACAATGGTCAGAGGGGGTGGTGATTTCGGGATTCTTTTAATGCCCTGTTTCAGCTTGCAGCCCATATTCAGAGTTTTTCATCCAATATACTGAACTGAAAAAGATGAAGATTTGTTCATTGAGACAGATCTTCACAATAACTAAATAATGATAAACATGCAATTTCTTTAGCTTATACCATAACCTGCGTACAATACCTACAGTGCAAACTGATGCACTCAAACAGTATAATGCATAATGGAACAGATGAAGTTCCTGACAAATATTTCATATTTCCTTAAAGTGATTGTAAGAGAAGCACAACCATATGGGAGGTGAGATAGAACTGACACTCGATAAATTGCAAACACATATAATACTGACCTAATGTGGCCTTTCCAAGCTGCCCGCTGATGAGTTCACTATTACGAATATACACAAAACCGTCCTTGGAACACATAGTTTCTCTAGACTTCCCATAAGACTTTTCTGCTACGGTAAGATTTAAATATACTCTCATTTTTGCATGGGGACGCAATAGCACACTGAATAATTGTTTACCAGTCCATAGCTCCACTGGCTACAATGACAAAACATCTAAATCAGATACAACCATAAATCGAACACTTGACGGGGAACAAAAAATGAGCAAGGATAAATGTGTAATCATAGCAGCTTTTTAATCTACAGAATGAACTGGCTCCTTAGCATCAACATCTTCTGAGAGGAGTAAAGAAGAGTCTTGGCACATCAAAGAATGAAAGTACTATACAAAATTATTCTAGGCAGTCGATTTTTATCCACAAATTGTAGATGCATCAATGATGATTCAAAGTTGGTCTCTAAGTTGTAAGCAGCATTACATCTAATAAAATAAATTAACCTTTGATTTATAGAGAGATATTGGATATTACACTCAACAATGCACATGGTGTTGAGGTATCACAATCAAACCTCTCCTCCCACCCAGCAACATAACAGTCCTCAATAATAACAATTAACAAGTAACTGGGAGTGGAGGACATCCTAATCATTTAACCCTTAAGGGAAAAAAACATAGCATTTACTCCATCTCTTGCAATTTCTTTACTTGTTACCAACTCACTAATCACCTATAAAGCTACCAAAAACCACCTTATAGATTCAGACTAAGGAAAAAAGGGTACCATATAGTTACAGACCTGAATAGATCTTTATTTTTCCCCACATAACTTTTGTTCTAGGTTCTGGTATCTAGATCTTATGAGAAACAGAAATGAAATGTATCAGGTGTTAGAAGACAAGTGCAGCAGACAATCATGATATATAAAGAACGCAAATATCAATTTGACAACGTAGTTACAGACAACACATATGAAGATGGATTGCAGGGTGTAGTTTCAACAAAATATAGAAAAAGAGTCTAAAATAACACCAGCACATGGATGAATAGAAGAGCAATGCTTGGCAAATTCATGGCACAGTGGCATTAGAATGTAAACTTACCTTAACTAATGCTGGAGTTGGTAAATCAATTGGGTCCATAGCATCACCTATATATGAGCACATGAGTGAAAAAGCCGAGCGGTCATAAAATGTGTCTTTTCTTGTTATAAGAAAGGAGGAAGTTAGAAAATCCTGTGTTGATGCAACCAAGATTTCTCCATTCTTCGGGGTGCACAAATTGTTTTGCACCTGCAGCAGTGTCAACGAAGATCACAAAAAGAACCAGGAAAACATGAATTAAAAAAGCTGATAGACATGCTTTACCTTGTATATTCCTCATAAATAGACTACATGTAATTCATCCATATACCAGTAATCAACAATTTCACAATAACATGATAACATATGGTTTGTGCCTTTAGGTTAATATAGTAGGAAATTAAATATTAGTGCACCTTAATTAATATAGCAAGATATTGAACAATTCTATAGACACCCACCATGTTAACTTATCAAAATTACAGACAGAACATGCCTCCCCTTAAATGTTCCAGAAATTCGAGGTCACCTTGGCCTATATCAATTTCAGACTATCTATCATCCTTGGAAGTGAAATTTTATTGATTACTTGAATCAGATTGAATAAGAATTTAGCTAGTAGCATTTGCTGTGTGTGGCAACATTACAGAAGATACTAACCACAAGCTCAACCACTTAATATGTTACCTCTAAGCTACTAACCAGAATTGTCAAAAAGGCAGAGAAGCTAGCAGAAGCCAAAAAAAAGGCAATGGTAAAGATAGTAACATCAAGGGTGTGATTATGTGTCAGAATCGTGGATAGCGAGGACGACAATAGAGGATGAGGATAAAAGATTCCAACATCACCATTTGTAATGGTGAAAATACCAAATTAGTGAGACCAGTATATGACATGATTATGTCTTATACAGTAGTCAGCCAAATCGGTGAACAAACATAATAATTTACATACCCCATTAGCATAAGAGCCTCGAGACGGGCCTCTTCGTTTGTGGTACATGCATATTCATCTCATCACCATCAAAGTCAGCATTGTATGGGTTGCAAACTGACTCATTGAATCTCAGAGTGCGCCAAGGCATTATCCTTGCCTGAAGACAACAAATGAATGAAGCAATTGATAACATCTTACTGCTATTCCATATGATGTCATTTTTCATTTGCAGTAGTCAGTAGATACCCGATGGGACATGATTGACATCCGGTGCAAACTTGGTTGTCTATTAAATAGAACCACATCTCCATCTTCAAGATGACGATTCACAATGCACCCATACTTCAACTGATCTGCATGGTGCTTCCTAGCAGAATACATCAATGATCTGCCGGAAAACCAACAACAATCAAAAGTTAAGCTTGCTCCAAAAAGGAATAGAAAAGAGGAAAAGACACCACTGAAAAGAAAGGGAATCGAAAAAGGAAAAAGAAAAAAGAAAAAGAAATCAGAAATAAGTAAACATAGTCAACAAACACTTACATCTCATGACCATCAGGTGTCCTTATAAACTTAGCACCGGGATATTTGTGGGGGCCATTGCGAACACATTGCCGCAATTTCTCAATGTTATGATGTGAAACTCGTTCAGGATAAGTCAAAATCCGAGCCATTAAAATTGGAATGGCAACCTGTCAGTCAGAAAATCTTTCACATATGAAGCAGATTAAATTTGAAGGATGGATAAGTAAAATACTTTACCTCAGTAATTTTCAAATTTGGATCAGGCGAAATAACTGTCCTGCCGGTATACTCTACACGCTTCCCCGATAAATTGCCACGAAATCTTCCCTGCTTTCCTTTAAGACGCTGAACAAAACCACTCAATGGTCTTCTATTAGTACCCGGCAGTTGCGGTGTCAATCCACGAACATCACTGTTGATATACTGTGCAACCTCCTCTTGCAGAAGCAGCCAGTTAGCCTGGTCCAACATTTCATGAAAAACATTATAAAGAATAAAAACTCTTCAAAATTGAGTTTATTATTGAGAAAAATCAAGTGGTGCAGTTGGTAAGATCATTTTGACATGCATAACTATCGATTACTAGAATATCGGTAACCTGCAGTGTGGCAGCAAAAGTTGTCCTAGACATAAAAATACATAATTCTTTTTCTTAAATAATGAAAAGGATTGCAAATATATCAAACTAGCTTTCCTCACCTCTAAATACATAGATAGAAACACACAAAAACTAAGCATGTGCAACACTTGTATATCATACCATAATTATATGAATTAAGTAAATATATATATGTTAAAGAATATTAGTTAAGCCCAATACTAGTTAGACTCATTCTAACGTAACCCTAGCTTTCTACGCCCTATATATATGGGAGACTCTTTTGTTATGAATATACAACTTATTCCTTTTCCTAAATGGCTCTATATCTACTGCTTTACATGGTATCAGAGCATGTACGAATCCTTCTCTCCTCTACTTACACTCTGCCTTGGAAAAAACAATAGCCCATTTTTTTCTTTCCTGCGCCTCTGCTGTTCTGGTTTTTTGCTGCCATCGATCTGTTTTCCGCTGTTGCTGTTCTCTGTTTTACTGCTGCCCTACCTAGGGTTTCATTTTCTGCCCTATTTTCATCATGTTCAATACTAAACCTGCTTTAGAAACCACCATTAAATTGAATGGTTCCAACTATATGCTTTGGTCTTGTGCTTTTTTCTTATTTTTGGGATCCCAAAAGAAAAGACATCAAGTTCTAACACTCCATATTTCTAAAAAGTGCTGGACAAAATTTGGCAAACCTAATTGGGCCAACATGGCTTCTACTGAGCCGAATTCTTTCTTCCCTGCTGATATGTTCTTGATCCCACGCACCGAGTATGACAATCTACTTCATTCTTCCAGCACTCCTTCTCTGACTGTTGCTTCTACCACTACAGGTATATTTGTTGTCTCATGGTAAGTCTTGGACATTGGATTCTAGTGTGACTACCCATATTTCACGTCTTTTTCTTCTTCGTCTCTACCATCTATTCGTCTTGCTGATGGCACGGGAACTGGAATTGTCAATCCTACTACTCATATAACTCTTGATAATGTCCTGTTTGCTCCCAAATTCCTTATTAGTTTGTTATCTATTAATCAATTCTCCAAAACTCATAATTGTTTTGTCACTTTTATCTTTCCTATTATGTCTTTCAAGATCTGCAGACGAAGAGGACAATTGGTGGAGGACATGAGTGTGACGGTATGTACTACTTGAATATTGTTCCACCTCTGCTACTGTGTACGTATCAGTGGCATTGTCGTCTTGGTCATCCGTCTTGAACCAGTCTCAAAAGTTTAGTTCTTGTTGCATCTGTTGATTTTCAATGTGTCTTGTAAGTTGGGAAAGCACCATCGCTCATCTTTTCCTTCTCGGGTTAATAAACGTAGTTCTTCTCCTTTTAACCTTGTTCATTGTGATGTTTAGGGTCCTAGTCGGGGTTTCAAATATTTCCAAATATTTCGCTATGGGAATCGAACCCAATTTGTCCACGACCCCATTTCTGTCTCGCCCAGTCGAGTTGGGATTGCCAAGGCTGTCGCCAACCCCGTTAGAATTGATGAGCGATCCCTTGCGGGTGACTATGGACATTATGTTCGAGTGCTTGTGGAGGTTGATTTATCGCTTCCTATTCAGGAGCAGGTCATGATTGAAAGGACAGGCCATTTCCGTTTTATCTCTCTTTTTTATGAATGGCTTCAGCCCTATTGCTCTCATTGCAATGTCATCGGCCGTGTAGTTGATTATTCATGCATGAAATAAAAACTCTTATTCTGTTGATTTGCGCTTTCTTGCAATGATAATGCTCTCTAGTTCACTCAAATATTTGTTTCCACGTTTTGTGATTCTATAACTCATCAAACTTCTTGTGCTTATACTTCATAACAAAATAGGTTTGTTGAACACAAACATCTCCACATTTTAGATGTTGCTCGTATTCTTCTTTCCCACATGCGTGTTCCTAAGTATTTGTGGCCTGATGTTGTTCTATTGGCTTGTTTTCTTATTAATAATAGGATGCCTTATAGTGTATTTCATGGAGATATTCCACTCGTGTCTTCGTCTTGATAAACCCTTTTATCATGTTCCTCCTCGTATATTTGGGTATGTCTATTTTGTTCATAATTTTATGCCTAGCTTAAATAAGTTGTCTCCTTGTTCTATTAAGTGCGTTTTTCTTGGATATTCTCGCACACAAAGGGATACCGTTGTCTTGATCCTCTCACAAAGCGACATACTTGTGCTGATGTTACATTTTTTGAGTCTCAGCTTTATTTTTCTCATACTCTAGCTAAACCTCCCACTACTCATTTCATCCTAGCTTTCTACTCCCTATATGTATGGGAGACTCATTTGTTATGAATATACAACTTATTTTTTTCTTCTTATAAGAAAGAAAAAAAGGTGAGGGTAAAATAAAAACAAAGTAATACTTAGTAATATTTTACATTTAAAACTAGTTTCATTTTTAAAACATAAACACAAATTGACAAAACAAACAGGCTAAGCATCTTCACATATCACATTATATTCATAAGAGATAATAGCATTTCAGCCCTATAAAAGTTGCCCTAGAAGTTATTAAGTTTGAGATCTTATGACATCTGATGAAAATATGTCATTTACAATATTAATATGTAAGGTAGGGTTAAAATAAACCTTTTATCATGACAACTACTGTGAGAACACTTGCACCGAATATATAAAGTATAAGTTCATAGTGTAGTTAATTTATACATTCATTGTTCTCACTTCTCACGATTCTAACGATAAGAAGTTTTTATTTGAACAATCTTCTTATATATATATATATATATATATATATATATAGGGAGTGGATCAAATGAGAACCACATATTTTTTGCGAACTCTGCGAACCATGCATAAGACGTAGAAGATTATGCATAAAATGGTATAAAGTTGTGCATAACGAAAACTTTCTAAAATTATTTTGTTGTGCAACAATTTTAGAAAGTTTTAGTTATACACAACTTTATCTTGTTTTGTGCATTATCTTCAACGTCTTATGCATGGTTCTCAATTCTCAAAAGATGAGTTCTCATCGGATCCAACCCTATATATATATATATATATATATAGAGAGAGAGAGAACTTGGTTATAAGAAAAACCTATTTTAGTACGAACTTATGAACAATGCACTATAGGATTTCGGTAAAAAACAACATTGTTCATCAATGTTATCATGGTATAGTAATTTTGTACTTAAAGTGCATTAGTTCGTAGGTTCGTCCAAAAAGTAGGTTTTCTTTTGATCTATTTCCTACATACATATATATAGGATTTAGATCATATAGAAACACATAAGTAGGTGAAAAACTATGAACTCTGCAAGGACATGTAAAAGTTGTTGCACTAACGTATAAAATTATTGCAATACAATCAATGTAGTAAAAAGCTTAAGGCAGACCGAGGCGTTTTTCCTCGGAGAGGCAAGGCGGTCCAAGGTGTAAAAAAAAATTCATAAAAATTATAAAACACATATAAAACAATACGTAGCAATCCAAATATTAAATTTAAGGGTTTATAAGTCTTAAAAGCATCAAATTAAAGAGGATATGAGGATGGATGAGGAAGGAGTGATGGCGTGAAGGTTGTTGCTACTCACCGGCATTCCTTTATTTTTCTTTAAGTTTTGATAAATTAATTTTTTTAAGGTGTAGATCTTTAAAAAAACTGTTTGTGCTTTATTTAACACTAATTAGCCTTTTTGTTTTAATTATGTGATATGGAGCAAGGTCAGGATTTGGTCGAGGCGGGGCGAGGCCTCTCATTGTGTACCGTCGGCGTGCTTGGGCTTAGGCCACGTCAGTGGGCTGTTCGTGGAGGAGTTGTTTATTTTGTTTTATTTAGTTTTGTTGGGCTTTGTTAGTAGTGGATCTTTCTATTTTGGCAGTAGATTAGTAGTAGTATTTAAAGGTTAATTAGGGTTTTATTATGGATTATTGAATTTATTGGAGTTTAGCAGCCTGGTGGCTTTTGGGCAAACGGGTGTTCCGTTTGATTATTTTCTGTTGACAACAATTTGGTCCGACCTGCGATTCGAACCAGCGCCGACGATGACGATTACACGTTCTGCGGGTGAGAGGCTAGACCATTTGGAGTCTGACTTGGCTGACACGGCTGCGCAGGTGCTCGACCTGAAAGCAGGGCAGAACGAAAACACCATGAAATTGGAGGAGATTTCCGTTACCCTGGCTGAGCTTGCTCGCGCGATCTCTCGCTCAATTGGGAACCAGTCCCAGAACACCGGCCAACCTGACGACGAGCTGACCAGCGCACCTCACGCAACGCCGAGCCTGGTGCAGTTGCCAGCGTTCGAAGGGGTCGACCCCATAGATTGGCTCGCACGCGCGGACCAGCAGTTCGTGATGCACCGGACTCCGCTTGGGGAGAAACTGACCGCGGCGTTCGTTGCAATGGAGGGACCTGCCCTCTATTGGATCACTTGGTTGCGAGGCCGCAATCCCAACGTGACATGGGATGAATTTGCGCAAGCCCTGATTGCGAGGTTTGATACTAGATTCAAGGGAAGTCGATTTGGCGGTGGCGAATGTAAACAGACTACCACAGTTGATGATTATGTGTCGAATTTATGCAATTGGCGAGCAAGTACCGGACTGGTGGACGCCCATTATCTGGGCTATTTTATGAACGGCTTGAAGAGTTCTGTCCGGAGCTCGCTGAGGTTGCTTCGGCCGGCAGATTTGGAAATCGCCATGGAGCTCGCTCGAGATATTGAAGAAAATCTGATCGCGCAGGGGGAGGAGCGCGCGGGGAGGAGTTTTCTTAATTCGGGGCAGCGTCAGGCCTCGTTTATTCGGCAACCAGGTGCTGTCAGTTCGGCGCCGAATCCGAGCAGTGGGGGAGGGCCGAATCGCACTTCGCGGCCACCCGGCAGAAGTGCACCGCAGGGGTCTAGCATGTCTGGGCAATCCACTGCCCGTTCGCGTTTCACCCGACTCTCGTCCAACGATCTGGCTGATCTGCGGGAAAAAGGGCTTTGCTTCAAGTGTAGGAAGCCGTACACTCCGGGCCATAACAGGGTCTGTACGCTACGGGAACTTCGGGTGTTGATGGCAGAACCCGACGATACGGCTGATTTACAGAATTCAGAATATTATGAAGTGACGGGGCTGGAGGAAGAAGTGGAAGAGCCGGACGAGTCTGGGGAGGATGAGGGAGCACTGCCGGTCTATTCCATGGCGGGACTTTCCAGCCCGGGGACTATGCGGATGCATGGCGTTATGCGTGGCCGGACGGTAACTGTTTTGGTTGATAGTGGTGCAAGTCATAATTTTATTTCATCATCTTTAGTTCCTTTACTTCAGCTTACTCCTGATGAATCTGTTAAGTTCGGGGTGCAACTAGGTAACGGGGTGAGGCAACAGTCGGAAGGTGCCTGCAGAAATGTGGCAATGAACCTGGAGGGTTGCAAGGTAGTAGCTGACTACTTTGTGTTTACTCTTGGTGGTGTAGATGTGATTTTGGGGGTAGCGTGGTTAGCCACACTCGGAGAGGTCTTGCAATTGGGAGAAAATGACTATGACCTTGAGAAGGGGAGAAAGGTGGTGTTGAGAGGTGACCCGTCGATTAGCCGCGATCCGTGAAGCTTGAGAACTTTGATGCGAACTTGTAATGTTGAATGTTGGGCGGTGGTAATGGGATCGAGCCGTCACATATGTTGGAGCCCAATCCGCAAAGGTGCGAAGTCTGGATGGGTATCCGGGGTATTTGGAGGCCGCAGACCTACCACGCGGCGAACCACGGACCACCGTGTCGAGCTTATGCAGGGCAGGCCACGTGTCGATCGCCCGTGATCGTTATGGCCACCGCGAAAGATGAGATCGAGAAATTGGTGGGAGATATGTTATTAGCGGGGATCATTCGGCCGAGCTCGAGCCGTTCTCTAGTCCGTCTTACGGTGAGAAAGAAAGATGGAAGTTGGAGGTTACGTGTGGACTATAGGGAGGTGAACAAGGTGATTGTGCGGATAAATATCCCATTCGGTGTCTGAAATGCTAGATGAGTTGGCGAGGCGGTGATCTTCTCGAAGATCGACTTGCGATCCGGTACCACGGATCCGGGTAGGCTGGGCGAGGCGCCCACAAACAGCCTTGGGACTCATAGTGGGCACTATGAGTTTCAGTCATGCCTTCGGGCTCGCTAACGCCCGCAACTTTCCAATCGCGATGAATGATTTGTTTAGGCCGTTTCTTGACGGTTTGTTCGGTGTTTTCGACGATATTCGGTATATAGCAAGACATGGGAGGACCACCGCATACATCGCGCAGACCTTGACTATTGCGGAAGAATCAATTTAAAGCGACGTTAAGAAATGTGCATTCGGATGCTTGAAAGTAAGTATCTTGGTCGTATGATCTCGGCGGCGGGGTGGCGATGGATCGGGAAGGTCGGTCTTGGTGTTGGGTGGCCTCGCTGGGTTGATGAAAGAAGTTCGGGATTTACGGGCCTAACGGTATTACCGCCGATTTGTGAGGAATTATGGCACGATCGCCCGTCCGTTGTGACCTTATTAAGAAGGAGGCCCGCGTCTTTGAGTGGACTCGAGGCCGAGGTGCCTTTGGCGATTAAAAAGGCGCTAACGGAAGCTCACGTGTTGGCTATGCCTCGGTTTGACAAGCCTTTCGTGGTGGAATGTGATGCCCGGGGATTGGGTAGGCGGTCCTCATGCGAAAGGAGGCCCATTGCTTATTTTAGTAAATCTCTAGCGGATAGAACATTGGCGAGGTCCGCATACGAGAGAGATGATGGGGCTAGCTTTGGCGATGCGGCATTGGCGACCTTATCTCATAGGGCGGAAGTTTGTGGTGCAGACGGACCACAAGAGTCTTAAACATCTCTTGACTCGAAGATCGTCACTCTGCAGCAGATTTGGGTGGCGAGTTGTTGGGATATGATTTTGCGATTGAGTATAAGGCAGGCGCCCACGCGACCCGCGGACTCGTTGTCTCGCCGGGAGAAGAGTTGGGTTTATCGGCTATAAGCTTGCAGTGGGTAGGGTTAGCGAGGTTGGTGTTGAGCAGAGGCAAGATCAAGTATGTTCGCGGTGATCAAGCCGTTGAGACACAGCAGGCGGCCGGCCGGGTTTGAGTTGATTGAGGCGGATTGTTCTTTAAGGGTCGATTGGTGCTCACGGTGATTGAGTGGATCCCTCGGTTATTGCATCGTTCCACGATACCCATCCGGGGACATGCGGGGCATTCGAACTTATAGGAGATTGGCGGAGAATGTGTTTTGGAAGGGCATGTTTAGTCGGGTGCGAGTATGTAGCGCGATGTTTGGCGTGTCAGGCAGTATGAGGCAATGACTCCGGGGGTTATTGCAGCCGCCCAATTCCGGAGCTTGTTTGGGAGGATATATCGATGGATTTCATTACATATTGCCCAAGTCCCAGGGTATTAAATGCGTGCTAGTAGTGGTGGGCGATTGTCGAAATATGGCCACTTCATTGCATTGAAGCCTCCAATTACAGCTCGTTTGGTAGCCGAGATATTTGTCTGCGGGGAAGTGGTGCGTTTGCCGGATGCCGAGATCAATTGTGAGTGATAGGGATTCGATCTTCATGAGTACTTTTGGAAGGAGTTGTTCACTATGGGCGGCACCAAACTCAATTTAGCTCACTACCATCAGGAGACAGACGGCAAACCGAGGTCTGAATCGCATCTTGGAAGCGTATTTGAGATGTTTCACTTGTGAGCAACCTAAGCGATGGTTGCGGTGGCTGCCGTGGCGTAGTATTGGTACAACACGGCTTTTCAAACGGCTGCTCGAATGACGCCGACGAGGTAGTGTATGGCGGGCACCACCCACTGCGTCGGTATCTTCAGGAGAGTGCGGTGGCGGTATGCGGAGGTGTTAGGCGGCGAGACACTATGTTGGGGCGGTTGAGCGGAATCTGGAGGTGGCACAAGCGCGCATGACTCGACAAGCTAACAAGCATCGTCGGCGGTGGTATTTGAGTGGGTGATAAGGTGTTCTTGAATGTGCGGCCGTTCAAGTCGACTTTAGGTTAGTCGGCGACAACATAACAAACTATCGACAAAGTTTTATGGTCCGTTTATGGTGGAAGGCCGAGTGGGGCCGATCGCCTGAGACGACTTTGCCTCCTCGAGCCGAATTCATCCGGTGTTCCATGTGTCATGATTGAGGAAGGTGGTAGGGAACATCCGGTGGGCGAGGAGTTGGCGAGCTTGGAGATTCCTTTGGTTCGATTATTCGAGCAGATGAGGTGTTAGCAAGGCGGAATGTGCGGGTTGGAAGTCTTGATGAGGAGCGATTGTTAGTGAAGTGGTTGGGACGATCGAGGATGATGCAGCGTGGATGAGTGAGATGGGGTTTAGGAGACAATTCCAGATTTCAACCTTGGGGACAAGGTTGTTTGAAGGAGGTGGAATTGATATGGAGCAAGGTCGGATTTGGTCGAGGAAGGTCGGGATTTGGTCGGCGGGGCCGAGGCCTCTCGTGTGTCTGGTCCGGCGTGCTCGGGCTTAGGCCACGTCAGTGGGCTGTTCGTGGAGGAGTTGTTTATTCTTGTTTTATTTAGTTTTGTTGGGCTTTGTTAGTAGTGGATCTTTCTATTTTGGCGGTAGATTAGTAGTAGTATTCTAGGTTAATTAGGGTTTTATTATGGATTATTGAATTTATTGGAGTTTAGCAGCCTGGTGGCTTTTGGGCAAACAGGTGTCCGTTTGATTATTTTCTGTTGACAACATTATGTTCAAAAGTTAGGCCTAGTCACCCAGAAACCTTAAAATGCACAGAAACACCTTAATACCATGAAAGGAGTTCTCTAAAGCTACATTAGGACCATCAGAATCCAGATCATATGGAATCTAATTGTTTTGAAAACATTAAATGTGCTTGGTTATATCTATAGAGCAAAGGATCATATGGAAGACTTAGTTGACTTGAAAGCCTAACTGAGTGCAGCAAACAAAGTAGAGCTTTACAGTCTTGGAGCAGAGAACAAGAAAACCAAATGCAATGCCCAAGTTAACTTTGTGCGGAGAAAGGCAAATCTGAAATTACACCAGAAGGCATACTGGTCTATTACAACAAGCAACGTTTGATTACTTTTATTCAGCACTGATACCTCATGATAAAGCATAGTTATAAAACTATAGCTTTTATCGACTTAAATGACAGGAAATGTTGAGTCGTTCACGGATCTGCTTTAACTTTTTAAGAAACCAAAAGAAGCAACTTGAAGAGGATCACAAAGGAACATAAAAAGAGCATTATACCATGCATCCGTTGCTCAGAGTCATTTACGCCATTTCGAGCGAACACTAGCATTTGCCCGGATGATGAATTTTAGCCTCTCTGTGATGTCATTTTCGTTACTGCAGCAGTCGAAAGAAAAGTCAAAATTGTGTCCCGGAAAATAAGAGATAATGTACCAGAATACAAAACCATTCCATGACCTTGACCAAGGAGATCTATGCAGGCATGCAGCCTTTTCCATTCTTCAGACAATCAATTCACATGTTTATTTCTAACTCAATGGCCTAAATGCTGCTCTAAAACCAAGGAGCACGGAAAAAGTACGGTTCAATAACAGATATCAGGTCAGTTATACTTTATGATTTATTAAATGTCATTTGAGAGTTGATATTTAGCATCATTAGCAGATTCCAAAGTTACTAAGAATTCTGGAAAAAGGGTGGACAGGTCAAATATATTATGAGTTCTCCTGAAAGGTGCTCCAGTTATGAAGTAGAAAACCTTCAATCTAAACCACAAAATCCGATAATGGACTCATAACATGTGAGGAGAATAGGTTAAAGAACAGTATCATAAGAATAATTTGAAGTTGCTCAAATGAGATTGTGAAAAAGTGAAAAAAAAAAAAACTTTGGATCCACAGCAACAAATTGGAGAGAAAGATAAAAACAGGAGGAGAAGAGACTTGAGAGTGGTGGAAGCCATGAAAGCTACAGAATCAGAAAACAAACAGTTTCGACCTACAAGTTCTGTTTTGTTCTAACAGTTTCAGAGTTACATTTTGGGGTTATAAATATTGTTATTAACATGGGTTATTGGGCATAAATTCACGAACTTTACATACATTCTGGTTTTGAACACGAACTTTAGAAAGTACTCCATCCGTCCACCATATATGGTTTTAGTTTTTGTCGGCATGAGTTTTAATAAATACAATGAGTGTAAAGTGAGTGAAGAATGGACCCACATAATAAAATATGTTATGTGAGTGAAAAATGTGACCCATGAGTGGTTTTTTGGTAAATAAATGGATTGAGTGTGGATAAAAGTGCTGACTTTTAGTTGGGAGCCCATGTCTATAAAAGGAAAGTGAACGAATTTTGTGGATGTACAGAAATGGAATTAAATGAACAAATATCAAGGACGGAGAGAGTATATAAACACACGAATTTAAATATTGTAGTAATTTTACCATGACTTTTTTTCCCCAAATTGAAAAGACGTGACAAGCTGGAATATAGATGTGGATAAACCGAAAGTTTAGAAAAACAATGTCTTATATATCATCTTAAAATATCGTCGTATTCATTCGGATTATATACAATTAAAAATCATAACTCATGATGCAATTAACCCTTTCTCAAAACTATTTCAAGAGTTATGATTTTAATTGTATGAAAACGACGATATTTTAAGATAATATATATCACATCATTTTTTTAAACATCGACGTGTCCATATCAACATTTTCGCTTGTCACGTCTGTTTCAATTTGGGAAAAAACATAAAATCGTGGTAAAATTACTACAACATATAAGTTCGTGTAGTTATATATTTTTTTAAAGTTTGTGTTTAAAATTAGAATGTGCAAAGTTCATGTATTTATATATCAATAACCCCATTAACATTTATACATCAAATTATGTAAAAATAAATGTTGTTTTGTACTTTTTGCTGGCCAGTTCCTGATTCTCATTTTTCTTGAGATTGTGAGTTGTTGCATTGCATTAGTATCATGTGGAAGATAATTGATAAATGAGGTGGTTATAAATTATTAAAAGATGTGAACCTATTGTTAACTAGAAATTATACAAGGGTGAACACATTTAAATGGAAATTGATATTAAAAAAATTGTGTACTTTTTCATTGAGGACACCTTAGGTACTACTATTACATTTTCATTCGAACCATTCATACAGAGTATTGATAATTTATCCAAGTGACTAAAATCTCACCAAGCACATAAGTTATAATCCATGAACAACAATCAACCTTATGCATCACATCGACAAGTTCAAATGATCTCTTCTTGTGTTTCACTAGCACCTGAATATACTTGCAGCTTCTTGAATATCCTGAAGTTATTATTAATAATATAATAATAACCACAAACATGCCAAAAGCAACATTCTATTCTTATCAAATCCATTATATGAGCTTGTCTTTCATAAATACTCTCTCCGTCCCCAAAATTTATTCCTAATTTTCCTTTCTGGTACATCCCCCAAATTTATTCATTTTCCATTTATGAAAATTATCCCACTAAATACTCTCTACTTATTATCCTCAACAACACGCTTTATTTACATATTTTACCACCCATGGTCCACCACTATCCCTATTTATTACCCTCAACAACATCACTTATTAACACATTTTACCAGTCATGGTCCACCACTAATTAAATTAATACTACACTAATATGGGACCCTTAGTTCACTCATAAAACAATCATCAAGTTTTATTAAAACCCGCATCGAAGATTTCTAGGAACATATGTTGGGAACAGAAGAAGTATAATTACATTTATGCTATAATAAGATTGGAAACAAAAGTCATTAAACTCCTAATGGTAATGCACAAGCATTATAGATCTCACATCACATACATCTCTATCGATGGTCACGAACATTATTTTCATAAACTGTTAAACTCAATTGTGTGACTTTATCTTGAGTTATCTCAATACATAAAAAATGAAGAATTTGACCATGCATACAAACATTAATGAGAATAGTCATGTCTCTATTATGATAAATGGCATGAGTGCATATTCATGCTCGGGATTACCTCTGTGTTCCACCATCCACAAAAACTGAAGGTCGTATGGCAGTTGGTGGCACAAGAATATTAGTCACCATAAGGTTTTCAGGTCTCTCATTTAGATAAAGCAACTCACAATCCTGAAGAAAAATGAAGAATGGAGAGAAACAAGGCAAAAGGAAACGAATGAATCCATGGGTGATGGAAAATATGAAAGATATAAGTTGATAACTCAAGACAAAGTTGCAAGATGTCCTTGAATTATCCCTTAATCATACTGAAACTGAGGAATGATCTCTTAATCATACTGAAACTTAAAATGTCGGAGTACCTCATCACGCATATTTTTCAGCAGATCGTAGGCCCTCTTAGGATTAAGATTTAAAGGCAAATTAACATTTCCCTTTGTGTGGGAAAGAGCAGCTTGGCATTCCTTCAAGCTACAGTCGGCAATTTCAGCAACATTAGTACGATCATGTTGGATTTTCAATTGTAACCTTTTAACCATACCTAGAACAAATAGTTGTTAGGAACATCATTATCAGGAAAGGGAAAAAAAACTGAACATAAACAGAAGACATTACAAGGGGATCTTCGATTCTACTTTTAAAGTTTTATCAACACACGTGCATTATCTAAGAAATGAGTAAAAGAGATGTAATTTTAAGAACGCGTCCTAAGACCATTGAAGGGGGAAAAGTGAATATGATGCATATAATAAATACTCTCTCCTTTTTTTATAAGTGATCCCGGCCGTCAAATTACATATAACAAGAAAATAAAAATAAAATTTACCTTTGTAACCCTATTAATTACCATGATTAAAGCATTTACACAGCTAATTGTCAAATTCCAAGAGTATTATATAAGGATAAATAGAAAATATATCATAATTTTACTCTCAAATTGCAAACTAAGACACTTATTAAAAACAAGAAAAAAATGCTAACGGGACACTTAAAAAACGAAGGGAGTATGTGTGTAAGGACTATTTTGATGTCCTTCAAAAGCTCAAGCATTCATCTTGTCCTATAAGATTCAAAAGACAAAAAGAGGCACAATGGATCCCTAATCTGAACTGACACTGCATTGACCAATCCAGATGCACGAATTAAACCAAGCAGACTATATTACTTTCCACATCATACTTGGCACCTAAGAGAAGTTCTGTTATACAACAATCTACAATCACATCAACATAAATTCCTCTCCCATCATTTTACCAATCCCACATTCCAGTTGCCTTTGATTGCCAAACACCCACTAAGTTCATTATACCTTCCATGTAGCTTTTCTTTTCTTTATTTTCTAGAAGATACAATAAAATTTTATTAAGATAGATGAAGCATAACAAAGAGATGAGTAATCCTTACAATTAAACACAATCCTCTCTAAGGGTACAATAGACAACTACAGTATCTAACTACATCTGATAATTGTGGCATTAGAATCTAAAACCTAACATGCTAAATTCTTCACCTAGCTCTAGAAAGGCAACTTAAACTCAAGTTGGTGAGTATTTTGAATGACAATAGATTGTAACATCTCAAATGTAGACATCTGGGGAATTTCAAGAGTGCATCAATCATACCCACAAGCTGCAAATTTATTTTAAATAAATACCTCCATCTTCCACTGACAATCCAAAACATGAAATCCTCATATAAATCATAGAACACGAAAAGGCTCAATTTTAGGCCCCTGGAAGTCAAAGATGATTCTTTCAGACCTATAAACCTGTTCAATGGTTTAGTTCTTTTGACTTTCCCAATTATCATGTTAAACATCAAGACTTTTACAATTTCTCTCTTCCCTCCTCCATGACCAAAAAGAGTCACGCCAGACTTCAATTACAAATAGGATGTGTTACAATTTTGAACTTCCTATAAAAGCTGAATAAGCTACAAAATTTTATTATTTAAAAGATAGAGACAAAGCAACTGAAAGAACACTCCTATCAAGCCCATTAGTGAGGCAAATTGCTTATGTAAGACAAAAGAGGAAGTGCGTGTATATTATTTTATACATACAGATTTATACCAAACAGATAGATATGACTCAAGAAACACCTAACAGATAGGAACCCTACCTCTATCGTCACTGCCATAAGTAATAGCCAAACGGAGATGAAGCTCTGAGGCTTCTGCAATGTCTTTTATTTCAGTTTCACCCAATAATCTCAGGCTCATAATTATATTGTTCAGTCATGCATAGATAAGTTACATTCAGAAACATGCATAGATCTTGATTAAGTTTAATTAACTAGACAAAACGACATAGAAAATCTATGCAATAATGAAGCTTATTTATAGGTAGGGTATCTAACCATTAATATATCCACATCTGGAGCACACAATAACTCGCCTACTTCCTGCCATGGCATTACATCTTTTAACTATTTTTTTCAGTGTCTCAGTCTTCTTCAAAGGCTCAAGTTTTGGATTTCTCATCTTCTTAAGGAAATCTTGCCGCTCTTTTTCCTCAAGGAGTACTATGGAGCATTTCTGTTAATAGGAAAAAAATGAGAAAATCAAATGAGAAGTTTCTGTCAAGCAAAATCATCATCTAGGACATCCATCTCTTGATTTAGATACAACATTGATCACGAAGGAGAGGATTAGAAGGAGGACTAAGACAAACAACAAGACAAGGTATATGGCAATGAATACACGAGCAAAATAATTATACATTATCAGAATAACAATAATTAATATCAACAGCTAAAAGGATGAAAGATGAAACGAATATAAACTGGGAATTGCCGAGGATAAGCCCTACATATGGACAGGCTAAGTTTCATACGAACAACTCCAATGTTTTTACACTTGAAACAAGCACCTGAGTTCTCTACTTCTCTTGGGTTTACAAGATATGTATACTTTTCAAAAGAAAACATCATTTATATTTTTTTAATAAGAACAAAACTTGTGCATGAGCAGCAACTTTCAAAAGTTTTACAGAAGTAACTTCAAAGGCAGTAACAATACCTAGTAAGTAAAATTTCATAAGATGGACAGTTTGAGTTAAAGTGACAGTTTTAACTATTATTCCAGATATCTAGGTATAAGAAGTTAGTGACAGGATCCAATATTACAATTGAGAGAAGAAACAATGACTCGGTTTTTGATACCTTGCAGATGCACTTCATTATGTCCACGATGGTACCCAAAATCCAACATTATATACAGGAAGTGCTAGAGTCAAGTATCCACAGTGACCTGGGCAATTATGATAATTTCCACCACATGTTTCACATTTTCCAAGCTTGTTTGGTGGCCCCTAAAAAACAAAATATGATATAACATGTAATACACTATAGTATCGAAAAGCTATGAGCTGTTAAAAACACCATCCCACCCTATAAAACGTCAGTACCTCTCAGTAAATTTAGATAGACGCCTGTAAGTTAGTAATATGGTGCTGATCAAGAATAAAGAAACTACAGATATCAAGTTGCAGAAAATCATATGCTTTCGTCAAAATGCAAGCTATTCCCAAACCTTATAGTTGCCATAATTCTGAAAACAATATCGCTAACAGCACTTACAGAAAAGGATAGATCAAAGATCAACCCAAATAAGCTATATTTCTAAAAGAACAACTACATCAGTCTCGCTGGCCGATCAAGTGCTAAATATATTTCCAAGATACTATTAACTGAGTGGAATATTTAAGCCAGGAAATGGCAAAACAAAGTCTAAATCATGGCAGTGATTGCTGCTTTCTTCAATTCTCAAATATTGTTGTTTCCTTGACTTACTAAATCATGGCAAACACATGAGGAGATCTAAGACTAGAGGGTTTATTTACAAGGCACATTTTACTACCGTCTCCTGCCAAAAATATTTATCCAGTCATTTGCTTTCTAGCTAGAGGACATTCATCCTTATCAAGTGAACGTGAACGTTAATACTTCACCTTTATATTAGGACTGATAGTGATGAAGTCAAGCGATAAGATAATTAAAAATCTCATAAACAAATGAAAACAATGACAGGTATTTTTCTCTCCTTTTTAGGGGGCTGATAATTTTCAAGAGCCAGAGACATTGAAAGGGTGCAAAATTTACTTGTACGACTTTTACTTGGGATTTACATTAACTAACGATTTGAAAGGTCGCCTAGTTGATAAAGAAAAGTAAAAGCGGGAGTTTGAAATTCTAACTCTTATAACCTAGGAAGGAAAAGCACAAGTAAACATCTCTATGCATGAAAAAGTAACAAAAAGAGGCACAGGATATTACCATATGAGGATCTAACAACCCACTATCATGAGGCTTCCTGTTCTCATTGTAGTAAACGCCACGTGAAACTTGAACTTCAGAAACTTTTAGTATTTCATTCCCAGATAGTGTAGAGAACTTAATGCTTTCTCTGGCAATGGCAAGAACATCCAGTCAAAGAAAATATCCCAAAACATGATAAAATTTTGTCAAATGTTGATACTAAATCGAAATAATATCATTCGAGCAAACTAAAAATAAACTATTGTTATCAACACTTGGTTATTACAAGAATTTATGATTTCAGATTGCAGCAAATTGTCCAATCTGTATTAAATTTTTGGAATCTCATACATGCGGGCAACTGGAAGGTTCAGAACACCACGTCACTACACTAGGTAGACTTGACGTGCACTACTTCAAGAGATCCTAACGTCACCTATGAATGCACTAAACCCACTTTATCCTGGCATGTCGACTATGAATGAACTATACCCAGTTTGCACATAATCAAAGTATCGGAGAAGTTCTTACATCCTTCGAGGACCGACGTCTTCCACGTATGGCTGCTTGGTGAACTGCATACTGCCTTGGTCTCTCCTCATCTCCTCCTGTAACAGCCAAAAAAATGATGAAATTAAGTTTTGATCTAAAAATCTCCCAAATTGCACATTCATGAATCATATTTATTCGAATAAAATACTAACGTTTTCGCTCTGGATCACAAGATTCCTAAAGAGAATTGAAAATTTTCCAAAACTTTGAATCACTAATCAGGATTACCCACGGCCCTGACAGCAATGTTGTAAAAAGCGTGAAGCGGGAGTGAGGCGTTTTACCTTTTTGAGGCGATGCGGTAAGCCTCGAGGCGGTCCGAGGCGTAAGCCTCGATAATAAAGAACAAAAAAAATCCAAAAAAATAAAAATAGAGTATAAAATAATAGTATAAAAAAAATATAAAATATAAATAAAGTATAAAAAAGTATAAATAAAGTTATAAATAAAAAGTTATTTCACATATAACATATCAAATCAATAACATCATTTTAATTTAGAATAACATCACTTAAACAATGTATAATAAACAATGTATAATAAACAGCTCACAGACGCACACATCAATTGACTTAGGTCAATGGTGATGATTACACTAACAGCTCATACACAGTAATACAAACAGTAGCACTTAATAGTAATACTTACACTTTACACACATTTACACTTCACTTCACGTTTGAAAATAAAGAAAAGTGACAAACCGAAAATAAACAAAATCGGACGCTGGCGGTAGCCGGGCGGCGATCGGCGACAAGGTGGCGGTGCTTCTGTGTGACCGGCGATGGGGTGGTCTTGGTGTTGTGGCGTGCGTGAGAGCGTGATTGGAGAGATGGCGAGCTTTATCGCGAACGATATTCTTGATTTTTCTTCTTCTTTTTTTTTTTTTAATTTGTGTGATTATAACTTTCAGATTAGGGTGGGCTTTGTGTTATTTCGTCTGGCTCTCCTAATTTGGGCTCAAACCTAAAATGGAGCCCTGATAACGCCCGGGCGGTTGGTGAGGTGAGGTGCAGGAATTGCGGGGAGGCGGCCGCCGGGCGATTCCGGCCGCCTTGAGGCGTGCCTCGGCGGCATGCCTCCGTGCTGCACCATAGCAGTGCTGGCAGTGAGAGAAAATGAACATAAACAGATGACAAAATAACTAGGATTGCTTTCACCAATTACTCAATTAGGGTTTAAGACCACAATCGCCATAAACCTCTGATAAGAAATCTATCCTACTATAAAGCCAAAGAGTGTAACATTGGCGCCTAAAACTAAGCTTCCTCAAGAAGATAACCAATTTTAATATATTTTTATTATAATTATAATGTACCTAAAAGCTGAGTTTGGTGGAAATATGTTGGATATTACCATTTAATATACATGAGACAAAGCATTGGAGACGAAGGCACGGTTGAGCTGCCGCAGTCGACGGCGGCAACTTTGAGCGCTACTGTTCAGAGAGGGAGGAGAAGGGCGGCTGTAGCGGCGGCTCTTCGTCGTTGGCTGTCGGCTGAGAGGGAAAAAGAGAGAGAATCGAGATGGTGAGAGGGAGATATATATAGAGGAGGAGGTGGCTACCGACGGCGGCAGCCTCGCCGAATCTGGAGAGGGGGCGGCTATGGCAGCCCGCTGCTGCTTGCAGCGAGGAGAGAAAGGAGTCGGACGGGGGGGCACGAATGGCGGCGGTGCTTTCGCCGGACGAAGAAGACGAGAAGAAAGGGTAAGTAGTTGCTCGTCCGAAGCAACGGCGACGGCTCACCGCCGTTTGCTGCCTGTTCGAGATGAGAGAGAGAACAAGGGGGCGAACGTGGATGGAGGTATATGTGGCAGTGACTACCGGCGGCGATCGCCGGATTCCAGAGAGGTGGCGGCGACGACTCCTTGCCGGCGGCGCAATTGAGTGGGAAAGAGGACAATTTTGTGTGTGTGTGTGTGTGTGTGTGCGCGCGCGCCGCAAGAGATAGGGGGCGGAGGGATCTAAGTAGAGGTGGATCGGTACCGTACCGAAAAATACGATATGAAAAATTTCATAGCGATCTGGTCGAACGTTTCGGTATACCGA